>CP092873.1:75294321-75326219 GCA_030710605.1 Cordylochernes scorpioides
ATGACCATACTTTGTGTGATATCTTTAATGGAACCAATTCTGCGCTCTACATTTATCCAGCGAGCTTTGATCAATATCAGCAGTGGTTGTCACCCTGGTGTGGAGCTTGCCAGAGGGCCAGCAAAGAAATGAATGGTGTATGCATGGTAGTGCTGGGAGGCCAATCAGCTAGTCAATAACTTTGACACCCCATATATACATATAAGCCAATTATATTATAAAGGTAACATGGGCCATATGCAGTAGAACTTCATTAAAACAGCCTCTTTTATAAAATGGCAGCACCATTCTAAGGGCCCGTGTAACAAGGCCTATTTGTTTTAACCATGGTTATAAAAACTCCATTGTTATAATAACAAAAGAATGGTTCCAAAGAATGCTGTTATAATGAAGTTTGACTGCAATACAGCCAAAACATAAATATAAACAAGAACTGGAGGATCCCATCTAAGCACAGTTGGTACAGTGAGTGGACCCAGAAGGAGCTCTGAATATCAGAAATAGACAGCATCAAACAACACTAACAAGATTTAGAACAGACCATCTCAAGCCATTGAAGATAGGAAATAATAACAAAATCTAACCCACTTGCCTAAAATGTAGCTTGGCACCTGCAGCTCCAGAACACATTTTGGCTTGCATTAGATGTACTAAACAGGACCTTTGGGAGAGGCCGCTGCTTATCAAAAAACAGCTCGAGGAGCATGAACTCATGGAATTTGTGTAATCTTTACACTAGGGGATAAGAAACAACAACAACAACAATTTAGATAAGGTTTATATGACAGTATCACTGGAGAAAGTGTTATAAAGCAGTGTGACATCCTACAGGAGTGTGATGTGTGTGCGCAGGGGTGTTTCACCTATGATGACGAGGAGGTAGGCAACTGGAGTCTGACCCCCGATGCGGAGGTTTGGCCGCAAGAAGAAGAAGTCCCAGCCACTGACCTCAACTCAGAGACCACGGACTTCAACCCAGACTTCTACCGGCTGTGCTCCGGGTCCTGTCGCAGTCTGCCCCATGCAGACTCCCCCACAGCCAGGCCGCCCCGCAACTCTCCCCAGTCCATGCCGGAAACCCCCGTCGCAGCCAAGCCTCCAGCGCTGGAACACAAACCTGCCAGGACCGAAGTGACCAGGATCCCAGTCAGTATCCTAGACAAGAACCGCAGGAACATCCTGAAGACAAGGAACAACTCTTCTGCCCTAGAAGACAAGAACAAGCAGCACGTGGTGAAGAAGAACCCCACCAGGGCCCTGAAGAAATCCTCCCATCACCATCCTCCCAAGAAGGCCCTCATCCAAGAAGAGAACAACAAAGAAGCTTCCAGCGGGGAAAAGAAAGTGGAACTGGAGGACTTGGAGAAGAAACTAGCGGATGAAGAAGGTGGCTTGACAGTGGCGGACAAGATCCAAGAACTGAATCACTTCCTGGCCAAGACAGAGGACAAGCCTGTAAGGACGAGGCAGGCAAGGCGAGCACAGAACAGTACAGACAACAAGGAGGGCTATGGTACGTCGTGGGTCCACGTGGAGCCTCCAGTAGACCTAGCGGACCCCCAGGCCAGAGCTTCCCTCCTGGACTCTATGGTGGGCAGTAGCAGCTCCAGTGAGGACGAGATCCTGGAACACAAGCACAACCAGAAACTTCACGCTCTCCATAGGTTCAGGCGACACCGCAAAAGAGGTAGGTTCAGTTAACCTTCCTATCTGGAAGTTTGGCTCATCAGTGGTGAACCTTCCCAGAGTGTTACCAGTCAGAATGCTCTAAGAGTATATATTAGGCTGTGTTCTGTGCTTATATACACCTGTCTATAGCGCCCCCTCTAAATAGCACCTTCCTCTCTATAGCTCCCAATTTTAAATATACAATGCAATTTACATCATTATTAAGCAACCTCTCTATAGCACCCTATTTTGATGAGTCCCAAGAGGGGGCGCTATAGACAGGTTTAACTTTTATTTTTTAAATTTATTCTTATTAGAAAAATATATCTTAAGAAAAATGAAGCCATAAGCAACTTTCAGTTACACGATAAGGAGATGTATTTTTCTTAATTTATCCCCCTTATACCAGTACAATTTCACTTTTGTACTAATTTTTTTTCATTTCTATCTATTTAATTCTAAAAAGGAATTACAAGACAACAAGACTAAATAAATACCGAGATTGTTACTGCTCCCTCATCTGGGCTTGGTACTGGCAAAGAGGGAGTTGTGTGATTTATGTGAGCACGTACAATCTTGGAGGGTGTTGACCTGTTGTCTTTGTGAATGCCAGCTTCCGACCGTGACGCAGTAATCAGTTTGATCCCCCGGATGAGGACCTCCATTATCGACAGGAAGGACTTCTTCTACAGGTTTGGGGAGAAGGAACGTGAGGCCATGGCCTGCTTTGACTTCCTCAATGACCTCTCCACCTCCCCCAGTGACAACGAGAAGGTCGCCGCTGCAGGAGACTGTCTGCAGCAACACGACGACCACGTATCGTTCAGCGACTCCTGCGCAGAGAGCTTTACCTCTTCTACCCACAGTCTTAGCCATCTTTAGTAATCTCAAACTGACCTTCCTTTCTTTATTTTCTGTTATATCCTCTCTATTTAAAGGAAGGTCTCTCAATCACTGTTTGTTTAGTTTTGGTTTAGAGAGAAAACAAAACCAATACTGTCTTTTTAATTATTCTAATATATTTATTAAATTTACAACCCCCTAATTCCTTTTCTCACTGATATTTTCTTTTAAAAACTTTCATTTTGTAAAGCCTTCAATCAAACTCTTCATTTATTTATAAACTTCTTTTATTTTTAGTTTATAGATAGCAAACTTATTTTGCTTGAGTAAGTCTCTTTCAAGTTTTTTTTTTTTTTTTAGTTTTGGTGTAGGAATAAAGATTATTATTTTTTTGAAATTTTCACTTTTAATCAAATCACATTTCCGATTTTATCTTTTCTTTATCTTTTTCCTCTAATCTTTCAGTTTTTTTTTTTTTACTATTTGAAAATTTTCAATCAAATCTTTTGGTTTTGATTTATAATTTTAAGTTTTGGTTTTGATTTAGTGTAAACAAAACAAAACTTTATTATTATTTTTTTATTGTCATATTATCATACCCTATTATTATCTTTTTAACTCTTAATATTTATTTTTTAAAATGTTGTCATTTTTTAAAAATTTTCTCTGTGAATTGGAAAAAAAATAATGAGCTTCTTTTGTTTTTGTTTTGGTTTTTTGTTTGTTGTGGCATTGTCTAGCCATATTTTGTAGCTAGTCCTATTCAACCTATCAACGAATATTTACAGAGAAAAAATTCTTTTTTTTTTTTCTCACAGAGTGTAGATTTTTTTTATAAAGGATTTACCTATAGCAAATTTGTGCAAGATGTTTTTAAAATCTCTTTCTATAGATAATGTGGAGGAAAAAATAAAAGATGGCAATCAAACAAGTTTTTTAAAACTTTTGAAGTAAGGTTTAATATTATGGGGTTAAAAACTACTTTTTAAGGTTTTTTTTTTTCTAATTAATTTATATATATATTTAGTTAAACTTTTTTTTTTCTGTATATGATATATATAATATATCTTTTTTTATTTATTTAATAAAAATATTATTCCTATAAAAAAAAGTTGTTATAATATAACAACGACTATTTTTTTTTTCATTTATTATTATTATTATTTTAATTTTTTTTTTAGAATTTTTTTTTTTGTGTTTATATTAAAAATCAAGTTTTTTTTTCAAATATTTATATATTTTTAAATATAGGATATATGTGGGGTAATAATAATAGATATATTATTTTAGGGAATTTTTGAGGAATTTTGTTTTGTGTTGTTAAATAGACAAAACGACTATATATATATATATAAAGGTATATAATATATTAGCTATTATTAACTAGACAAAGAGTACAAGCTGCACAATCATTGTTGAAGTAATGAAGAAAAAGTTTTTAACAAAGCCATTATAAGCCATTTAAATAAAAAAAATTCTTTGATTTTTTTTCCCACTTGTAACACCTATATATATATAGAAGATGATTATAAAATAATTGCTAACTTTGAAAAAAAAAATTTTTTTTCACTGCTTTACTTGTCTTCCCATATGTATTTCTTCTCAGGGAAGTTAAAAAAAATTTTTTTTTTTTCTCTCTCAATATTTTTTCCCTCTAAGTCTCTTTTAGTTTTGTATTTCTTATCAAATATCATCTTGCTTTTTAACGATTACAAAAAAATGGCCAAAATTATCATTATTTTTAAGCAAAAAATTTCTTTTGTACAAAAAATGATTTCAAAGATTTGTATAAAAACGTTTTGCAATATTTTATGGTGTTGGTGACGCACTTTTTTTTTTCCTATTGATATATATGCAATTATATTCATATGCAATTAAAAAAAACGACAATTTTTTTTTTCTCAATTATTATTATTATTATTTTTGCAAATTTAATATAATTATGGTATATAATGCTCTCCCATATATATATATATATATATTTCTATAATTGTGTTTTAACAATTTTTGTTTATGATTATTATTCAATATTATCATTGATTATAGTAGGGCTTTTTTTTATTTTTTATGATTATATACCAACTATTTGCTTTTTTTTTTCTTATTCAATTAAAGATATAAACTTAAGAATAGGGAGATACAAGTTTTAATCAATTTCTCTTTTTTCGTTAATCTAAAAAAATATATGAATGAAAAAAAAATTTTTTTTTTTTCACTTTTTTTTTTTTCAAATTCAGTTTTGCGATTTTTTTTTCCTTTTAAATGATTGCACGTTTAAATGATGGCACAATCTTTTCTCTATATATATAAAAATATATAATATATAAATATATATATTAAAAAAAAGAGTTCATATATTAAAACTATATTCTCTATATATGTAAATAAATCTATCTCTATATGCCGTGAAGAAAGCTATTATAAAGTGTAATTACTTCTAAATGATTCCAAATGGTATGTAAATATAATGATGCTACTAGGGGGTTATAAAGAGAAAAAAAAATCATTTTTGTACATTTTAGCATCTCGTGGCAAACAACTTGTATATAGACGACAGAGTTGAATTAAGTTAAATAAAAAATTCGAAGAAATTGTCGTGTTTTTTAACTTTATTTTTCTATAAGAGCTTCTATGTGGAGCAACGATATACAGTTAAACCTGTCTATAGCGCCCCCTCTCTTGGAACTCACCAAAATAAGGTGCTATAGAGAGGGGGGTGCTATAGACAGGTCACTTTTAATGTAAAATGTTCATACTTTAATGTTTAAAATCGGGCGCTATAGAGAGGAAAGCGCTATTTAGAGGGGGCGCTATAAACAGGTTTAACTGTAATAGAACAACCTCCTTGAAAACAGGATCTTTGGGAGAGGCCGCTGCTTATCATAAAACAGCTTGAGGAGCATGGTAATGGGATTTGTGTAATCTTACACAAGGGGATAAGAAACAGCAACTCCATGAGAAGACAGCTCTCTATAAATGATAAAGCACAATTTGGATTATAGATTATAAACACAAGGTAATAAGACCAAATCCAAATAAATAGTGTATGACGTTTCGGTAACAACTGTTGTATTTTATTTTTGAATACTCTGTGTGAAAGCTAGATTTGGAATAGGAACTAACCTATAAGTTTGGTTTTGGCTTTTCGGTGTTTGTTTTTGTTTGCTTTCTTGTCTTGCTAAATGCAATAAATAATTCTTTTGTTGCTTTAAAGAGAGTTGTAATTATTTAAAATACTACAATTTATGGTAGCAGACCGCGGTTCAATTTAAAACTTGAGAAAAAGCGAAAATATTTTATCAGAAGTTTGATACGTTTGATAGAATTTGAATTATATTGATAAAAGAAAGTTTTAAATAGAAGGATTTAAGAAAAAAAAACATTTTTTAATTATAAACTACCTTTAAACTATATTGTTTAATTTTAAAAAGTTGAAAAACAAGGCTAAAATGGATTGTAATTTTTCGCCAACGACAAAAATTGAACCTTTAACAGGAACAAATTATCCTATTTGGGCTTTAAAAGTCGGAGCACTTTTACGTGGAAAGAAATTATTTAAATGCGTAATTTCGGATCCCGGGCCTGATATAAAAGATGAAGTCGCTTGGCAAATATGGAGTGAAAAGAATGACGAAGCCTTTGGAATTATAGTTACAACTCTAATAGATGAACAAGCAGGAATGTTTCTAGATGAAACTAAAGCAAAGAAAGTATGGGATGAATTAAAGAAAATCTACACAGGCAACCTAGAAGATAAGATCATTGATATTGGACTTGAACTTAAGAATATCAAGATGAAAAATAATGAATCCATAAATGAATATATGGCTAGAGCCAAAAATATTGCCTCTCAAAGTTCTTCACTCGGACACCAAATATCCCAAAGAGAACTAGCGTTTCATGTTGTGCGAGGTATCCATCCAAGATTGGAAAAGATCGCTGTTGTACTGAGAACTAGAAGAGAATTAACTCTTGATGAAATTCGGCAGTCACTTAGAGAGGAAGAGAATCGAATGAATTCTGGGATGAATGGGAGTCATTCTGATGAAAATGAACAGGCTTACAGAAGTAAAGACAGAAGAAATCACTATCAACAGAATCGACAAAAGGAGTGTTTTGTTTGCCATAAAAAAGGACATTTAGCTAAAGATTGCTGGTTCAAAAATAAGCGAACTCAAGAACAACATGGGAAAAGAAATGCAAATTCAAATACGAACTATAACAAACAAAATTTCAGAAATAATGCGAATACCGTCTCAAGCAAGCCTGCGGAACAAACTTTCAATACCAGCACAGATCGAGTTTTTGAAAACTCCTCAAATAATTATAGTCAGATACAAACCTGGTGTCTTGACTCAGGGTGTACTACGCACTTATCTCCACACTTGGACTGGATGGAAAATCTAATGCCTTATGAAAGTGAGATAAATTTGGCAGAAGAAGGTAAAGTTACACATGCTACAGCTAAAGGTGATATCAAGGTTTCTACTTGTACCGAAAACGGAATTGAGAATGTTCAAATTAAAGGAGTTCTGCATGTACCTAACTTAAGGTCTAATCTTTTATCAATATATGAATTAACTAACAAAGGAAATACTGTAATTTTCAATAGAGATGGAGCAAAGATTTACAATGAACAGGATGATTTAATTGCAGAGGCTCAAATCCAGGATAGGATGTATGTAATGGAAACAAGGTCCAGAGATGAATACTCGGAAAAGACGGAGAATGTCATGACCACAAAAGATGATTTCTCAAATGACAATATCAGCTTGTGGCATAGAAGACTGAATCATTTGAACGAAGCGTACATGAAAGAGATAATTCAACAGAATATGGTATTGGGGTTTAATGTTAAATTTAAGAACTTGCCAGAATGTGAAGCTTGTATAATGGGGAAATTGACTCGACAACCTTACCATCCCGTTACCACCAACTGTACAACCAAACCCCTTGAATTGGTGCATATGGATTTGTGTGGTCCAATGCCATACCAATCTCTAGGTGGATCAAAATACTTTTTTGTTCTGGTTGATGACTTCAGCCGAAGAACCTTTATCTACTTTCTGAAAAACAAAGATGAAACTTTGGGGAAGTTTGAAGAATTTAAGGCAAGAGTGGAAAATGAGCTAAACCTGAAAATAAAGGATGTGCGAACTGATAATGGCACAGAGTTCACTAATCACAGATTCAAGAATTTCTTAATTAAAAATGGAATACACCACCAACTCTCCACCACCTACTCGCCACAAAGTAAAGGAGTTGCGGAGAGAGTAAACCGAACCCTAATTGAAACAGCAAGGACATTATTGTTTGATTCAGGATTACCCTTGGCTTTCTGGGCGGAGGCAGTCGCTACTGCATCATATGTCAAAAACTGTACTCCACATAGGTCAATCAAGCTTGATACACCAATGGAGAAATGGAAAGGAAGAAAACCCTCCATTCGACATTTCAGAATATTCGGTTGTTTGGCGTTTTGGCCCATTACACAACAACATAGAAGTAAATTTATGCCTAAAAGTCGAAAAGGTATTTTTGTAGGCTATTCTCTGAAAAGAAAGGCTTATCGAGTGTATGACATAATTACTAAGAAAATAGAAGAAGTAAGATCAGTAAAATTTGTCGAAAATGAGAAAGGAATTTGTTACACAAACTTTGACTTTAATCATCATCGATTCTACGTCACTACTATGACGTCACTACTTCCAACTTCTACCTTCAACCTTGCTGATGTTTACCGCTAACTTGTCTTAACAATATATGTAATGGAACAAGTCGTTCCTTAAATAAATATATATTTGTTTTTATCTAAAGGGATGTCCTCGTAACTACAACATACGTGAGTACAAAAACAACCACAAATCCTCAAAAAGAATAACCGCATTTTGCTAAGCCTATATCAATTTTGGTAGAAGAGCGTGGTTTGGGCGCGCGAATTGGACTAACCGCCAATTGATCCATTTAAATCAAAAAGAAATTAAATAATTGGACCAACCGCCAATTTAGAAAATAAAAATTGAATGAAAATGGATACACATAACTTAGCAAAAATTGAACAGTTAACAGAAAACAACTACACCACGTGGTCCATGAAAATGGAAGCAATTCTAGATTCAAAAGATCTCTTCGAGGACGTAATTGTTAATGACGAGCCAGACTTTACAAATAATAAACTAGAATATGATATTTGGAAGAAAAAGAATCGGGAAGCATACAGCCTAATAATATTGTCACTTTCGGATGACTTAACCCTTAATTACTCGCGTCGAGACACAGGTCTCACCTAAATTTTTAATCGAAAAAATAAATACGATTTTCGAGTCCAAATAATTTGTAAGTTTTTGTAGCTTAAGATATAATCGAAATAGATATTTTAGACCATTTGTTCTATCGCTTGGCCCCTAGAAGGAAGAAAAATAAAACAAAAAAGCCACCGCCGAGACAAACGTCTCGACGCGAGTACTTGCGTAATAATTTTGGTTTAGGTTTCATTTTCCGGCTGGCTCTATCTTCGTAAAACAGTAAGTTATTGTTCTTCTTCTAAGTATATTTTTTGTTCCTAAATATCCTAAATTCTCTCTCTCTCTCTGTCTCTCTTAGGTATTTAGAATTTATTTATTTTTATTCAATATTTTAATACTAAATATTTCCTAAAATATATATTATATTATAAAAAAAAATGGCTAGTACTTCTGAGAGGAATCAGAGTGAATCCGACATGAATTGCGATGTAATAATTTGTGATTTATCCGATACTTCTGATACCGAAATTTATAGTCATCATGACACAGACTCTGAACAGAATTCAGAGGCGGATGAAGAATTACCAAATGATGATTCTGAATTTTATTTTGAAAAGGATGGTGTCACAAAATGGAAAAAGACAATGTGGCAGAAAACCCAGATTCGTACAAGAAGTGTAAATATATTTTCTCAATTGCCAGGGCCTAAATCTGAAGCAAAATCGATAGAATCTGAATCGGATGCATTTACAAAAATAATTGATAATGAAGATTTCTCTAGAGAAAGAGATGCCAAATTAACTACTGTAACAGAAATCCTAGATTTATTTGGACTTTTGATAATGTCAGGTGTCAAAAGAGCTGCTCATTTTACTTATAAAGAGCTATGGGCGGTGGATGGCTCAGGAGTAGAAATTGTGAGAGCAATTATGTCACAAGAACGTTTTTTATTTCTTCTACGTTGCTTGATATTTGATGATATTACAACAAGGAAAGAACGAAAAAAGCTGGACAAACTTGCTCCAATTAGAGAATTTGTAGAAGCCTTTGTATATAACTGTAAAAAGCTCTATACTCCAGGTGAATATAATACATTTGATGAGAAGCTCATTCCATTTCGTGGCAGGTGTGGCTTTAGACAGTATATGCCCAACAAACCTGCAAAATATGGGCTCAAAATTTATACCATTAGTGATGCAAGAACATTTTATACCTTTAATTTTGAAATATATTGTGGAAAACAACCCGATGGTCCATATAAAAAAAGTAATTCACCCGATGATATCGTAAAAAGATTGATCACTCCAATATCTGGGACAAGCCGAAACATAACAACAGACAATTGGTACACTAGTTATAAATTATCCCAAGATCTTCTTACAGAACATAAACTCACTTTAGTTGGCCTTTTAAAAATAAAATAAAAAGGAAATCCCTAAAATATTTCTGCCCAATAGGAATAGACCAAAATATAATAGTATATTTGGCTTCACTCAGAATACCAACCTTGTATCTTATGTCCCAAAAAAGAGCAAGGCTGTTCTATTGCTCTCAACAATGCACTCAACTCCCACAATTGACGAAGAAAGTGGATTCAAATTAAATTTGTAATTTGACTAAAGGCGGGGTTGACATGGTGAACCAAATGTGTGGAACTTATTCTGTTGGCCGTCGAACCAACAGATGGCCTCAATGCCTATTTTCCGACCTACTAAATGTTGCAGGCATAAATTCAGAAATAATTTTCAAGTCTTTAAATATAAATTCACCTCGAGTTCCAAGAACAATCTTTTTGAAAAATATTTCCCTACAATTATTCCAGGATCATTTAAAAATTCGATCCCAATTGAAAAACTTGCCAAGAAGTCTCCATGACCTGATAATATTGCATTGCAAGAAAGCTAAAAGTCCAGAGATAAGTTATATATATTTCATAAAATTATTTAAAATGATAAACATAACAATCTTTTGTTTACCACAGATCGAAATGAGTGTAGAGTCAGAACCTAAGAAGCGAAAACGGTGCTATGTTTGCCCAAGTACCAAAGGTAGTATGACACAAATTATTTGCTACAAATGCAGGAGACACATCTGTCAACGTCATTCTTCGAATATTTGCAAAGATTGCGAACAATATCCGTCTGCAACTTTTAATAGTAGCCTATTTGTAAAACTATGTCAAACATTCATTGTTTTTACTATAGTCATTGTTTCAATAAAAATAAATAAATATGAAAATATTTTTTGCCTTAATTCACATGTGTCATAAACTACACACAATTACGAATATAATGCAGCCTAATTTTCAATACAAATATCAATATTTAACATATATTTCGGTTTTTTAAAAGTGAGACCTGGATCTCAACGCGAGTACTTACGTAACAAATATAGGCGCGAGTAATTAAGGGTTAACAATCATCTTTCGAGGCGATAAAAGAGCCAAAAGAATTTGGTACGACATAAAGAAAAGGTTTGAAGGATCTCTAGAAAATAAAAGGATAGACCTAATGTTGGATCTAGCCAGACTAAAATTGAACCCAAATGAAAATGTCAACATGTATATTGTACGAGCACAGAAACTGGCACAAGAGATCACCCAGCTAGGAAAGACTGTAACAGAAAGAGAACTTGTACGATACATTGTTGAAGGACTCACACCTAACTTTGACACGATCGCAGCAGCACTGTCAATAAACAGAGAAATCTCCTTACCAGACTTGAGACAAACTCTACTGGATTTCGAGAAGAAAAGACAGGACAGAAGCAAAAATCCTGAAAATGCTTTCAGATCATCAGGCAACCAATTCAAAGAAAAGTCATGCTTCTTTTGCAAAAGAAAAGGACATTTCAAGAAAGACTGTTGGTTCAACTCTAACAACAAAGGAAATCAAAAGAATACAACAAACAAAAATAACATGGCCAGTACAAGGAACTACCATAAAGGACCAAAACAAAACAAAGACACAGCCAGATCAGCAATCCAAGAACGAACGGAGGAACCATCCCAACGAAGAGACTCCACTTCAGAATACGCACTACATGCAAGCACAAGGGAGGAACGCCCGACAACTCAGGACGTGTGGATAATTGATTCTGCGTGCACAAGCCACATGACTTCCCATGGTGATTGGATCGAGCACAAGACGGAGGAGAGAAGAAGCATACAAGTGGCAGAAGAAGGGAGGCACATCGAATCTACCTCATCGGGATTAATCCAAGCTACTGTACAAGGTAAGGACAAACTTAACAACGCTGTAACCCTGCATAATGTCCTCCATGTACCACACCTGAAAGGAAATCTAATGTCCATTCCAAGCGTAGTAAGAAGAGGGAACTCTGTTCTTTTGAACTCTGAAGGAGCATACATATACTCTTCTGATGACAAGCTAATAGGAACAGGCAACTTTGATGGTAACATGTACACATTGAACCTATCACGTTCATCTGAAGCAACTCATGTTCCAAATGAACATTGTTTGATTTCAAAGGACAATACTAGGACTGCATGGCACAGAAGGTTAGGGCATCCTAGCGACAACAAATTAGACCTGATTTTGAAGAACAATCTTCTAAAAGGCTTGAACTCTATAAATGGTACCCTTGATCAATGTGATGCTTGCTCATTGGGAAAAATGACCAAAGTACCCTATGTTCACACAGATAGCAATCAGGAAAGCTACCCCTTTGAAGCCATTTATGTCGATCTCTGTGGTCCAATGAGAATAAACTCCTTGGGCGGAAGTAAATATTTCTTGACCATCGTAGATGGATTTTCTAGGAGAATATTTGTAGAATTTCTCAAAGATAAACTCTCAGCAGCAGAAGTTTTGAAGAAGTTTATTGTAAAGAGAGAAAACGAGCTAAACTCAAAACTAAAACGACTTAGAACAGATAACGGAACAGAATTTATCAATAAAAACCTTGAAACCTTCATAGAATCCAAAGGAATTAAACATGAACTAACTACACCGTACACCCCAAGAAGCAATGGGAGAGTTGAAAGAGCTAACAGAACACTATTAGACAAAGGCCGAACACTTCTCGCAGACTCCCAATTACCCCTACACTTCTGGGCAGAAGCTGTGAATACAGCCGCATATTTGTACAATCTAATTCCCACAACTAATGACCCAGACACTACCCCTATGGAAAAATGGAAAGGTAAAAAGCCATCCGTCTCTCACATCATGAGATTTGGTTGTGAAGTCTTCTATAAACTCGAGAATCATCAAAGACACAAACTAGAAGCTAAATCTAAGAGAGGAATATTTGTAGGCTATTCAAGATGCAGAAGAGCTTATCGAGTATTTGATATCACAGCGAGAGTCATTCTTGAAACCGCAGACATTCACTTCAGAGAGAACAATAATGTCATCTCGGAAGAAAAACAAAATGATAATAATACGGACACTGACACATATTTCTTCATTCAGGAGGATGAACAACTGAACAATCATGTTCTATCAGATGTTGATATTGAAGAGCCAGCACCAGATACCATGGTCAACAGACAGACAGAGTCAAGTGAATCAGACAGACCACAAAGAACTCGAACAATACCTAAAATATTCGATGACTACGTTCTGGCTACTACGAATGAAACCATTCCGAAAGACTATGAAGAAGCCATCGCATGTGAAGACAAGAAACATTGGGAGAACGCAATGCTTGAGGAAATACAGAACATGTACTCGCATCAAGTATGGGAACTGGTACCTAGACCTGTAAACGCTAAAGTTGTCAAAAGTAAATGGGTGTTCAAAATATCTAAAGACCAAGAAAACAAAACTTACAAAGCTAGACTTGTTGCAATGGGATACAACCAAATCCCAGGAAGAGATTACAACGAAAGTTTCAGCCCTGTAATTAAAAATGCCACCCTCAGGACTGTTTTGTCAATGGCAGCAACAAAAGATTCAGTCATTAAACTATTTGATGTAAAAGCAGCCTATCTAAATGGAAACATTGAAAATACAATATTCATGGAACAACCTGCTGGATTTGTCCAAGACAGAAACAAAGTTTCCAAACTCAACAAAAGTATTTACGGTCTACCTCAATCCGGAAGATCGTGGTATGAGAAATTCAGTCAAGTACTTCATGACTGTGGACTGGAAAAACTTAAATCTGATCCTTGCCTATTTAAATGGAAGAATGAAGACAAATACTTCTATGTAGGGATATATGTTGACGACTTTATTACTGTTTCAGATTCTGAAGATACCTCAAACAGATTCATCAATAAATTGAGACATCACCTGGAAATAAAGGATGTAACATGTGAAGGCATGTTTTTGGGAATCAAGATCATACAAGACAAGGAGGGAATTTCGCTACAGCAAAGCCACTATGTACAACAAATATTGCAGAAATATGGAATGGAAAATTGTAAGGAAGTTCCAACACCAGGTTCCAAAGAAATCAATTTGGACAATCATATTGAAGATGACAATTGTGATCAGCACACTTACCAAGAAGCCCTTGGAATGCTAATGTTTCTAGCTGTTAACACCAGACCCGACATCGCTTACATCACTAGCAAAGTTTCACAGTACTCCAGACAACCAAAACAGATGCACTGGACAGCAATCAAAAGAGTGATGAGATACCTACGAGGAACAATTGACCTAGGAGTGAAATTTGAAAGAGGGAAGACTGGAATCCTGAAGTCCTACACCGATGCCAGCTGGTCGACCACTCATGATGGAAAATCCTACGGCGGATATGTATTGAAGCTCGGCGAAGCAACTATAGACTGGAAAAGTAGTAAAGAACCACTCGTCGCCCTCTCCACAATGGAAGCGGAAATGATAGCTGCTTGTGAAAGCTGCTGTCAAATCAAGTGGATAATAAACCTGTTACGAGAGCTGGAAGAATGGAATTTCATGGAAAAACCAACTGCGATCTATACAGACAGTCAGTCATTGATCAACTGGATCTCCAGCCCTAAACAAAGCAGTCGCTGTAGACATATCAACAGAAAGTACCACTTCTTGAGAGACTGTTATGAATCCAGAGACATCTGCCTTCTGTACAAGCCATCTCAGGACCTGGAGGCGGATATCTTCACAAAGGACCTATCCCGAGACCAGATGAAGAAACACCTGGAGAGCCTCAGCATCGTGGGAATAAAGCCAAAGTAAGGAGGGAATTGTTACACAAACTTTGACTTTAATCATCATCGATGCTACGTCACTACTATGACGTCACTACTTCCAACTTCTACCTTCAACCTTGCTGATGTTTACCGCTAACTTGTCTTAACAATATATGTAATGGAACAAGTCGTTCCTTAAATAAATATATATTTGTTTTTATCTAAAGGGATGTCCTCGTAACTACAACATACGTGAGTACAAAAACAACCACAAATCCTCAAAAAGAATAACCGCATTTTGCTAAGCCTATATCAGAATTGATTATGCAAAAAATCTTCAAGAAGACACAAATTACGACCATTTTTCATATAAAAAGGAAGAGGAAGATGATATTGAAATCGACCACCGGACGCGTCCAGAAACCTCAGAACTGAATGAAGAAACGATTCCCACGCTAGACGAACCTAACGAGGAAAGAATTGTACGGTCAGGTCGCAAAAAGGGAGATACTCAAAAAGTTTTAGAGGAAAAACACAGAGCAAAACTGAGAGAAGAAGAAATGAAATTGCTTGAACAAAGCGTTCGACGTTCGCGAAGAATAAAAGAAAGAAATAACGTGAATTTTATATTAGAACCAGAAGAACGTATTCCCGAAAATTATGAGGAGGCGATTAACTGCGAGAATAAATATGAATGGCTCGAAGCAATGAAAGAAGAACTTTACTCTATTAACAAGCATAAAGTATGGACTCTCGTTCAAAGAGAAAAGAATATGAAGATCATAAACTGCAAATGGATCTTTAGCATAAAGAGTACGCCTAGTGAGGGTGTTTATAGAAGAAAAGCTAGATTAGTTGCTATTGGTTGTAATCAAAAATATGGCGTAGAATATGAGGAATCTTTTTCACCAGTGATCAGAAAAGAAAGTCTTCGTGCAATTGTAGCCCTAGCAGCTCAGTTGAATTTGGTTATAACATCATATGATGTGAAGACCGCCTACCTTTACGGAGAATTGAAAGAAACTATTTTTATGAAACAGCCGGAAGGATTTGTTGAAAAAGGTGAAGAAGACAAAGTTTGCAAATTGTTAAAAAGTATATATGGACTTCCACAATCGGGACATTGTTGGAATAAAAAGATCAACGAGATACTGATACAACTGGGAATGGAAAGATCGCAATATGATCCATGTGTGTACACTTTCAGAAAAGGAAAGGAATATGGAATATTGGGTTTATACGTGGATGATCTAATAATAGCCGGAACGGATAAAACCTTTAATGAAAAACTAGCATCAGAGATAGGAAGATTTGTTGCTTTAAAAGAAAAAGGGGAGAATGAACCTTTCATTGGTATAGAGATAAGGAAAACAGAATACGGTTTTGATCTATCACAAGCCCATTATATCGATAAAATCTTGAAGAAATTTGCACTCGAAGAATGTAACATTGTACAAACTCCGGGAGATCGAGACCAAAGTTTTGATGAATGTCAAGACTCCAAACCAGTAGACAGGACATTGTATCAAGAGATGATCGGATCCCTGATGTATTTGGCAACCGGAACTCGTCCAGATATTTCTTTTAATGTGAGCAATTTATCCCGATTTTGCAATGATGCAAGAGAAGTACATTTAACAGGAGTTAAGAGAATATATAGATACATGAAGGGCACCAGAGATAAAATGTTAAGATACAAGCCATCAGAAAATAGCATTCTTGTCAGCACAGATGCAAGCTGGTGTTCAACAAGTGACGCAAAGTCCTATTCCGGATACACAGTTAAACTGGGAAACAACCTGATCAGTTGGAGAAGCAAGAAACAAAGTTTGGTGGCACTGTCTACATGCGAAGCCGAACTGATTTCGATATGCGAAGGGGTCTGCGAAGTAAAATGGATTAAAGGACTTTTAGAAGAACTATGTAAGGATGCGAACTTTCCTACAACGCTTAAAACAGATAGTCAATCTGCTATCAAGTGGATTAAATCTGAAAAAATAACTTCCCGGACGAAACATATAAACCGAAAATTGTATTTTGTAAAAGATGCTGTGGAAGAAGGAACAATCGACCTTGAATTTGTTAGGAGTGACGAAATGGAAGCGGACCTATTAACAAAGAGTCTTCCCAAGGAGAAACTTAAAAACTGTATAAACTCTCTCGGACTTGTTTGATAGAAGCTTCCACACAGGGGAGGGATTGTTGTATTTTATTTTTGAATACTCTGTGTGAAAGCTAGATTTGGAATAGGAACTAACCTATAAGTTTGGTTTTGGCTTTTCGGTGTTTGTTTTTGTTTGCTTTCTTGTCTTGCTAAATGCAATAAATAATTCTTTTGTTGCTTTAAAGAGAGTTGTAATTATTTAAAATACTACAACAACGCTGTCACACACTATTTATTTGGATTTGGTCTTATTACCTTGTGTTTAGCTATATAAAGAACAGTTTTATAACAAAAATTATCATTTTTTACTAATATGTAATTAAAAACACAAGGTAAAAGGTAAGGCAGAACACCATCTAAAATGATCATGAGAGCGGTCAGTAAATTACAATTTTGTTTTTAAATAAATATTTATTCACACAAACACAAGGTAATAAGACCAAATCCAAATGAATAAATAGTGTGTGACGTTTAGGTAACAGCGTTGTTACCATCTTCAGACAAAAATACTGAAGGATTCAGTATATATAGTAGTATAGATTCAATACTTTTGTCTGAAGATGGTAACAGTGTTGTTACCGAAATGTCACACACTATTTATTTATTTGGATTTGGTCTTATTACCTTGTGTTTATAATCTATAATCCAAATTTTGCCTTATCATATTCACACAAATGAAGCAGTTTGTGAGCCTCTCAAAGCAGTTGTTTTTCCCAATAAGTTCGGTAAGTAGCCATATGAAATATTGGAAATAATAAAAATAATTAAATTATTGAAATATGGATTACTCAGTTCTCAAACACATTTATATATGATTATTCGAAACTATTATAGACGCGTATGATTCTTTTGAAAATTAAACAATTTCTACTGCCCTTACTGCATTGGAAAAATTAATGGGAGGGTCTGGCTCATCAGTGGTGAACCCTCCCAGCGATTTGGCCAGTTTAATCTACCATACCGTTGTTATATTGCATTTTTCAATCTTCCTTTTATAGTGATACTTATGCTAGACTCTTGGAATGGGCATTTTAGATGAACTATGGACATAAGCTTTGAGGATAGAAGAATTATATACAATTATAAATATATAATGCATCATAACATTTATATATAACATTTGTAAAGTAATAGATAAAGCATCATTGTAATGTATTTATATCATTATGATAATACAAATATATGTCATAATATATACTCTTCCAGGAATAATAAAGCCAACCTACAGACAACCCAGAGAGAGACGGGAGGGTAAATCCGGTCACTTGAGACAACAGCGACATTCCAAGGGGCGACCACTGGGGCCCGTTAGTTAACACCTCAATACTTTTAAGACAGTTGGGGATTGTGTGCGACACAAACGGCCGCCCGGCTGTGCCGGTTTCCCTCTCCTGGTTGTCTAGGTCCTTCTTTTAACTTGTGGTGTGTTTCTTTCTCTTCCCACCTTATTATATCATATATATGTTTTTCTTAATCACATAAACATCAATTTCATTTTTAATCTATAAATAAGTGGCCAACAATTATCTAACATCAATTAGAAATATATAAGAAATGGGGGAGAGTACAGCTATCAACATATATAGTCACGACCGTCTTTCCTCAACAATTCCTCATCTCTGTCACGGATGCGCGCGCATCATCATTATCTAATGATAATAAAATAATAATAATAATTATTATATTATTATTATTTTATTATCAACATATATAGTCACGACCGTCTTTCCTCAACAATTCCTCATCGCTGTCACGGATGCGCGCGCATCATTATCTTCTATAGAAGCTTCTATCTTTATAATTATGTATATTTACAAAAAGTCAATTCGCTCGCGCCTCTAGCGGTGAAAATGAGGGGTAATACCAGCTGACCTAATGTACATGTAAAATTTGGAGCGGGACGTTTCACAAGAGTGACATCCACGGCTCCAATTTATAATTGTAACAAATAGTATTTGAATAAAAACATTCAATCGGGTAAAACCCGGGCGTTGCCCGGGCCATTCGTCTAGTATCACTATAAAAAGAAGATAGAAAAATACAATATAACAGCGGTATGGTAGATTAAACTGGTGAAACTGCTGGGAGGGTTCACCACTGATGAGCCAGGCCATTTATTTTCCATTGCAGTAAAGACAGTAGATATTGTTTATTTTTAAAAAAGAATCATACGCGTCTATAATAGAGTTTTGATAACAGATGGTGCGCTAATGCATCATAATATAACAGCTATATTAGTGGACGAGATAACTAACCTATAGCAGGGTGATTGAGTTAGGTTATTTGGCTATAACATGGACCATCACTGCTTAGAGACGGTGAACACCTGAAAGTGAATGTTTTAGGGGAGATCTTCTTCTTCTTTCTTATCTCCACTCAATCATTCATAACTGGGTGAAGTAGAATGCGTCCTGCCTTTGTCATTAAGACTGGGAGCACTACTCAGTGGCAGGCAGACTTAGCTCCAAAAGAAATGGCCGCTCTGACATGAGGAACAGACGCCATGTACAGCCGCTCCTAACATGGAGTACAAACGCTGCTCATCATGTATTCCTGGATTAGGAGCCCTTACAGGGTACTATCAGCCGGGCCAGCTGAGCCCAGGTTTTCTAGTGAGCTTGTTACTGCTCCCCCTCCTCCTTTTTCACCCGGGCTTGGAACCGGCAAAGGCGGAGTTAGGGGAGAGTGATAAAGCACAATTTGGATTATAGATTATAATTTTAGGGGAGAGATAGATTGTGTGATAGAAGTTACATACAATGTTGCTACTCACGGACTGACGTGGTCCGTAAACACCGAGGACAGGTAGCCGAGATAAACTCAGCTTTTGATCCTAGGTTCTCGGTGTCAAGAAATCCATAACTTGTCCGACAATCCAGATCCGAGGTTGTGGTGAGTCCAGCATGATGTAGAGTCCCTCCATGTTCAGCAGGTGATCCATATTGGCTGTATACACACCAAGACACACATTGTTGAAGCTGTCAACAAACAGGAATACTAATTTTATTATTATTATTATTATAAAAAAGTGCCCAATCGGTATTTGATCTGGTGTTGTAGCGGCCGAAAAACAACGGTTTAGACCCCACCCTTCCAATGACCCCAGTTATCCACTAGATAGCTTGTATTGACCATTACGTGGTTTAAGTTGAAAATAGATCGCTTGAAATCCCCACTAGATAATTTTATCTATAAAAAAAGATCGCCTCTCCTGTCATATTAAACCTTCAAACTAGACGCCATCTATTGACCGTCGCCACAAACTAGCGGCCTCGGGTCTGTGACAAAGCCACAACACCAGCTTTGGCAAACTGAGAAGCGTCCACCTGGAGACTATGGTATCTTGCTAATAGCCCTCTTCAGCCCAGGGCGGACCTTTTTCCATAAGATCCTAAAGGGATCTAATGGAATCTTCATAATCTGCCAAAGAGGTGTTTAACTGGCAAAGTGGCTAGGCCAAATCTTGGCTAAAATATAGATGGGAAATTTGCCGGGAGGAAATTAATCTATAAAAGCAAAGTTCACCTCTCCTGTCAAATCAAACATCCAAACTAGACGCTTCTCAGTTTGCCAAAGCTGGTATTGTGGCTTTGTCAACGACCCGAGGCCGCTAATTTGCGGCGACGGTCAATAGTTGGCGTCTAGTTTGGAGATTTAATTTAACGGGAGAGGCGACCTTTGGCTTTATAGATCAATTTTCTCCAGGCAAAATTTCCATCTATATATTATTTGAATTGTTTAAAAAATCGATTGACTTGTCAATACGCGGTATTACCTGAATTATCCATTATATCGTTGAATCATATGAATTGTCCTTTGGATCACTTGAGATGTCCATAATTTCGCTCTTTAAAAATCCTGAGTTCAACTGACCCGGTTGATGGTCCTCAGCAAGGGTCCCACTCCAGGAATACAGAGGAGCTGTGTCTGTACTCATGTTAGAGTTGTCAACAAAGGATTCCATGTTAGGAACAGCCTCAAATTACAGGCAAAGTCAGACTTTCACCAAAGTGTGCCTGGATCATGGTGCCATGATCAACGAAAGCTGCACCCCTATACCCCATTCCATGAGATCATGAACTCATGGAATTTGTGTAATCTTTACACAAGGGGATACGAAAAAACAACATAATTTCGCTTAAGTTGTCAAGTAATTTGTTCAAGTTTCCAGTAGATAGCTTGAGTTGTTCAATAAATGGCTAGAGTTCTCCTCTAGATTGCTTGAGTGCTCAATTAGATCGCTTGAGTTGTATGCTTGTTTGCTTGAGTTACCCACTAGATTGCTTGAGATGTCCATTAGATCGCTTGAATTGTTCTTCAGGTTGCTTGAATTGTTCATGCATTGATTTAGTTGTCCACTGGTTTACTTGAGTTGTCCATTATATTGTTTGATTTGTCCAATATATCTCTTGAATTTTCATACTAGATTACTTGAAAGGTTCACATGATCGCTTGAGTAATCTACTATATTGCTTAAGATGTCCATTAGATCATTTGAATTGTTCTTCAAGTTGTTTGAATTGTTCATGCATCGATTTAGTTGTCCACTGGTTGGCTTGATTTTTCCAATATATTGTTTGATTTGTCCAATATATCACTTGAATTGTCTACTAGATCGCTTGAAATATTCACATGATCGCTTGAGTAATCTACTAGATTGCTTAAGTTGTCCACTAGATTTCTTAAGTTGTCCACTAGATTTCTTAAGTTATCAAATCTATCACTTGATTAGTTCAACTTGAATTTTCTATTTGATCGCTTGAGTTGTTTAATAGATGGTTTGAATAGTCCACGGGGGGGGGGGGGGGGGGGGGGGGGATTGCTTGAGTCGTCTAACATATCGCTTTTGTTGTCTGCTGGATCACTTGAATTGCCCAATAAAGCGTTTGAGTTGTGCAATAGATCCTAAGAAATATCCATTTGTTCTCTTGAGTTGTTCATTAGATCGATTGACGTGTCCACTTAATCGTTTGCTTTTTCCAGTAGATCAGTTGAGGTGTCAATAAGGTCGCTTGAGTTGTCCGCGTGATTGCTTGAGATGTCAACTTGTTCGATTAAATTGTCAAATATTTTTTTAGTTGTCCACTATATTCCTTTTTAGTTGTTAAATAGATAGCTTTAGTTGTCAATTGGATCCCTTGAGATGTCCCGTTAGATCGCTTGATTTGTCCCTAGTTTGAATGAGTTGCCCACTGAATCATTTCAGTTGTCCACTTGATAGTTTGAGATGTAAACTAGATGCTTGAGATTTCCACTTGTTCGCTTGAATTATCCACTAGACTTATCTAAATGATATTTTGAGCTGTTCACTAGATCGCTTAAATTTCTAAATAGATCGCTTGAGTTGTTCAATAGTTCGTTTGAGTTGTCCACTAGATGACGCCTGTTGCTTAATTTGTTGCTTAATACTATATCTTATAAGTTGTCCATTTGAACACTTCGGTTTCAAAAGAAATAAGACCATTGTTATCGTGACCTCAATGGAAAAATGAAGAGGAGCGGGATGAAATAAAGTTGTCCGCGGGATTACTTGAGTTGTCCAAAAGATCGCTAAAATTTCCCAACTAGATCACTTGAGTTGTTCGAGGGATAGTTTTAATATTCCCCTAGAACGCTTTAATTCCTGATGGATCGCTTAAAGTGTCCATTGGATCGTTTGAGTTGTCTCTAGTTTGCTCTGGTTGTCCACTGGACCGCTTGCCTTCTTCGCTAGAATCCTTCAGTTCTTAATTATATCGCTCATTTTGTCTATAGGATTACTTGAGGTTTCTCCTGATCGCATATATTGTCCATCGGTATCGCTTGAGTTGCCAATAAGATCGCTAGAGATATATATCACTTGAGATGTCCAAATGATCGCTTGCGTTGTCCATTTGAGCGCTTGAATTACCACTGGATCGCCTGTATTGTCTATTAGATTGCTTGACTTATTAACTAAATCATTTGAATCATCTTCTGGATCGCTTGAGCTGCTCACTAGTTTGATTGGTTTGCCCACTATATCGTTTGTTTGTCCTCTGGATCGCTTGCATTGTCCACTAGGTCGCTTCAGTTGCTACTAGATATTTTCACTTGTCCACTTGTACGCTGGAATTATCTAATAGTTCGTTTGAATTTTACGCTATATAGTTTGAGTTTTGCCTAGATTGCTTGAGATATTCATTTGATCAATTGTGTTTTTCACTAGATCGTTTGAGTTGTCCTAGCAATTTTGATTGATTTGTCAACAAGATCTTTTGAATTGTTCGCTGATTAGCTTTACTTGTCCACTGGATCACTTGATTTATCGACTATATCTCGCTAGAATTGTTCTCTAGTAGGCTTTGGTTTCGAAAGTAAGAGCGCCATTGTTATTGCAACATCAATGGAGAAATGAAAATCCAGATGAAATTGAGTTGTCGGCGAAATTGATTAAGTTATCCACTTGATCTCATAATTTGTTTAACTATATATCTTGACTTATCCGCGGGACACTTTAGTTTTCTCTATAACGAGTTAGCTGTTCTCTGGATCGCTTGAATTGTCTTTTTGATCGCTTGATCTTTCCAATAATTCGTTTTATTTATCCACTATATCGCTCGAGATAATCCATGAGGTAGTTTATCTGTCGACTAATTCGCTTGAGTTTCCTACTGATTTGCTTTAGTTGTTCACTAGATTACTTGAGATGTACACGAGATAGCATGAGATGTCTACGAGTTCGCTTGAGTTGTCCACTAGTCCGCTTGAGATTCTGAATAGATTGCTTGAGTTTCCGAATAGATTGCTTGAGATTATGAATAGATTGCTTGAGTTTCCGAATAGATTGCTTGAGTTTCCGAATAGATTGCTTGAGATTCTGAATAGATTGCTTGAGTTTCCGAATAGATTGCTTGAGATTCTGAATAGATTGCTTTAGTTTCCGAATATATTGCTTGAGTTTCCGAATAGATTGCGTGAGTTTCCGAATAGATTGTTTGAGTTGTTCACTAGATCACTTCAGTTTTTCCACTGGATCTCTTGGATTGTCCACTTTGTCGCTTGAGTTTCTCATTAGATGGCTTGACTTGTCCACTAGATCGCTCTAGTTGTTCAAAAGAACGTTTGGGTTAACAACTAGATCTCTCGAATTCTTCTCTAAATATTATTGATTGAGCTCAAGCAATAGCTTGAGCTTTTATGATAGCTTGTGCTGTTTACTATATCGTTTTTATCGTCCTCTGGATTTCTGGTTCTTTTGAGCTGTTCACTAGATCGTTTAAATGTCCATTAGATTGCTTTAGATGTTCTCTAGAACGCTTGAGGTGTTTATTTTAAAGCTTGATTTATTTGCGGAATTGCCTGAGTTGTTCACTTGATCGCTTGAGTTGTCCATTAGATCGCTCGATTTGTACAAAAGGTTACTTGGGGCATACACTAAATTACTCGAGTTGAGCAATAGATCTTTCAAGAAGTTGATTAGAACGCTTGAGGTGTTCATTTTAAAGCTTGGTTTATTTGCGGAATTGCTTGAGTTGTTCACTTGATCGCTTGAGTTGTCCAATGGATCGCTTGATTTGTACAAAAGGTTATTTGGAGCGTACACTAAATTACTCGAGTTGACTAATAGATCTTTCAAGAAGTTGATTAAAACGCTTGAGATTCCCACCAGATCGCTTGATATATGCGATTCTTTGGCTTCCCACTAGTTCGCTCGAGTTGTTTAACTAGATCGCTTCATTTGTCCACTGTATCGAATATTTTTTCTGTTATATCGCTTGAGTTATCCACTTGATTGCTCGAGTTATCCTCGATTTTCTTGATTTGGCCACTAGATATAGTAGTTAAAATATATCCTTTCAATTGTCCGCTACATCGCTTTAGTTGTTCGCTAGATCGTTTGAAATTTCCATTAGATTATTCTTGTTTTTCACTAATTCGATTGAGTTATCCTCGGGAGTGCTTGAGATATCCGCTTGATAACTTGATTTGTCTACTAGGTTGCTTTAATTGTTCGCTAGAGTTGTCTTCTGGATCGCTCGAGTTATACAATAGGTCGTTGGAGTTGACAACTTGAGAGCTTGAGTTTTCCACTAGATGGCTAGTGTGGTTCACTAGATCGCTTGAGCTGTCTCAGAATTGCTTTACTTGTCCACTAGATCTCTTGATTTGGTCTCTGGTCTGCTTAAATTATCTACTATATCGCTTGAATTGTTCTTTATATCGCTTGAGTTAAATACTAGATCGTTTAGATATCTAATTGATCGCTTGAGTTGTACATTGGATCGCTTGAGTTATCCTTGAAATCGCTTGAGTTTTCCACAAGATCGTTTGAATTGTCCGCTGGATTGTTTGAATTGTCGACTATATCGTTTTAGTTGTCCGTTGAATCGCTTATATTGTCCACTCTTTTGCTTGTGTTGTTCGTTGAATTCCTAGATCTATCCACTAGGTCGCTGAAGATGACTGCTAGATTGCTTGTCTATATGATCGCTTACCTCGTCCACTAGATCGCTTGAGATGTACACCATATCGCTCATATGGTCAATTGATCGCTTGAGTTGTCCACTGGATCGATTGAGTTGCCCATTAGATCTCTTGAGTTTTCCACTAGATCTCTTAAGTTTTCCACTAGATCTCTTGAGTTTTACACTAGATATCTTGAGTTTTACACTGGATCTCTTAAGTTGTCCACTAGATCTCTTGAGTTTTACACTAGATCTCTTAAGTTGTTCACTAGATCTCTTAAGTTGTTCACTAGATCTCTTGAGGTTTCCACTAGATCTCTTGAGTTTTACACTAGATCTCTTAAGTTGTTCACTAGATCTCTTAAATTGTCCACTAGACTTTTTGAGTTGTCGATTAGATATTTTGAGTTTTCCACTAGATCGCTTTAGTTATCCTCGAAATGGGTTCAATTTTACACATTATTGTTTGAAATCTCCTAGGGATTGTTTGGAATCTCCTAGGAATTGTTTAAATTGTCGACTAGATCTCTTTGTTTTCCATTGGCTCGCTTGAATTGTCCAATCTTTTGCTCGATTTTTTGGCTAGATTGCTTTTGTTGTTCGATGAATTGCTAGAGTTATCCACTAGATCGCTTGACTTGTTCGCTAGATCGTTTTAGTTGTTCGCTTCATCGCATTAGTTGTCCACAAGATCGCTTGCGTTGTCCACTACGATACTACGATTGTAGGGCATCTACGCTCGAAAGCTTGTATTGTCGTGATAAGAAAAAAAAAAAGAAATTATTCCCTCAACGAATTGTCTCTTATTGATAATAAGAGAGTCTCTGAGAGTCTGACTCAGAAATTTTCCCGAGATGGAGTTATTTACACATAACACCAATCACAACCTCAGTGACCTTGAAGAAATCCCATCCGAATATGATACCATGGCTGCATTCCGACAGTACAACGAATTCGAAGGATATCTCCAAAACTATTTATTTCTATGTTCATGGCACAACTTCTTAGGGTCTCTATTAAATTGTTATCAGGGTTTTTACAAGAAATGGAGTAAATTTTCCTTGAGAAAGGTATCCTTAATTCACGTTGAAACTTATCAGATATGACAGAAAAGTCTGCTTCTGAAACCATTAGTTCTTTAATGATGATTCATCAAGTTTAACCTTAAAATATAAACAGGGCTCAACAAGTTTGTTCTCGTTCCCACGTGGGCGCACAGACCCAAAATAATAGCTTCTTCATTTTGTCACAAGACGACCCAGTCACAGATGACGATTATATAATTCCCCAAACTTCTGTGTACGGCTACCGGAGCTCTTGCCTACATCCAGATTGTCCAAGGTCGCCAACCAGAAGACACTCTCCATTCCACCGTTTCAGCCGTTATCCCAGGCACCAGAATGGGGAAAACTAAGTAGAACAGCCTGTAACAGAGGTGAGGTCTCCATTGAGGACAATTCTCGAGGGTAAGAATGTATCGTATATATGGTTTTTTCTTGATTTATCAAGAAATTGGGTTGGCCAAATATCAGGGAACAGGTTAAATCAACGTTTAGTTGATTTCTGTTCCACTAGATAGCGCTCTGCCATCTAAAAAGAACATATGCTCCTGGTCAGGAAATGCTTTCTTTATTTTTAATATCAATACCTGACCCACTTTTTTTTTATTGATTTTTCATATATATATATGCATACAAAAGGCACTAGGAAAGTTTTGCAATACGCAAATGTCTTCTGGTTGGCGACCTTGGGAAATCTGGATGTAGGCAAGAGCTCCGGTAGCCGTACATAGAAGTTTTGGGGAGTTACATAATCGTCATCCTGGTTGGGTCCTCTTATGACAAAATGAAGAAGCTATTATTTCGAGCCTGGATTTTACAGAACTGCTGGCCACTATGTGGTTCTCTCGTTAACTGGAGTGCCAGCGACGTAGTAAATTGCCACTTCGAACATCTGGACAACTTGTGCCAATACCACCTGGGAAAAAATATTTTTTCAAAATTAGGTGCTGATATCTCGGGAGATTCCCAGTATTCATAGATAGAAACTCTTATAGTATTTTATTCATCACTTTATCAAAATTCGAAGCTATTATAGAAGCGTAAGATTATTTTTGAAAATAAACAATTTCTACTGCCCTTACTGCAATGGAAAAATTAATGGGAGGTTCAAACCGCTGGGAGGGTTCACCACTAATGAGTCAGGTCCTCCCATTAATTTTTCTATTGCAGTAAGGGCAGTAGAAATTGTTTATTTTCAAAAAGAATCTTACGCGTCTATAATAGTTTCGAATTTTGATAACAGATGGCGCTCTAATGCAGCATAATTCATCGCTTTAATAACTATATATGACATAACGAAAGCTATCCCAGATGAAATAGCAAGTTCCTAGGTGAAGACGTGTTATCTTGAAGCATAGAGCTTTTATAGAAATTATCACAGATCATGGAAGACATTTCACATTTCTTATTTTAAAATCTATATATATATAAAATGAATGTATGTGTGTCTGTCTGTCCTTTATCCCTGACCAAACCACTCATTGGAACGCCATGAAACTTTGGGAAGTTATTTAGTATAGTACTGGGAAGGTTTCTAGCAAATAAAATTTTTGAAATAACTTTTCGCCTAGAAATAATCAAGATAAATATTCTAATTTATATGTTATAATTCAACAATCTGCTCTGAATATTATCATGATGATACGATGATTTTGTAATGTAGAAAATTAGGAAAGACAAAATTCAGGATGACACGGCAATTTATTTGAGACAAGAATAATGATACAATTCATAGGCAAGATACTATTCCTTTAACTTCCAATTACCGAGGGAACCAATTAATATTGATTTTATTCAACTTATCGAGTATTTTTCAAGAGACCGGGAAAAAATGTTCACTTTATCGAGAGATTCGTTAAACAAACCTTTACTCGGGTAAAACCCGGGTAAAGCCGGGTACATCCGCTAGTAATTAATATAAAATAGTTTTACAGTTTTTATTAAAAAGGAAACTAAAATGAGAAAATAATTGAGTTACTATAAAAGCGACGGGAGACAATCATCGTATATTGAGGGAAGAGGTATAATACATACTGGCCAAAAAAAAAAGTGTACCACCTAGAAATACTTATTTAATTAAAAAGGCATATATTGGATCAAAATATCATTTATTTTACCAATATTTCAGTTGGCTGAACGCCAACCTTTATCAAGGTGTTATAACATATTTAATTTGTGTCAACAACAAACTCAGCGCCACATAGTTTTATAGTTTGGTGTTGACACACATTAAATATGTTATAGCACCTTGATAAAGGTTGGCGTTCAGCCAACTGAAATATTGGTAAAATAAATGATATTTTGATCCAATATATGCCTTATTAATTAAAGATTTATTTATGGATTGCTCTTATTTTCAAAAAGAAATACTTATGTAAATTTTCTTAAAATTGGTCATATATAAAAATGGTAATTTGAAAAATAATTTATTGAAAGTTAAAATATATATTTTTCAATTAAAAAGGCATATATTGGATCAAAATATCATTTATTTTACCAATATTTCAGTTGGCTGAACGCCAACCTTTATCAAGGTGTTATAACATTATATATATACACTGCGTGACATTGAAAATGGAACACCAAGAAATAGTAGCCAGAAAGTGATGAAACTCGGCAGACAGAGAGAGACAGGGACGAACAATAAGTGATCTTTATTTCAAAATGATAGTCATAATACAGAGCGAGAACGGCGTCGGCTGAGTTGCAAGTAGGACCACCGCGGACGGCGATGCACGCAGCAACACGTCTAGGTAGAGAGTCAATCAGAGTACGAATGGCTTCCTGAGGGATGGCTCTCCATTCCCTCTCAACCATTTGCCACAGTTCGTCTTCTGAACGCGGCTGTGGCAAGGCATGCAAACGGCGTCCAATGATGTCCCAGACGTGCTCGATTGGTGAGAGATCAGGAGAGTACGGTGGCCAGGGAAGCATCTGTACATCTTGCAGAGCTTGTTGGCTAATGCGAGCAGTGTGCGGTCGGGCGTTATACTGCTGATAAAGGGCATTGGGTACCCCCTGAAGGTAGGGGAGTGTCACCGGTCGCAGCACATCATCAACGTATCGTTGGGCCGTCATAGTGCCCTGAATACGAAGTAAAGGTGACCTGGAATCATACGCGATTGCGCCCCAAACCATGATTCCACGTTGTCACACGGTGGGGCGTTCCACAATTGCTGCCGGATTGGACCTTTCTCCACGTCGACGCCACACGCGTACACGGCGACTATCACTGGACAAGCAGAAACGCGACTCATCTGAGAACACGACCCTGTGCCATTCCGTCATCCACGTCGATCTAGCCCGGCACCATTCCAAACGTTGGCGCCTATTCGGTGGGGTCAATGGCAGTCTTCTTAGCGGACGGCATGAGTGCAAGCCATTAGCAACCAATCGACGGGAAATGGTTCTGGTAGAGATGGAATGATCTAGGGTGTTTTGCACATGTTGCAGGATGGCGGTACAAGTGGCTTGTGGGGCCGCCACTGCTTGTCGAAGGATACGCCGATCCACACGTGCTGACGTCACTCTGGTTGCACCGACATTCCTATAAATTGCCACATTTCCTTGTTCCAACCATCTTCTCCACAGTCGGTGCACCGTGGACGCACCAAGGTGTGTATCAGCTGCGATTTGACGTATGGACCAACCTGCCCTTTTCAGTCCGATCACCATGCCCTCGAAAAAGCGTCTGTCTGCTTGAACTGCCTCCGTTTACGATGACCTGGCATTCTCTGTTATTACACGTGTCTTTGGACACAAGAACAAAATTTCTACAATGATTTTCCTTGAAGAAATAACGACACTAATACTGTCCTTTCTGCAAGTTCCTTCCCTTATATCTTACTCCATGTGCGCACGAGAGCTGCGCATTTTACATCATTTGCATAACTCGGTTAGGCGCGTCTACCCTGAAATTTGCATAATTTTCTGGCCACTATTTCTTGGTGTTCCATTTTCAATGTCACGCAGTGTATATATAAATTTATCGAGATACACAGCTTTTATCAATATTTGGTGTGTCCTCTTTTGGCACTTATACAAGCAGCTACATGGCGAGACATACTGTCTACAGTTTATTTATGGCTTCTTGTGGGATGCTAGACCAAGCTATTTCAGTTTTTTTGCCGAAGCTGTTGAAGATTACTTGGCTGTGAAGATTTCAAAATTTTCCTCCCATCGTGTCCCATGCATGTTCAATTGGGGAAAGATCTGGGGAACATGCGGGACAGAGAAGGATGTCAACATTTTGGATGAAAGCTCGTGAGATGTTGGCTGTATGTGGTCAGGCATTATCTTGTTGGATAAATGGCATAATTAGTATGTTCAAGAAATGGTAACATAACAGATTGCTACGCATCTACAATGTATAGCTGAGCAGTCATTGTGCCTTGAATAAAGACTGCCATGGGGTGGCATCATCAGACAAAAGAATTTTCAAAAAATGTAAAACAAAAATTTATTTGAAAAAAAAATATATCTTTTCCATAATAATTTTTTAATCTATATTTTATCTTCAATCAAAATTTATTTCTACCGCGTGCAAAAAAAAAAAAAAAAAAACATGGAGATGCCGGGGATTGAACCCGGGACCTTTCACATGCAAAGCGGACGCTCTACCACTGAGCTACATCCCCATAACTCTGCTTTACTTTTATCCATATCCTTATTTATGAAAATTCGAAACTATTATAGACGCGTATGATTTTTAAAAAATAAAGCAGGGTTATGGGGGTGTAACTCAGTGGTAGAGCGTCCCGGGTTCAATCCCCGGTATCTCCATGTTTTTTTTTTTTTTGCACGCGGTTGAAATAAATTTTGATCGAATATAAAAAATAGTTAAAAAATTAAAATTGAAACGATAATTTTTTTTAATTAAGTTTTTATAATAGTTTCGAATTTTAATAACAGATGGCGCGATAATGCATCATAATATCCTTATTTATTAACAATTTGCGATTGTGACCATTTAGAACCTGAGAAGCCTTAGAAGCTGAGCGAATCTGAGTCTTTCAATTAGTATATAAAATATTATTTTTTTATATAACTTGAAAATATTCAAAATAATTTGTTATATAGTCTATATTTAGGCTCTTATTTGCTTTGTATTAATATATGCATATGTATATTCAGCTATATGTGCAAAATTTTCTAATGGTTTTTCAGTAGTTTTGGTATAGAATATTAAAATACATCAATTTATCTTTAGAAAAAATGGTTCAGTATATTTTTTATATTTATTTCTATAAAAAGACGAATTTCATTTTTCTCATGGAAAATAAAGATAATGAGATGAAGGGATTTTTCCATTATCATTAAACATTGTCACAGTTTTGAAGAAATTTCAAATACTTTAATTTCTGTTTGAGTGGATGTGTCCCCAAAAATATA
>CP092873.1:75326319-75597920 GCA_030710605.1 Cordylochernes scorpioides
TGCATGTACAGCTAATAGAAGGAATATAATGAAAATTGTTAATACGATCAGGCGCAAAAATTGAAAAAAGAAATATTCTGGGAGATACTTCATTGGGTATAGCAATCGATAGAAGGAATTCAACCATCATACAAGCCCTTGTTGAAGCTGGAGCTGATGTGAATATTATAACTGAATCAGGAGAAACATATTTGAGTAATGCCGCAATGAAAATTTCAAATCCATATAATAATGATTGTAGCGATTTTAAACTACTCTTAAGGTATTCTGACAAATTTGATTTGAACATCTTTTTAACAATAATAAATCTCAGATCTGATTTCCTTTCTTATGAGCCAATTATGCAGCTAATGATAATGCATTTGATTCTTCTTCAACCAACATTGGCCATCCCAAAAAATATTCATTTGACAAAAGCCTTGTCTAATTTTTGGGAATATTGTCAGAGTCAGATAAAAATGATGCAAAGCCATATTCTGGGAAAAAGTAGTATTACCTTATATAGGTTCTTGACAGAAACTAATCCTAACAAAGTGACGGGATACCTCAGAAATGATTCTACGGGGCTTCGACAATTTCTAGAATCGAACTTGCCCTGGTACAAAGAACATTTCCCTATTTACTCAGATATGACCGAAGAACGTTATCATGAAGGCATTAAAAGGGTAAAGTCTATTTCTAAGTTCATCAAGGTCGCTAGAAGTAATTTCGAAATAACCAAAACACTCGTTTTGCTTAAGATCTTTTATCAAATGGATGTCTGGAATTTAGAAGAATTCTTACATGATAACTGATGTACTATGGTGCCAGAACCATTAAGATGTATATTTATACCTTTATATGTAAATAACTCAATAAAAAATAGATTCTAATTGATATTTAATGTTTGTTGGTTCTTCCAATTTCAATATAACTTTTAAGTAAAAGCCATAAATAAATGTTATCAACATTTAATATTACTACTCTCTTTTAACAACTATAAATGTGTTATCCTTTTCCTTTCCTTTATCCTTTTCCTTTCCTTTAGTCCTTTATCCTTTCCTTTTTATATCTATAAAAATGAAATGCGAAATCGATGTTTGTTATCGCTTCACGCAAAATCTACTGACTCAATCATTATGGAATTTCGCATGTAGGTAGCTGAAGATTTCGTTTAACATATAGGCTATTCAAAAAACTACAAAGGTTAATGTGCTTTTTTTTATGTTTAACTGAAATGGATTAGTTCCCGCCTTTTGCCGCTTGGCGCCGCACTGGTCGCGACGATACATGAATTTGATTGGTTAATAATTTTACACTTATTTTGTTAGTTTACACGCTGCATTTTTCAAAAGGTAAGATTATATATATTTATTTAAACTCTTTGGAAATATTATTGTTTAGAAATATTTTTCTAATTTAATTGATACTACATTTTTTTAGATAAGGTATACTGTTTGAGTCTCATAATGAATATTCATATTATATTATTATTCATATAATCATTTACGATTTAGAGCAGTGTATTCCATATTTTTTTCTTTTTCATATTTATTGCAAAAAATTATGTTTTTTTCTGTATAGCTTGCTACATATGTTTTACTATATATGTTTGTTCCATGCAATAGTTTTACACTTATTAGCATTTATATTGTAAGCAGCTTCTATGATTTTTAATAACTGCTTTTTTAGGGGTAGGCTCAATTTTTTGTTTTGCTGTCATTTATATAGGTAGGATTTATATTTATCTGCTTCATATTATATAGCTGCTCATATTCTATATATTTTTTCTTTTTCATATTTATTGAAAAAAATTTTGTGAAATTGTAAGCAGCTTCTATGCATTTTTAATAACTGCTTTTTTAGGGGTAGGCTCAATTTTTTGTTTTGCTGTCATTTGTATAGGTAGGATTTATATTTATCTGCTTCATATTATATAGCTGCTCATATTCTATATTTTTTTCTTTTTCATATTTATTGAAAAAAATTATGATTTTGCTGTATAGCTTGCTACATATATTTTACTATATATTTGTTCCATGCAATAGTTTTTACTTATTAGCATTTATATTGTAAGCAGCTTCTTTGCATTTTTAGTAACTCCTTTTTTTAAGGGTTGGCTCAATTTTTTATTTTGCTGTCATTTGTTTAGGTAGGATTTATATTTATCTGCTTCATATTATATAGCTGCTCATATATATCTACTAGCCGAATGACCCGGGCAACGCCCGGGTTTTACCCAATTAAATGCTTTTATTCAAATACTATTGGTTACAATTATAAATTGGCGCCGTGGATGTCATTCTTGTATAATATATAAATGAGTTTTAAAATTGTAAAAAAAAAAAAAAATGCATCGGCCGGGAATCGAACCCGGGGCGCCCGCGTGGCAGGCGAGCATTCTACCACTGAACCAAAAGCAAACGGTGACAGAATTAAGAACGCATGACGATGATAACTGTATATTATCCGTGACAGAGGCGGCCGATGAGGAAAGACGGTCGTGACTATATATAGTAATATGGTCCAAACATATTTTTTATTATATAGGTACAATTAACTTTAAGTAAAGAAATGTACAGTCAGCAATCTGACCTATGTGGGAGCCAGAATATGTTCTACTCATATTTATTGGGCAGTTTTTTCAACCAAAATTAGACTTTTTTTTTTTTAGGTCTTCTTCCATTGTCTTTTTTTTTTGTTTTGCTGTCATTTGTTTAGGTAGTATTTATATTTATCTGCTTCATATTATATGTAGCTGCTCATATATATCTATATATTATAAAGACTGCGGGGTATGATTATAAACAATACTTAAAGTTGCACCGCATAAGTTTCTTTTCTATGAAAAATCAATATTTTATTTTAAAGAGAAATATCTAGTATTTCTAACTTTTTTGAATGACGTATGAAAGGGTGAAAATATGAAGCGTACTTTAAGTACTTTAAGTATTAGTTACGAACGGAGAAATATGTCCAGAGTAGCCTAGCGGACATGGCACCTGCCCGGTAAGCAGAAGGTTGTGGGTTCGATTCCCGCCCCTGGACACTTTTATTTTTCCGTTCGCCATTACTCTTCATATTTTCATCCTTTCATACGTCATCCAATTATTATATATAGACCATTACGCTTCATATTTTCACCCTTTCATACGTCATTCAAAAAAGTTAGAAATACTAGATATTTCTCTTTGAAATAAAATATTGATTTTTCATAGAAAAGAAACTTATGCGGTGCAACTTTAAGTATTGTTTATATATCTATATGGTACAAACATATTTTTGAATATATAGGTACAATTAACTTTAAGTAAATAAATGTACAATCAGCAATCTGACCAATGAGGGAGCCAGAATATGTTCTACTCATATTTATTGGCAGATTTTTTCAGCAAATTATACTTCTTTTTTTTTTACGTCTTCTTCCATTTGATTTTTTTTATCAGTTGTTTTAAGTTTTCATTTTTTTTCCCACTTCACTGAGTTTTATGCATTTTTCCCCTCCTTTCAGATTATTACTATGCATTTTTTTATTTTGACCTTAGTCATGTGAGTCGAGCTTATTTTAATACACTATTTTTTAATTTTTTCTTCATTCTCAGCCCTTGATGTTTTACATTTTTCAGTTATCCTTATTTTTACTAATGCTTTGTGTTTGTAGGTATGCCAAGCCATCGGAGAAGCAATCTTTCTCAGCGTTCCAATAGCTCTAGGGTTCAGCATGCTTACAGACTGCGCGAAACCAGAGGACAGAATATTCGAAGATTGCGTGAACAGTCCGCGCGTCAAGCCGCTGTGCGGTCGTTAGAGACACCTGATCCCATCCATTCTCGCTTACAGGCGCATTCAGAGAGATATTCTTCTACTCGGAGGAATACTAGAACAAATAATTTTTTCAGCAGCGTTTGGTCTTCTATGGAAAATGCAGGTTTTAATTATTCTGTTGCTGTTGAATACCTCAAGCACCCTTTAATTTCCCTTGGGATGATGGACACTACATGCAGGTTTTGTGGAGCCTTAAGATGGAAAGATGAGTCTTCTGGAATGTGCTGTTCAAACGGGAAAGTCCGTTTGCCATTAATTGACTTACCTCCCGAGCCACTTCGCAGCCTATTATCTGGAGAGAATTCTGATTCAGTCCATTTTTTGCGTAATATTCGCACGACCTTCTGCTTACCGGGCAGATGCCATGACCACTAGGCCACAATTTATAATTGTAATAAATAGTATTTGAATCAAAACATTCAATCGGGTAAAACACGGGCGTTGCCCGGGTCATTCGGCTAGTATATATATAAATAATTAGAAATAATTATTAATAAAGCATTTAAGAGTGAATTAGTCACTTTTAAAAATAATTCATCGTTTGTCGTCAAACACGGCGGTTGTAATAATAATTCTTTGAATTTTTATGTGAGCTTGATGGAATTGTAGCCCCGCGATATGGATTTAATGATGCCTGTTTCTATATGGATAATGCAAGAACGCACACCATCGCTGAATCAGTCTGCTAAGAAGCATCGTGGAGTTTTTGTCACCATATTCATATATGATTAATACGATTAATTTTCATTTAGCAAAATTAAAACAATGTTATGGTCGCTGCTTCCTTGATGTGACATCACGTTAGGCGAGGTTATCACGGATGCAGCAATCAGTAGAATTGCAACAGGAGACTGTGAAGGATGGTTTGCTCGCATTCGCAAAAATTGCTTCCTTGCCACACAAGAACACCAGTTTATCCAATAAAACCTGTTTCTAATTTATTTCGCGGTTATTTGCTCCTATAATAATGTTTTGTACTTAATTTCAAATGTATTTAATTAATCTTTATGATATTGTTTCTTAATTTTTACACATATTTTTTTTTTTAAATGCGACTATTTCACTCTTAAAATGCTATATATAATATTTTATATTAATATATTTATTTATTTAACAGCTGTTAATTTATCATATTTTTTCTATAGTTTACATTCAAATAATCAACTCTAAACTATTTTAGATACTCGTTTAAAACGTAAATTGGGCAGGATTTAAACACAATTTAAAATGATAAAGTCAGCAGCCGCTCTGCGCTTCAGGGTTATGAATATCTCTCTCTCAGCAATAATATTTACAGGATAAAGTTCTTAAAATATTATTGAAATACTAGACGAATGGCCCGGGCAACGCCCGGGTTTTACCCGAGTGCGCATATATTTTAAAAACGTTTTAATTCAAATACTATTCGTTACAATTATAAATTGGCGCCATGGATGTCACTCTTGTGAAACGTCCCATTCCAAACTGTGTGTTTTTAAAATGTTTTAATTAAAATACTATTCATTACAATTATAAATTGGCGCCGTGGATGTCTCTCTTGTGAAACGTCCCGCCCCAAACTGTGTGTGTCTTGAAAATATAAAAATAAAAATGTGAATTTTCATAAAGATTTCATCATGTCGATTTTTTTTTGCATTTCACCTACTAAATCGATAGAGATAATTACATTTGCAACATGAACTTAGGTATATTGACTAAATAGAAAACTGCATAGTAATAAAGATCATTTTTTAAAGGCACCATATCGTTTTTTTTTTCAATAAAATCGAAACAAAAATTAACGATAAATAACGATAATTGCCTTAAAAAAAAGAAACATTCGCGGTGATTTTGTCTTGCATTCGTTTATACAATTATTATACGAATGACCCGGGCAACGCCCGGGTTTTACCCGATTAAATGCTTTTATTCAAATACTATTCGTTACAATTATAAATTGGCGCCGTGGATGTCATTCTTGTATAATATATAAATGAGTTTTAAAAATTGTAAAAAAAAAAAAAAAATGCATCGGCCGGAATCGAACCCGGGCCGCCCGCGTGGCAGGCGAGCATTCTACCACTGAACCACCGATGGTTATGAAAAATCCCATCCGTGAGCTTCAGACAAACAAACAGACAAACAGAATAAGGCAAATATATTATAAATATAACAAAGTATTCTAATTAATATGGATGTTGTAATAAAAATAGTTTCAATATCAATTTCTCTCTCTCTCTCTCTCTTGAATCTCCTCAGCGGTGAAGCATGCGATCTACGTTTTCTTCGTAGAGAGCGAAATACGTGGTGTCGCTGGAGACCCACTGGTGATCTTCCACCAAGCTCTGTAGTGGTGGCGCCATGTACATATTTGTGGCGACTACACTTTGCTTCAGCGAGCCGAACTAAGACGGCATCGGCGGGCGTCAACACTTCACTACGCATGCGCGTGGGACGTCATCAGAGACGCTGGCGACTTAGCGGTAAACAACAAGGCTAGTGCGGCGCCCGTTATTTCAACCGTTGCTTGGAATTTAGTTTCGTCGCGGGAGATCTCGGCTAGACCGAAAGCGGCTTCTAGCTGGCTTATCCACAGTTCAACGTTGTTGGGCCAGAATGGTGGTGCACGGAAAGCCAATCTTGATATTTGGGAGGGTGCCGTGGATGTTGGCCCTTCCGGATGTTCCGTAGTTGCGTCTTGCATTCTGGGGCTGTTGAAAGTTTTCTGGATGAAATAAAAAAATATATAGAAGTGTGATTAAAATAACTTTTGCATCACGTCCGGCTCACCAATTTGTAGGATGGTTGTTGATGTGCTGTGTTGGTGTGGCTTGTGGAAAGGCTGCCGATAAAATTATAATTAAAATTAATTTATTTAAAGCAAGAAATTATAAAGAGAAAAGAAGCAACGGTTGAAATAACGGCCGTCGCACTAGCCTTGTTGTTTACCGCTAAGTCGCCAGCGTCTCTGATGACGTCCCACGCGCATGCGTAGTGAAGTGTTGACGCCCGCCGATGCCGTCTTAGTTCGGCTCGCTGAAGCAAAGTGTAGTCGCCACATATTTATTGTAATAGTTGTATATTTTATTATAATAATCTCATCAAAATTGTCAATTTTTCACCTCCACTTAAATATTGCAGTCTGTGCACTTTTGCCTATATTTTAACGGATATCAATAAGACTATGTTATTTATCTCTCTCTCTCTCTTTCTTGAGGTAAACAGGATTCCTGGAGTCACCACGTACACCAACTATCCAGGTTGACATGTCTAATGGTGGAGTTTATCAGATGTACTGTACTTGGTTCTGTACAGGGGTAAATTACCTAGGAGGATGGTGGCTGTTTGGAACCTATGAAGGCGTGACATTTGTGGTGGTCGACAGTTTGTTCTTCATTGTGGAAAATGCTGATTTTTGAAGTATTTGATAATACTTTATGTAGTGAATATGTAATTGCAAAAAAAAAAAATTCTATAAAAAGACAAGCGCTTATTTTATTAGAAGTACAGTTAAACCTGTCTATAGCGCCCCCTCTTGGGACTCACCAAAATAGGGTGCTATAGAGAAGGAATGCTATAGACAGGTCACTCTTAAGTAAATTCCATCGTACTACGTATTTAAAATCGGGCGCTATAGAGAGGAAGGCGCTATTTAGAGGGGGCGCTATAGATAGGTTTAACTGTACATTGACTTTAAATATGTGATTTGGTTTATTTAAATAAAAATCTATGGCCAGCCTTCCAGACTCAACCTCAGAATGGAACTTCCTGGTCAACTGGTTCAACTGAGCAATTAAAACAGGACGCGAGTAAAAGCGCTCAACACTAGTCTATACTAGTGAGCTGGACTCCCCGGGTAGTTGGCGTTCTACGCTCCTGGGTTATAAATATCTCTCTTAAACAACAACAGTATGTTTGTTTCTTAGTCATGCACGATTTTCAGCTCGGATCTAATTGTAAGGTTAATTTCTTTTTGTAAGGATTGTTTAGAGAGAGAGAGAGGACTTCAAAATAGTAACGAATGATAAATTCTAAATTTCTATCTTAAATCTTTTGGTAATTTAAGAAAATAAAAATTCAGAACTGACCTAAATTTTTTAAAATATCACTTTATATTTTCAATATATTTTTTTTACAAGTCTATAATTCGATTTTTATTGTTTTAAAATAAGCCCTGATCCACATTGAGTCCTTATGCATAATTAAATCAAATAGGTCATAGTTTTATTATTTAAAATACGAACCAATTAAAAATGTTCTAAATAATTGCATTGTCATCGCGAGTCAGCAAGTTAGAAAAATGCTGAAATAGCCTTATTTATATGAAACGCTTTTATATGTTTGAATAAAATTAGGGTGTAGGGTTAATATGTCATCAAATATATATGAAAGATAAAAGAATCATGAGAAACTTTTACCTTGATAATTTCCTCTTATTATGTAGAATTAAACATCTATTACTGAAACATATAGTCACACAATTACTTTATTTTTACCTTTTTAAAGGTAAAATTATAATAGGGCTTATAGACAACTGGCTGTCGTTCTAGACCTGTTCGTAAAATAGGTAAGTGTCTTAGTATTATTTATTATTAATATATGTTATCTCTCTTTTTTAAATTGGTTAAATTTGTATCCTTTTTATTTTAAATCCTTATATACATATTTCTGTAGCAATATCCTCACAATTATTTATATCTCTATATAGTTAATACAGTAGAACCTCCCTTTAGCGAACACCTCTCTACAAAGGACAGTTTTCATTACCAAAATCACCATTTTTACTATTTAGCAACTCTCCAGTAAGAGAACACCTCTCCCTAAAGGTTACTTTTGCTCTGTAATTAGGTGTTGTCCTTTATAGAGAGGTAGTTCTAATGTACAACAGATTTGTTAAATGACAAGGGCTCTCATTACGAAAAAACGTATACCGCTTTTTTCTTCTTTTGATTTAATTGTATATTAAAATTCTATTCTCTAGTCTATTCCAGACCATCGAGGTCACCTAAAAGTCTATTTTGTATTTTTGCGTTGATAGTTTGATTGAGTGTATACAATTTTATACTTCTACGTGGTCTGAAAGTAAATTACAAGTTTATCACAAAATTTGAAAGGAAATATAGAAAAAAAGCTAATTGCCAATCACTCCGAAATCTGAATTTTTATCAACTTATTTTCTTAAATGTAGTGAGTGATTCTACAAATTTTCTGATTTCTGTGTGGCTTGAATGTATACTAAAATTGATCACTAAATTTGGAATTGAATTTGGAAATTTAAAATAATCTATTGGCATCCCCAGACCTCTCAAAAATCTGAAATTTTACCAATTTGCATTGTCATCGGGCTTGAATAAGTGGGCCAACTTTTAGACTTCTAGGTGTTCTGAAAAATACAGTTAAACGTTTCTATAGCGCCCGATTTTAAATACGTAGTACGATGCGATTTACATTAAAATTGACCTGTCTATAGCATCCTTTGGTGAGACACAATAGGGGGGCGCTTATAGACAGGTTTAACTGTATATTAAAATGATTTGTGCACAGACAGATAGGGAAGTAGTTAAATAAAAGATTTATAAACAAATCAAAATATTATATGTTGCACTTAATTCTTTACCTGTTCACTCAATATATATGAAGATATCTTCTAAACCCTCTTATTTTATTTAAGTCAATTAAAAGCATTTAAATACAGTTAAACCTGTCTATAGCGCCCCCTCTTGGAACTCACCAAAATATGGTGCTATAGAGAGGGAGTGCTATAGACAGGTCACTTTTAATGTAAATCGCATCGTACTACGTATTTAAAATCGGGCGCTATAGAGAGGGAGGCGCTATTTAGAGGGGGCGCTATAGACAGGTTTAACTGTATAAATTTCAAATAGCTCACTAACGATGACAATACTATTATTTGTAACCCTATTTTATATTTGAGTCGTATTTTGAAGGATATAACAACGATCCCTTTTATTCTGAATGTGTATAATTAATTACTTGATGCGGATAAGGACTTATTTTTATAAAACAACACATCTTGAATTTTAAAGAATTCTGAAAAAAATATATGAAAATAAAGTGACAGTTTAAACATTTTAGAAAAATTATTTTGAGTTTTGCTCAAATTTACAAGGAGATTCCAGATAGAAATTTGAATATTTTAGATTTGTTATTTTTTGAAGACTTAACGATCTCTTGAAAAAATGACCAATTTCCAACTCCATATTAAAGCCGAGTTGAAATCATCCATCTCGCCAATAAACAATTGGCACTTTACAAAAAAAAAAAGCATAAGAGGCCGCAATTCGCTTTATTTACTTGATTAAAAGAAGCTTTCATTTACGTTAGCTGGAGATGGGCTTGTTCGAAATCCTTCTTTAAACAAGTAAATAAAAAGTTGCGGAATCTTTATGATTTTTATAAAATCCTCAATCCTGTGATAATGAAGACGATGGAATATATTCTTTATGTAAATACACTAAATATTTACTTTTAAAAAAAAAGGAGTTACCTTTGATAGATTTTAATGATATGAACTGTTTTTTTTTTTCGATTTGGTATTAAAATGAGACCTAAAATAATGCTTCAATCCTGGTCACGGCACCTTTTTTAGTGTTTTGTATATATTCCGCTTTATGCGCCCATCGGGTCTCAAAAATCATCCATTCTGGTTAGCAGCCCATAAATATATTTCCATGCTTCATTCATTAAAAAAAGGTATTTAATTACTTAATGTAAATCAGAGATCATTTATAAAACCTGTTAACCTTTGAGAGAGAATAACAATCATTAATTCAGTAAGTAGTAACAAGTAGGTAAATTAGATAATGGATTAATGGCCAATATTTTGAGAAATCCATTTTATATTGCGTGTGTTTGTTAGATTTAATTTATTTTTAAATAAAATCAATAAAAATGAGAGGTATTTTAAAGAAAAATATGCAAATACAACATTGCATAATATGCAAATTGACCTATATTTAGGGTAAATTTGCATATATTCCAAGGTCAAAGCTATGATAGGAAAACTCGTGTTACAGAACGAAATAAATATTTTATTTAAATTTTTCGACAGGATATAATAACAGTTGGCTAAACATATTGCGAGATATATAATATTATTTACATATACACCTCTCTGGATTCACAAGTTATAGAGTTTCATATTTACAAAGTTACAAAATTGTCTCAAGCCCCTGACGTGGAGGCACCAGGATCGCACTCCATCTTCCCTCCTTTATTTACCTTGAATTCGGCTTGAATCAGTTTCATTACTTTCATGATTGTTCCAGGAACGATATCAAAATGTTCAGCCAGAACTCAAGGGACAACTCTTTTTTCGAGGCTACGTACAAAGCAGCTGCAATGAGGGTTTTTGGTTTCGGGCCTGAAACGCGATTTTGTATTTTGTCGATCACTTTGGCAGCTTTTACAATGAACTTATAGGGCACTTTCAATCCTCGACAGTATCTCTCAACCATGTCGGAGAGTCTTAAGGGTGGCATGATGTTACCGAAGAATCTTTCAGCATATTTCTCTGTTCTATCTTTTTTAACTTGAGTTATCGTCTCCAGTTCGGACCAAATAACAGGTTCACGGTGGATGAGACAAGCAGCCCAGATGGACGCTGACGTCAGTTTGAGGACAGGTAATTTTCCGTATGGTTGACATAGACATCTGTAAATAGAGTTTTAGCCTTTAGGATGACAATGGAAGAGACTTCTAGGGAATATCCGTAGTTTTCAATCTTCTTGAGGGATTTCTTTAATGTCTTTTCCTTGTAGCTTCTATCGACTTCGTCTGAAAAGTCAAAATACGTTTCAGTATCTTCAAAGGTCACTCTGCTGTGGTCTGGGCCATCCTCGAAGTTCCGCCATTCCGGGGAATCGTCAATCACCAAGCTTTCCACTACAACACCACATTCTGGGCAGACAAGGCCGTCGTTGCATTGTACGATTGTAGCGTCTTTGTGGTCGGGACAAACGACACGTTCCGATGGGGCAAAATATACCTTTTCTTCCATCTTTAACTGTTTGGTTTTATATAAACTTCTAGTTATGGTTATAATATATAAATTTGTTTATTTATTTGAGCAAGTATACTTGGAGGCTCAAATTTCTCAAGGATATTTATAAACCAATTTACTAGAGTACAAAACACAAACTAAACAAAGAGAGAGAAAACGAAATTCATTAAATAAATAATGAAATATTTTAATCTGTTTATTTTTAATATTATTGAAATTTAAAAAATATATTTTATAATATAAATATTTTAAGAAATATTTTTTCAAATAATATTGTCGCGTATATCAGACTGAAAACGGCTGCAATCTCCTCCAATAGATAGCGCTTTGGTCTATTTCTAGTCTGGAACTAGTGTGGAAGTCGCCTACTGCTGTGGTCCTGTTTCCTGGGGCTGATAACTGTAAGTAGCTGTTTATATAGGCTCTGGATCTAGATTACTGTAGATGCCCGTTAATTGATATTTGAGTTATTATGTAATATGGATTAAAGATGAGAAAAAAAGAGGAGTGTTAGCAGACTTGTTGCCGGTTGCTGTTATGACTCTCTCCAACACCACAGTCGCTACTCTTCTGGTAAGTCTCTCATTTCCCCCTACCAGTGGTAAGGCCGAGACATACTGTCAGAAGAAAGGAGATCCACATGACTGGTGGTTCCGGAGGTCTTTGGACTGCCTGCAGAGTAAAGCTGCAGAGGTGAAGCAACAGAGCCTGGGTAGGTGAACCACGAGGGAGGAAGCGTCGTCGTCGCGAAGAACTGGAGGGACACGCGCGACAATATCTCTCTCTCTCTCAATAAAAAAAACTTTAAAAACATTATCAAAATATCTTTAATATCTATTCAATAACCCAGGGAGCACCAACTACCCGGGAAGTCACTGGTATGGACTTGGGCTAGGCGCTTTGACTCGCGTCCTGTTTTGAAGCAATATAATAAAATAAATAAGAATGGCAAAAATATAAAATGATATATAATATTTTATTCTTTTTTTAAATATATATTGAAATGTAAAAACTAAATATTTTATATTAAATTTTGAAAATATTTGAAAATACAAGGTATGTCCCATAAGTTTCCAGTCTAGGTCCATAAAAAAAGGAAAGATATTTGTAAAAAAAATATTAAAACTTTTCAAAGTAATCTCCCCTTGCTTCAACGCACCTGAGCCATTTAGAGGGGGCGCTAAAGAATTTATATATATATACAAATATGAATGAGGTATTATGATGCATTAGCGCGCCATCTGTTATGAAAATTCGAAACTATATAGACGCATATGTTTAATTTTTACATTGCAGTAAGGGCAGTAGAACTTGTTTTATTTTTAAAAGAATCATACGCGTCTATAATAGTTTCGAATTTTCATAAATTAGGTATATTTCAAGTTGTATAAATATTTTTTAAATAACTGTTTTAAATTTGTAATGGCAGAAATAACATGCATTTACTTGAAACACTAAAATTATTTTAAAATATTGGGTCAAATTTTAAATAATAGAACCATGTACCATATTAAAATATGTATAAGTAGCCGAATGGAAAAGGGCAATACCCTCTCTGTGTGAATGTTTGCCCAACGAATAATTCTTTAGCAAATAGTATTTATTATGATACATTAGCGCGCCATCTGTTATGAAAATTCGAAACTATTATAGATGCGTATGGTTCTTTTAAAAATTAAACAATTACTACTGCCCTTACTGCAATGGAAAATACCTCCCATCAATTTTTACATTGCAGTAAGGACAGTAGAAATTGTTTAATTTTTAAAAGAATTATATGCGTCTATAATAGTTTCGAATTTTCATGAATAAATACTTAGGAGAAAATAACACAGGTCTACAATTTTTTTTTTTTTTGCCGGAGAAAACCTGATGTTCAACTTTATTCAACTGTAAATACAAAGCGCGATGTCCCGCCAAGGACACTGGCGCTCAAAGGAAAGCAATACAAGAGAGAAGGGAGAATCTATTTATATATCCAAAAACATATGCTCAAGGCATTTACCATATTCTTGAAATTGGTTTCAAACAAGCATACTTATACATAGGTAATTTATCAAATAAAAGGATCAAAAAGCGCGAATGTTTCTTTTATACATAAAACAAACTTCTACTGTCCTTACTGCGATGAAAAAATATATTGGGAGGGCTTGGCTCATCAGTGGTGAACCCTCCCAGCGGTTTCGCCAATTTAATCCACCAGACCGCTTCTCAGAGCTCTAATACTGTATTGGATCATTCTGCTTTTATATGCTACACTGAAGGATGGAATCTTAGAAATGGTTTTCAAGTAAACTATGGACATAAGGTTATAGGACAGTAGCATTACATTCAAATATTTGTATCGAGCAATGCTCTTCAGCAAACTATAAGAAGAGAATGCCAGGTCATCGTAAACGGAGACAGTTCAAGCAGACAGACGCTTTTACGAGGGGCATGGTGATCGGACTGAAAAGGGCAGGTTAGTCCATACGTCAAATCGCAGCTGATACACACCTTGGTGCGTCCACGGTGCACCGACTGTGGAGAAGATGGTTGGAACAAGGAAATGTGGCAATTTATAGGAATGTCGGTGCAACCAGAGTGACGTCAGCACGTGTGGATCGGCGTATCCTTCGACAAGCAGTGGCGGCCCCACAAGCCACTTGTACCGCCATCCTGCAACATGTGCAAGACACCCTAGATCATTCCATCTCGACCAGAACCATTTTCCCGTCGATTGGTTGCTAATGGCTTGCACTCATGCCGTCCGCTAAGAAGACTGCCATTGACCCCACCGAATAGGGCCAACGTTTGGAATGGTGCCGGGCTAGATCGACGTGGATGACGGAATGGCACAGGGTCGTGTTCTCAGATGAGTCGCGTTTCTGCTTGTCCGGTGATAGTCGCCGTGTACGCGTGTGGCGTCGACGTGGAGAAAGGTCCAATCCGGCAGCAATTGTGGAACGCCCCACCGTGCGACAACGTGGAATCATGGTTTGGGGCGCAATCGCGTATGATTCCAGGTCACCTTTACTTCGTATTCAGGGCACTATGACGGCCCAACGATACGTTGATGATGTGATGCGACCGGTGACACTCCCTACCTTCAGGGGTACCCAATGCCCTTTATCAGCAGGATAACGCCCGACCGCACACTGCTCGCATTAGCCAACAAGCTCTGCAAGATGTACAGATGCTTCCCTGGCCACCGTACTCTCCTGATCTCTCACCAATCGAGCACGTCTGGGACATCATTGGACGCCGTTTGCATGCCTTGCCACAGCCGCGTTCAGAAGACGAACTGTGGCAAATGGTTGAGAGGGAATGGAGAGCCATCCCTCAGGACGCCATCCGTACTCTGATTGACTCTCTACCTAGACGTGTTGCTGCGTGCATCGCTGTCCGCGGTGGTCCTACTTGCTACTAAGCCGACGCCGTTCTCGCTCTGTATTATGACTATCATTTTGAAATAAAGATCACTTATTGTTCGTCCCTGTCTCTCTCTCTGTCTGCCGAGTTTCATCACTTTCTGGCCACTATTTCTTGGTGTTCCATTTTCAATGTCACGCAGTGTATTAATTTAAAATAAAGAAGGCATTTCCTGACCAAAAGCACATGTGCTTTTTAAATGGCAGAACGCCATTTTTTTCACATAAAGATAGATGTCTATATATATTGACATCTTTCACCTTACAGCCTCATTTTTATGTCATATAAAAGCCTTTATCATATTTGGCATTTTCCCAAATTGCTTATTCGCAATATGATAATGCAATTTTTAAAACTATTTTTAAAAATTGGGTCAAATCTATATATATATATAAATGAATGTATGTGTGTGTGTGTGTCTGTCCTTTATGCCTGACCAAACCACTCATTGGAACGCCATGAAACTTTGGGAAGTTATTTAGTATAGTACTGGAAGGTTTCTGAAAAATAATTTCTTGAATATCCTTAGAGGTATTTGCAGATTCGTAGATTTAACTCGCAAGCAGCACCCCCATTGCGACGATGATAACAAGTTTTTATATCTATAAGTTTTATTATCACTAAGTTTATTATCTTAAAGATTATTTATCAAAAGTAAGATTTTCTACCTATTAATTGCGCACAAGTCAAAGTTAGTTATCGAGTATTTTTCAAGGGACCGGGAAAAAATGTTCACTAGGTAAAACGATGATTTTGTAATGTAGAAAATTAGGAAAGACAAAATTCAGGATGACACGGCAATTTATTTGAGACAAGGGACCGGAAAAAATGTTCACTTTATCGAGAGTTTCAAATTATCAAAATATATCTATTATTTTTTATAAGTTTGTAGAGAATTGTTTTAACAAATGTTCTTTAGACAAACCTTTACTCGGGTAAAACCCGGGCGAAGCCGGGTACGTCCGCTAGTTTTAAATAATAGAACCATGTACCATATTAAAATATGTATAAAGAGCCGAATGGAATACGGCAACGCCCTGGTTCTCTGTATAAATGTTTGCCAAACGAATAATTCTTTAGCAAATAGTATTTATTATAATACATTAGCGCGCGCCATTTGTTATGAAAATTCGAAACTATTATAGACGTGTAAAATTAAACAATTTCTACTGCCCTTGCTACAATGTAAAATACCTCCCATTAATTTTCACATTGCAGTAAGGGCAGTAGAAATTGTTTAATTTGTAAAAGAATTATATGCGTCTATAATAGTTTCGAATTTTCATGAATAAATACCTAGGAGAAAATAATAGAGAAATAGATCCTTAAAATATATTTTCTATTCTATACTCTAGCCCTTATATATATCTCTCTTTAAAAGACATTTATAAAGTGATATCATTTGAATTTTATAAATTATAAAATTATTTCAATATTTCTAACTTTGGGGCATGAAGTATATCGTGTTTACTCCAGTAGAAGGGGCTTTCATGCCCGAAAAAGTTATAGATTTAAATTAATTAAAAACATAAACTTACCTCTGTAAGAGCCTGATGTTTTCAGATTAATATTGTACAAATATTTATTGAATTACGAAAATTCTTGCTAACAACTGCTGAAATATGTAGACAACGAACCTTCTAACCAAACAGATCGTTAAGTCCAACTTGGAGCATCAAACTGAGAAAATAATAGTACAGGAGGGAATCTAAATAAACCAAAATATCACAATCGAAAACATATAATAAGTTAGAATAGTATCAAATACATTTATTTAAAAGCACAAATACAGTTACAATTTATTTTAAAAAAAATTAAGACTTTTTTTTTAAATAAAAAGTATATATACATGATGGTCAGAGGTTGAGTTTTGGAGCTTATGGTGACCTCAGACTTGCTTATTAAATTACACGTTCTCTAATTTGCAGCTCAAATAAAAGATTCAATAGGGTTGGTACCGAGAAATAAATCCTCCACTGCGGCCATATCCACGGTACATCTTTCGGCCTCTAGTTCTCAGACCTGGAATGTTGTTTCTCTTTATGTTCACACGCAATTGGCGTCCATTCATTACTCGACCATTCATTTCAGACACAGCCCTATTTGCATCCGCATCAGAATCGAATTGGATATAAGCGAAAGCTCTGTGACCAATAGAGGTTTGTCCTGGAAATGTTATCTTCCTGACTGTGCCAGAGTTTGAGAAAGCTAAGTAAAGGTCGAACTTATCAATATTGTAGTCGACATTGCCGACGTAGACGGAAGAAGAATCAAAAGTAGCTTCTACTTGAGGTTCTGTAGACGCTGACAATGGAGTATCTTCAACTTTCTCTACTTCTTCTACGTTTTCCTGAAGTAATGCAGCTTCATCTTCTTTTGTTACTTCACCAACTGAGACGTCGTCATAATCAAGTGAAATACCATCGTCCATTTCTTGTTCAAACTGAAGTTCAGAAATTTTATCTTGTTCTGACATTGTTTGTTTCTATATATATGTGGATATATTTATTTCTAAAAAATAAACGAAAAGTAATAGTAATATAAAGGGAAAGTAAACGAAAAGTAAAAGTAAAATATAAAATGAAAAAAAAGTTAAATATAAATTAATCTGTATTTTTTTATCTAATTAAAAAAAATTATCGTTGAAAATTTAAAATACATTTTTGTGAATATGAAAAATTCAAAATTAATAAAAATTTCGCGCCTAAAATCTATATATTACAGGTATAGCTGTTAGTTTGTAGAATTCATATTTGTGTAATCCAATCTTTTCTCTCGTTCAAAATTTATTTTTCTTCCGTTTTTGTTTCCAGGTTGGTAAACTGAACGCGCACGCTATGATGAAGAAACTTTATTTTTTTCAAAATATTAATTAGCCTGTCCTACGAACAGAGCTAGAAATACAATCAGTTCTAAGCCTAATTTTACCTTAATAAAACTAAGAATAAAGTATGTATGTATTGTGAGGGACACGATATGTTTCACAAATATATTTTAACTTTATATTACGATGGACTAGCGCGCCATCTGTTATTAAAATTAGAAACTATTTCAGACGCGTAAGATTCTTTTTGAAATTAAACAATTTCTACTGCCCTTACTGCAATCGAAAATTTAATGGGAGGGCCTGGCTCATCAGTGGTGAACCCTCCCAGCGGTTTCGCCAGTTTAATCTACCATACCGCTGTTATATTGCATTTTTCACTATAAAAGGAAGATCGAAAAATGCAATATAACAGCGGTATGGTAGATTTAACTGGCGAAACCGCTGGGAGGGTTTACCACTGATGAACCAGGCCCTCCCATTAATTTTTCCATTGCAGTAAGGGCAGTAGAAATTGTTTAATTTCAAAAAGAATCTTACGCGTCTAAAATAGTTTATAATTTTCATATTTTAACTTTAACTAACACAAGTTAATGTATAGTTAACTAATAATAGTTAATGGCGTATGTTTTAGAAGAACTTTGAGATGTGATGATTGTAAAAATTATAAAGCAATCATGATTATTTAGCAGTTTTTTTTATGAAAATATATTTTTGTGAAATACACTTTATGGTCATTATCTATAGATTTTGATGACATACAAAAAAACTAAGAGCAGATTAGGAATCAGCGACATTGGAAAAAGAATTTTAAATGCTCAAACATTAAAAACCTTTAAAAATTTGTAGACTGTGTAATACAAGTTAATGTGAAAAAACTGATTATCAAAATATAATATTTCAAATATTTCTTTTATCTATTCTCTCTCTCTAAATATAAGTTGTCTTAGGGATTGTGTGACCGTGTGGATTAACAAGGAAGACGGTGCCGAGGAGGATCCTACTTGTGGCGGACAATAAAGGCAAGTCTGAAGAGTAAAAATCAGGTTAAAGAGTTTCTTTTAATTTTGAATTTGAAAGCTTTCGAGTAAATATACTGCTCTTCAACAGGCTAATACTCTATGTACAATCTCTAAATAATCTTTATACAAAATAATTGAAAAACTTTTGTTATTGGCATGTGTGGCGTGAATCAGTATAATATCTATTACTTTAGCTGTGAGCAGTCTGATGCATGCCCGCGACATATCAATAACAAAAGTTTTCAATTATTTTTTATAAATATTATTTAGAGATTGTACATAGAGTATCAGCCGTTGAAGACAGTATATTTACACGAAAGCTTGCAAATTCAAAATTAAAAGAAACTTTTTACCTGATTTTTATTTTCCCTCTTTCAAATAATTTCTGGGTAACTATTGCTCATACAATAAAGGCAAGCCTATTTATATCGATTTAAACCGCTATGTCTCCCTAGGGACACTTGCACTGTCATACATGTATGACATTTGTCTATACATATATATACAATAATTTTAGGTCGTGAATAGAATAGTCATATGATGTTAACAAGGAAAAAAGAGAAAAAAAAACGAGAAAAAAGAACTGTGTACAAAAGAAAGAAGTGTCTGGCAATATGTACAATCAGCATAATATAAATTATCAGTTTCTTAATAGATATTTGTTGATATATAATTTAAAATATGTCTACAAAATGTATTGAATTTAATATACATTTCTTTACTGGAAATAAAAATACTTGGATCTGTTACTATTAAATTATTGTCGATTCTATAGTCTTGAAAACAGGACAATCTAGTAAAAGATGTATTGAGGTTTGTTCCTCATGCCCACAAAAACAACTCGAGTCTTAATAAAGGTAAGTCCATCTACTGTATATTAATATTATTAATACTCCTTTAAAACTCTTGTAATAAATTATACCGTACTAAGCTATATCCACAACGAACCGACATTGTTTTCCTAGAAACCTTGTACGCAAACATCGACGGCTGAAAACATCGTAACATAATATATGCGGCTACCCACACAAACGTAAACACTAAATATGATTTTATAATACAATAAATGCGGCTTATGATTGTAGAACGACCTTTGAAAATTCCGCATGAGCTTTTTTTAACGAAAAATAGAAATTCATTTTAAGGAGAAAGAACAACTATTTCCAACCTTAGGGATAAAGTATGAATTGTGAAGAATAATGATAAACGGAAAAATAAAATGTCCAGCTTAGTGGACATGGCATCTGCCAAGTAAGCGGAACAATGTGGGTTCGATTCCCATCCTGGACACTTTTTTTTCCGTTTATCATTGCTCTTCACAATTCATCCTTTCATACTTAATCCTTAAAGTTAGAAATAATCGTTATTTCTCCTTAAAATAAATTTCGATTTGTCGTTCAAAAGAAACACATGCGGGATAATTTTCAAAGGTCGATCTACTAAATATGATATTTATTAAAAATAAGAATTAATTCCCCCTTCCCCCCCCTTATCAACATACCCCCTCTCTTCTCTCTCTCTCTCTCTCTCTCCCCCCACAAATTCTTCTATAAATATATTTATCGTTCTGAATATAGAGCAATCCATATATTGAAATCTTTAGATAATAAAAAGACATATATTGGATTGAATAAAAGATGTATTTGCCAATATTCCGGTTGCCCGAACGCCAACCTTTATCAAGGCATTACGTTTTTGTATAAACAAACTCAGCGCCGCATAGTGTTATAATATCACAGTTGAAATTATTTCAACCGAACGCCAACCGAAATATTGGCAAATATATATATCTCTTTTTTCAATCCAATGCCTTTTTTATTATATAAATATATATATATGAAAAAAATAAAAGATAAGTCGGTCAGGTGTTGATATTAAAAATAGAGAAGGCATCTCCTGACCACGAGCACATGTGCTTTTTAGATGGCAGAGCGCCATCTAGTAGAGCAAAAATAAACTAAACGTTTATTTAGCTTGCTCGTGATATATTTGGCCAACCCAATTTCTAATTTATATAAAAAAGTCCTCAAATTCTATTATATAATTCCACCCCTCTGGACTTCCATTGAGGCCGCCACAACAAAGACTTTCTCACTTTAGCAACTGAAGCGATCTAGCGAGCAACTCAAGTAATAGCGAACGGCCTAAGCGATCAAGACGATCTTTGAAGCGATTATATCTGATCTGACCCATCTTTGAAGGAGATCTTGGTGATCTCTGAAGCGATCTATTGTGTGATCTGAACGATTTTTTAAGGAGATCTTGTGTGATCTGAATGATCTTTGAAAGCGATCTTGTGTGATCTGAACGATCTTTGAAAGCGATCTTGTGTGATCTGAACGATTTTTGAAGGTGACCTTGTGTGATATCTGAAGCGATCTTGTCTGATCTCTGAAGCTATCTCTTGTGTGATCAGAGCGATCTTTGAAGGAGATCTTGTGTGATCTCTGAAGCGATCCCTTGTGTGATCTGAACGATTTTGAAGGTGATCTTGTGTGATACCTGAAGCGATCTTTTCTGATCTCTGGAGCGATCCCTTGTGTGATCTGAACGATTTTTGAAGGAGATATTGTGTGATCTGAACGATCTTTGAAAGCGATCTTGAGTGATCTGAACGATTTTTGAAGAGATCTTGTGTGATATCTGAAGCGATCTCTTGTGTGATCTCTGAAGCGATCTTGTGTGAGATATCTGAAACGATCTTGTCTGATCTCTGAAGTATCTCTTGTGTGATCAGAGCGATCTTTGAAGGAGATCTTGTGTGATCTCTGAAGCGATCCCTTGTGTGATCTGAACGATTTTTGAAGGTGATCTTGTGTGATAACTGAAGCGATCTTGTCTGATCTCTCTGAAGCGATCCCTTGTGTGATCTGAACGATTTTTGAAGGAGATCTTGTGTGATCTGAACGATCTTTGAAAGCGATCTTGTGTGATATGAACGATTTTTGAAGGTGATCTTGTGATATCTGAAGCGATCTCTTGTGTGATCTCTGAAGCGATCTCTTGTGTGATCTCTGAAGCGATCTCTTATGTGATATCTGAAGCGATCTTGTCTGATCTCTGAAGCTATCTCTTGTGTGATCAGAGCGATCTTTGAAGGAGATCTTGTGTGATCTCTGAAGCGATCCCTTGTGTGATCTGAACGATTTTTGAAGGTGATCTTGTGTGATATCTGAAGCGATCTTGTCTGATCTATGAAGCGATCCCTTGTGTGATCTGAACGATTTTTGAAGGAGATCTTGTGTGATCTGAACGATCTTTGAAAGCGTTCTTGTGTGATCTGAACGATTTTTGAAGGTGATCTTGTGTGATATCTGAAGCGATCTCTCTTGTGTGATCTCTGAAGCGATCTCTCTTGTGTGATCTCTGAAGCGATCTCTCTTTTGCGATCTCTGAAGCGATCTCTTGTGTGATCTCTGAAGCGATCTCTCTTTTGCGATCTCTGAAGCGATCTCTTGTGTGATCTCTGAAGCGATCTCTCTTTTGCGATCTCTCTTGTGTGATCTCTGAAGCGATCTCTCTTGAGTGATCTCTTGTGCGATCTCTGAAGCGATCTCTCTTGTGTGATCTCTTGTGTGATCTCTTGTGTGATCTCTGAAGCGATCTCTCTTGTGTGACAATTGACAATTAAATATTATTTATTGTCATCTTAGACAATATTACATCTCACATGAGAGAGAGAGGAAGAGAAGAAAATATATACATAAATGAAACAAATGTACAAGAGGGACAAAGGAAGGAGACCTCGGCGTTGGAGGGTCCTGGACCAGGCGATGAGCGGGTCCTCCACCGCTTCTCCGAGCCCAACCTGGACAAAGTAGCGATAAATTCGCAACTTTGCCGACGCCAGGATGGAAAGGGCGTCGTCCTCAAGGCCGGACCCACCGAAGATCCAAGCCTGCAGGTCAGGGGGCCGCCCTATGATCTTGTGTGATCTGAACGATCTTTGAAAGCGATCTTGTGTGATCTGAAAGATTTTTGAAGGTGATCTTGTGTGATATCTGAAGCGATCTCTCTTGTGTGATCTCTGAAGCAATCATGTGTTATCTCTGAACCGATCTTGTGTGATCTGAGTGATCTTGTGAACCGGGCGATCTTGTGATCTAAGAGATCTTTTTTGACCAAAGCAATCAAGCGAGCACCATGGGGAGCTGCTGCGGCAAGAAGAGACGTAATAGGTAAGTGGATTTACTACACTTTATAGTTAAATATAGTTTAGGATTATAGAATAACTAGCACTGGTTTGACGAAGGTAACAATAACTATGATCATTTTGAACAAATTTTCAAGATTTGAAAGCTGCAAGTTCACGGAAGAACATATTCAAATGTATCAACATATCAAGAGCAAAAAAATTTAGAGCTCTTCCATAGAATTTACTTTTCTTTTATAATATTCGTCAAAATAATTTATAAATCTTTCTAAAGAATCCTTGTAAATAAATAAAAGCTTTACTTTTGACCTAATAGACAATTTTAAAATATTAAATTATAAAACTATTTTAGAGGCGTGACATTCTTTTTAAAATAAAACAATTTCTACTGTCCTTACTGCGATGGAAAAATTAAAGGGAGGGCCTGGCTCATCAGTGGTGAACCCTCCCAGCGGTTTCGCCAGTTTAATCTACCATACCGCTGTTATATTGCATTTTTTGGAACTTCCTTTTATAGGTGACTGTTGTAAGACTCTTGGAATGGGTATTTTAGAAGAACTATGGACATAAGCTTTTAGGACAGCAGAATTAAATATAATTATAAATATATAATATGCTTCGAGCAATCGCTCTTCCGCAAATATCAAATTGTGTCTTTTATTAGAACAATAATGTTACGATGTACTAGAGCGCCATCTGTTATCAAATTATAAAACTATTTTAGAGGCGTGACATTCTTTTTAAAATAAAACAATTTCTACTGTCCTTACTGCGATGGAAAAATTAAAGGGAGGGCCTGGCTCATCAATGGTGAACCCTCCCAGCGGTTTCGCCAGTTTAATCTACCATACCGCTGTTATATTGCATTTTTTGGAACTTCCTTTTATAGGTGACTGCTGTAAGACTCTTGAATGGGTATTTTAGAAGAAACTATGGACATAAGCTTTTAGGACAGCAGAATTAAATATAATTATAAATATATAATATGCTTCGAGCAATCGCTCTTCCGCAAATATCAAATTGTGTCTTTTATTAGAACAATAATGTTACGATGTACTAGAGCGCCATCTGTTATCAAATTATAAAACTATTTTAGAGGCGTGACATTCTTTTTAAAATAAAACAATTTCTACTGTCCTTACTGCGATGGAAAAATTAAAGGGAGGGCCTGGCTCATCAGTGGTGAACCCTCCCAGCGGTTTCGCCAGTTTAATCTACCATACCACTGTTATATTGCATTTTTTGGAACTTCCTTTTTAGGTGACTGTTGTAAGACTCTTGGAATGGGTATTTTAGAAGAACTATGGACATAAGCTTTTAGGACAGCAGAAAAAATATAATTATAAATATATAATATGCTTCGAGCAATCGCTTTTATGTCCATAGTTCTTCTAAAATACCCATTCCAAGAGTCTTACAACAGTCACCTATAAAAGGAAGTTCCAAAAAATGCAATATAACAGCGGTATGGTAGATTAAACTGGCGAAACCGCTGGGAGGGTTCACCACTGATGAGCCAGGCCCTCCCTTTAATTTTTCCATCGCAGTAAGGACAGTAGAAATTGTTTTATTTTAAAAAGAATGTCACGCCTCTAAAATAGTTTTATAATTTGATAACAGATGGCGCTCTAGTACATCGTAACATTATTGTTCTAATAAAAGACACAATTTGATATTTGCGGAAGAGCGATTGCTCGAAGCATATTATATATTTATAATTATATTTAATTCTGCTGTCCTAAAAGCTTATGTCCATAGTTCTTCTAAAATACCCATTCCAAGAGTCTTACAACAGTCACCTATAAAAGGAAGTTCCAAAAAATGCAATATAACAGCGGTATGGTAGATTAAACTGGCGAAACCGCTGGGAGGGTTCACCACTGATGAGCCAGGCCCTCCCTTTAATTTTTCCATCGCAGTAAGGACAGTAGAAATTGTTTTATTTTAAAAAGAATGTCACGCCTCTAAAATAGTTTTATAATTTGATAACAGATGGCGCTCTAGTACATCGTAATTTTAAAATGCTATTTTGTTTATGTTAAGAGAACACTCTCAATTAGTTTTGTGTTTTAAAGAGATGAACTGTGTGGAAATATTTATATAGATTTGGATTCACTATAAACACGTGTTGTTTATCCCATGTTCAGCTGAAGAGAACCACACGAGAGTCTCGTGGATTGATATTAACAAAGTAAACATCTCTGAGGGAAGTTTGAGATTTAAATTGTATTTATAAACTGCAATGAGAGTTTTTTTTCAATTCTACCCTGATTAATACCTCCGAGTTTAATTATGAAAAGAAACAAATTCTTAGAGAGGAGTCGGTATTTATCTATGATATACTTTAATAAGAATCTAGATGTTTTCTAAATCTGAATTGTTACATACACGTGTATTCTTACACTTGTATGTTCTTATACTATACTTGTATATTCTTTCCAAAAATACTAGTTATTATTGACGATATAATTGTGTGAAATTTTTGAATGGGTATATAGGGGTATTTAAAATTTAATTTATATGCTGTTAAACCTGTCTATAGCGCCCCCCCTTGGGACTCACCAAAATAGGGTGCAATAGAGAGGGGGTGCTATAGACAGGTCACTTTTAATGTAAATCGCATCGTACTACTTATTTAAAATCGGGCGCTATAGAGAGGAAGGTGCTTTTTAGAGAGGGCGCTATAGACAGGTTTAACTGTATATAAACATCAAATATAAATTAGGTATTATGATCCATAACACGCCATCTGTTATGAAAATTCGAAACTATTATAGAAGCGTATGATTAATATTTCCATTGCAGTAAAGGCAGTAGAAATTGTTTTATTTTTAAATGAATCATACACGTCTATAATAGTTTCGAATTTTCATAAATTAGGTAGATTTCAAGTATGATTAAAGATTTATTTTTAATAACTGTTTTAAATTCGTAATGGCAGAAAATAACATGCATTTACTTGAAACAATATAGATGTTTGGCAAATTATTGAAATGTAAAAAAAAAAATTAATTAGATATCTATATTATTATTTATAGTATTATATTGATTCTCACAAAAAAGAATAAAAAGGCCACTATTAATATATATAGTCACGACCGTCTTTCCTCATCGGCCGGCCGCCTCTGTCACGGATGCGCGCGCACAGGGAGGCCACGTGCTCGCCGGCTCCCTCGAGCCGGATTTGAACCAGCGACCTAAGGATCACCGTTGTAACATCTACAGTCGGGTAAAACACGGGCGTTGCCCGGGTCATTCGGCTAGTTCTATATTTGCAGCTTTAATGATATATGTTTAATAAATATTAATAATCAAAATTATTATTTTAAGATATATTCATTTTTTTACATTAATTATAGCAGTCTCTTATTGTGTTTTATGCAAAAAGTACAAAGTTTTACGCCGAATATATATTTCTCTATGAATAAAATAATTTCCAGAATTATGTAAATCCTATAACCACGTGTTAATTACAAGAATTAAGTTTGCTGTTATAGCGCGGTATTTATAAGGTAGAAATGTTGTTAACTACATAGAGATCATGTAGGATAGAGAAGTGTAGTGCAGGTTATATGATGCACGCTACAGAAAGTGTTAGTTTCTGGTATTTGAGAACAAATATATATAATAAGTGGTTATTAGAACTAAACCTGAATTATTATAAGAGAGAAAGATAGTAGATAGATATAAAAAAAGTAAATCAACGCAATTATCCCTAGCCGGGATATGGCGTTTTGTGTGTTGAAATAAAATAAAAAATAGGGACAATTAACAACTTTATTGACATCTTATCGATCAATCAAGTGCATAGTTCACACAGATAGAGAGATCTAAAGCAGTTTTAACTGTTATAGGGAGGAAGAATATATTGCTGTGGATCACCTATATCCTCTATTAGCTCTCGCCTGACTGTTCCCCCTGAATGTCCACATCACGGCGATGGTTTGTCCCCCCCATTTGTCCTTCATGTCCTCCAGTTGTTCTCTCTGTCTACCAACTTTGTCCCCTTGTCCGCCTCTTGTGTCCACCTCCGTTGTCGCTCCCATTGAGTCCACCTTCGTTGTCCCTTCCCTCGTTACTAACCCGTGTCCCCGTTGCCCACATCTTCCACCTCAGATGATTAGTACGACTGCCCCCTAGCTAGCATGATTTCCCCTCCACACGGCACCACCCCCTCCTCTTCTTCCCCCCAGTAAACTCCCTCGGGAATTAGGAAGGAGGCGGCGGGGCGGGCGCAAAGCCCCACCTTATTACGTCAATGAAATGATGGCCCAAAGTTGCTCTGGCAGCCATTAAATGCTATAAAGTTCTCATCTTATTGCACCAATGAAATGATCGCCCAAAGTTGCTCTGGCAGCCATTAAATACTATAAAGTCCCCACCTTATTACGTCAATGAAATGATGGCCCAAAGTTGCTCTGGCAGCCATTAAATGTTATAAAGCCCCCACCTTATTACTTCAAAGAAATATCGTCCAAAGTTGCTCTGGCAGCCATTAAATGCTATAAAGTCCCCACCATATTTGGGTGAATGAAATGATGGCCCAAATTTGCTCTGGCAGCCATTAAATGTTATAAAGCCCCCACCTTATTACTTCAAAGAAAATATCGTCCAAAGTTGCTCTGGCAGCCATTAAATGCTATAAAGTCCCCACCTTATTACGGTCAATGAAATGATGGCCCAAATTTGCTCTGGCAGCCATTAAATGTTATAAAGCCCCCACCTTTTACTTCAAAGAAAATATCGTCCAAAGTTGCTCTGGCAGCCATTAAATGCTATAAAGTCCCCACCTTATTAGGTCAATGAAATGATGGCCCAAATTTGCTCTGGCAGCCATTAAATGTTATAAAGCCCCCACCTTATTACACCAATGAAATGATCGCCCAAAGTTGCTCTGGCAGCCATTAAATGTTATAAAGCCCCCACCTTATTACTTCAAAGAAAATATCGTCCAAAGTTGCTCTGGCAGCCATTAAATGTTATAAAGCCCCCACCTTATTACTTCAAAGAAAATATCGTCCAAAGTTGCTCTGGCAGTCATTAAATTATATAAAGCCTCCACCTTATTACTTCAAAGAAAATATCGTCCAAAGTTGCTCTGGCAGCCATTAAATGTTATAAAGCCACCACCTTATTAGGTCAATGAAATGATGGCCCAAAGTTGCTCTGGCAGTCATTAAATTATATAAAGCCTCCACCTTATTACTTCAAAGAAAATATCGTCCAAAGTTGCTCTGGCAGCCATTAAATGTTATAAAGCACCACCTTATTAGGTCAATGAAATGATGGCCCAAAGTTGCTCTGGCAGTCATTAAATTATAAAGCCTCCACCTTATTATGTCAATGAAATAATGGGCCAAAGTTGCTCTGGCAGCCATTAATGCTATAAAAGTCCCCACCTTATTGCGCCAATGAAATGATCGCCCAAAGGCTTGCTCTGGCAGTCATTAAATGCTAAAAAGTCCCCACCTTATTACACGAATGAAACTGATGGGCCAAAGATTGCTCTGGCAGTCATTAAACTTATATAAAGCCTCCACCTTATTATGTCAATGAAATAATGGGCAAAGTTGCCTCTGGCAGCCATTAAATGCTATAAAGTCCCCACCTTATTACACGAATGAAATGATCGCCCAAAGTTGCTCTAGCAGCCACTAAATGCTATAAAGTCCCACCCTTATTACACCAAGTGAAATGATGGCCCAAAGTTGCTCTAGCAGCCATTAAATGCTATAAAGTCCCCACCTTAATACGTCATTGAAATGATGGCCCAAAGTTGCCTCTAGCAGCCATTAAATGCTATAAAGTCCCCACCTTATTGCGCCAATGAAATGATCGCCCATAGCCAACCCTTACCGCGCCAACAATGCCTTTTTATTTAAAAATACCTATATATTAAGTTTACAATTTATATACATATTACAATAAATTGATAAAAAGGGAGCAATCTCTCGAAATATTTTAACAAAAAAAATTATTTTTTTTCTTTACAGATCCAGGTACGCCCTTTTTCTATAATATATACATATGTAAATAGGTAAAATATCAACAAGGGAGGTTTATAAATGACTATCGTTCTAGACCCGTTCATAGAACGGGATAATGATCTAGATCTAATATACATCTAAACCCCATGTAGAAGTATTTTTTAGTCTATTTCAGTACTGCTAACAATTCAAGTTTACAAGATTCCAGACTTCTAGGTTACCCTCGTGTGACATGAATAGATTAGAGACAAAGAAATTGCAAAGATTATTTTGAAAGAAACTGTTTCTTTGGTGTGGCCAGAAATCTATAAAATGTGGAATGAACTAATTTTCACGCTTCCTTTCAATTTTGTGATCGATTTTTGATATAACCTCAGACCACATAGAAGTTGTGAAGAAATGTCTGGTAAACGTTTCACAAAACACTGATGCGAAATTCGGTAGAAGAATTCGCAATGATGATTCTTTTGTGGGCTGTTGCAAGGATTTAAATCAGATTACTAAATATCAGAAAGGAGAGGGTAAAAATCTCCTTCAAACTAACTTTATTCAAAACATGTTAAGAGAACAGAGGAAACACCCAACTGGTCAGCAGAACAGGCTGTGCTCTCTTCTTTTGTTGCCGGCTGGCGCCGCTGGGGCTTGTTTGTTTGCTGTCACCCGAGCCGTTGTCTGGCCGACGTCCCGAAGTGTATCTCCTTTATTCCACAGAGAAGTATTAATTTTAGTATACTCTAACTAGCAATCTTCAGAATATTTACGCCAATAATAATCTCAATGCTTCAAGAATCTAGCATGAGTACACTTCAACAACCATCCTAATTGGCCATGGCAACACACAAGTATACTCCTGGAAATTTTGAAAGAGGATCGATTTACCACAACTGCTAGAATGAAGACCAAACAGTGAATCATCTCCTTTTCATCTGCTCAGCTTTCTGGTAACAATGATGTTAAACGGACACTCTCCTATGAATTATAAATCTCAACTAAAGAATAACAATGATTTATAATTAATAGGAGAGTGGACGTCGTAACATCATTGTTATTATTTGATTAAGATTTATAATTCATAGTAGAGTGACCGTTTAACATCATTGTTATTCTTTAGTTGATTAATTATATTTATTAATTATAAATCTCAACTAAAGAATAACAATGATGTTAAGACAGCCACTCTCCTATGAATTATAAATCTCAACTAAAGAATAACAATGATGTTAAGACAGCCACTCTCCTATGAATTATAAATCTCAACTAAAGAATAACAATGATGTTAAGACAGCCACTCTCTTATGGAATTATAAATCTCAACTAAGAATAACAATGATGTTAAGACAGCCACTCTCCTATGAATTATAAAATCTCAACTAAAGAATAACAATGATGTTAAGACAGGCCACTCTCCTATGAATTATAATCTCAACTAAAGAATAACAATGATGTTAAGACAGCCTATGAATTATAAATCTCAACTTGGCATAAATGCAAAATATCCCAGAAGTAAATCTGCTTGACACTATCCTTATATTCGTCTTCCACTGTTATTTGTAATAAACCACAAAAGATTTAAGTCTGACTGAAAACATGAGAGATCTTTGAAACCTAAGGTACCTGGATTAATTATTAATTAAATGCACTAAAAAGGAAAAATAAAATATTTTATCTTTTCTAATATATCAATTAGATGTATCTGAGTGAAAATAAAAGCGGAGGGGGACGATCATCATGAATTTCGAGCCTAATGTCATTTAATCTCGAATCACTAATTTTTATAAGTGTTTGCTATATTTTTACCTCTTCTCTAAATATGATCGACCCCCACCGCTTTTATATTCACTCAGATACATCTAATTTCTCTATGACAGAATATATATTATTTTTTTAGTGCATTTAAATAGAAGCTTTTTTATAAATATATTAATTATTATAATCTATTTTTAAAATATTAATTGTATTATATAAATTTACATTTTGTAACGGACATTTATATGTGTGTGTGTGTGAAAAAATAATAAAAAGCCAGGTGTTGGTATTAAATTAAGAAAAGGCATATCCTGTGACCACGAGCACATGAACTTTTTAAGATGGCAGAGCGCCATCTAGTGGAACAGAAATCAACTAAACGTTTATTTAGTATTTTTAAACACAAACACACATTAATTCAAATAATGATAGCATTATGTCTGCACCATTGTCAATTAAAAATCTGTAAATTTCCATATGGATATCCATCTGCGCGGCGAGGTGTAACGGGGTGTCGAGATTAGAAAGATAACTTTGATAAAAATTTCGAGTTTTTAGCTGCTCTTCAAATTTTCTTAATTCGCCACATTTTTCGATATTATACTTGCATACGTCTCATTTATATCTGTTCCATTTTCTATAATTTTTTTCAAATCTTCTAAATTTTGATCAAGAGAGATATTTATAACCCAGGGAGCACAGAAACACCAACTACCCGGGGAGTCCAGCTCACTAGTATGGACTATAGATGGATATTTTGCCGGGAAGATATTGATCTAAAGAGACAAAAGTCGCCTCTCCCGTCAAAATAAACGTCAAAACTAGACGCCATCTATTGACTGTCGCCGCAAACTAGCGGCCTCGGATCGGCGACAAAGCCACAACACCAGCTTTGGCAAACTGAAAAGCGTCCAACTAGAGACCATGGTTTCGGGCTAATGTCCGCCCTAGGCTGACGAAAGCCATTAATGTTTATTTTGACGGGAGAGGCGAACCTTTGTCTCTTTAGATCAATATCCTCCCGACAAAATTTCCCATCTATATTTTAGCCATAGATTTGGCCCAGCCACTTTGCCAGCTAAACACCTCTTTGACAGATTGTCAAGATTCCATTAGATCCCGTGTGGATCTCATGGAATAAAGTCCGCCCTATGTTGACGAGAGCCATTAGCCCGAAACCATGGTCTCTAGGTGGACGCTTTTCAGTTTGTCAAAGCTGGAGTTGTGGCTTTGTCACCGATCCGAGGGCCGCTAGTTTGCGGTGACGGTCAATAGATGGCGTCTAGTTTTGACGTCTATTTTGACGGGAGAGGCGACCTTTTTCTCTTCAGTATGGACTAGTGTTGAGCGCTTTTACTTGCGTCCTGTTTTGATTGCTGAGTTGAACCAGTTGACCAGAAATTTCCATGCTGAGGTTGAGTGTGGAAGTCTGGTCATAGATGTAGGATTGAGGTGGGTCAGTCCAAGCAGGATAGCTGTTTACATCCTATGTCTTAGGAATGCTGGGCAGCTGAAGAGAAGATGATCGACTGTCTGTGGCTCTTCTGAACAGTGGATGCAGGTAGGGTTTATTTCGGGATGTACACGTGTAATGTCGGCCAGTACATGCCATGGCCATTATAGCTAGACTAGCCGAATGACCCGGGCAACGCCCGTGTTTTACACGATTGAATGTTTTTATTCAAATACTATTTGTTACAATTATAAATTGGCGCCTTAAATAAATGCATATATTAGTTAATAACTATAGCCTATGTGCTTTATCTGCCTATGTACTGTTGGCTTCCGTAGGTAAGACGCTCGTAACTGTATATAGAATACCGCCATGCGCGCGCACAGGGAGGTCACGTGCTCGCCGGCAGCCAACGGGCGCGCGCCGCCGGCAGGGGGGGGGGGGGGGGGCATTTACGTCACTCAAGGTCACCGTCGCGCCAACGATGACACGTGATCGTAGCCGTCCAATAGGAGGGCGCCGGCCATCCGTGACAGAGGCGGCCGATGACGCCCTAGATGGCTAGATGATTAGGAAAGACGCTCGTGACTATATATAGCGATATAACTTTGTATATAGATGGATTTTTTTGTATAACTTTGTATGTATTTCCATTTATGAAATCAGAAAATCTTTAAATTTTAAAAATGGTATTTGTCTTTTTATATTTTCAAATTAAAAAAAAAACAGATTATAAGGTAAAATAATTATAAACATAGAATATGTGTTTATATATTTTGGTATGCTCCAGAAATCTCTCTGGTTTATATCAAGAAAGATTAGTTTGAAAAATATTACCATCAGATTAACATATATCAAATAATAATTACTAAATTGAATAGAACCAATTTTCTTATTATTTAAAAGATTTCTGATAACATAAAATGGAAACACATATAAAGTTATATCTAGCTATAATTGATAGAAATTTAGAAGATTTGAAAAAAATAATAGAAGATGGAACAGATATAAATGCGAAGTATGGAAGTAATGATATCGAAAAATCTAGCGAATTAAGAAAAACCTTTGAAGATATATATCAGCTAAAAAACTCGAATTTGTATCAAAGTTACCTTTCTAATCTCGACACCCCGTTACATCTAGCTGTCCAGATGGGACATATGGAAATTTACAGATTTTTAATTGACAATGGTGCAGATATTAATGCTAGAAATCGTCATGGAACAACACCGCTGCACAACGCTATTATATACAAGAACTTTGAAATATTCCTCGACTTGATTGAATCAGGAGCTGATTGTACTGTGAAGGATTCTAATCACATTACACCATTGATGTTTGCTTCCGCCTGCGATAATACACGTTTTATGAAGGAATTAATCAGAAAGGGGATGAATATCTATGAAACAAATAAATATGGAAATAGAGCTGTTCACTTTTCATTGAAGGCTGGCTTTGAAAATTTTAAAATATTAATTGAGTCTGGAGATAATATTCACAAAAATGATAAGCTTTTATTTAATGCCTGCATTATGGAAAACATAAAAGTATTAGCATCTTAATTAGGATTGGAACAGATCTAAATAGAGAATATTTATATTCTATGACGCCTTTAAACTATGCATGTACAGCTAATAGAAGGGATATAGTGACAAAATTGTTAATACGATCAGGCGCAAAAATTGAAAGAAAAAAAATTCTGGGAGATACTTCATTGGGTATAGCAATCGATAGAAGGAATTCAACCATCATACAAGCCCTTGTTGAAGCTGGAGCTGATGTGAATATTATAACTGAATCAGGAGAAACATTTTTGAGTAATGCCGCAATGAAAATTTCAAATCCATATAATAATGATTGTAGCGATTTTAAACTACTCTTAAGGTATTCTGACAAATTTGATATGAACATCTTTTTAACAATAATAAATCTCAGATCTGATTTCCTTTCTTATGAGCCAATTATGCAGCTAATGATAAAGCATTTGATTCTTCTTCAACCAACATTGGCCATCCCAAAAAATATTCATTTGACAAAAGCCTTGTCTAATTTTTGGGAAAATTGTCAGAGTCAGATAAAAATGATGCAAAGTCATATTCTGGGAAAAAGTAGTATTACCTTATATAGGTTCTTGACAGAAACTAATCCTAACAAAGTGACGGGATACCTCAGAAATGATTCTACGGGGCTTCGACAATTTCTAGAATCGAACTTGCCCTGGTACAAAGAACATTTCCCAATTTACTCAGATATGACCGAAGAACGTTATCATGAAGGCATTAAAAGGGTAAAGTCTATTTCCAAGTTCATCAATGTCGCCAGAAGTAATTTCGAAATAACCAAAACACTCGTTTTGCTTAAGATCTTTTATCAAATGGATGTCTGGAATTTAGAAGAATTCTTACATGATAACTAATGTACTATGGTGCTAGAACCATTGAGATGTATATTTATAACTTTTATATGTAAATAACTTAATAGAAAATAGATTCTAATTGATATTTAATGTTTGTTGGTTCTTCCAATTTCAATATAACTTTTAAGTAAAAGCCATAAATAAATGTTATCAACATTTAATATTACTACTCTCTTTTAACAACTATAAATGTGTTATCCTTATCCTTTATCCTTTTCCTTTCCTTTAGTCCTTTATCCTTTCCTTTTTCTCCATATATATAAAAGTCAATTTCTGTCTGTCTGTCTGTTTCGCACTAAACTCAAAAACTACTGAACCAATTGGTACCAAATTTTGCATGTCGCTTTTTATAAACCTGAGGAAAATTTTCGGCTGCATTTTGATTAGTATTTTTGGCTATTTCTTTTTTTTCATTTGAAGAACTTTTTTTTACGCGGACTAATCCGGAATGGAATGAATACCTAAATATGGCCATTTTTTTAAAGCATCGGTGGTTCAGTGGTAGAATGCTCGCCTGCCACGCGGGCGGCCAGGGTTCGATTCCCGGCCGATGCATTTTTTTAAAACAATTTTTAAAACTCATTTATATTATATCTTCTATCTCTATCTCTCTATCTCTCTATATATATAAAAGTCAATTTCTGTCTGTCTGTCTGTTTCGCGATAAACTCAAAAACTACTGAACCAATTGGTACCAAATTTTGCATGTCGCTTTTTATAAACCTGAGGAAAATTTTCGGCTGCATTTTGATTAGTATTTTTGGCTATTTCTTTTTTTCATTTGAAGAACTTTTTTTACGCGGACTAATCCGGAATGGAATGAATACCTAAATATGGCCATTTTTTCAAAGCATCGATGGTTCAGTGGTAGAATGCTCGCCTGCCACGCGGGCGGCCAGGGTTCGATTCCCGGCCGATGCATTTTTTTAAAACAATTTTTAAAACTCATTTATATTATCTCTATATATATAAAAATGTATGTTTGTTTGTTGGTTTGTATGTCCGATATACAAATTAGCAGTAGTTCACTAATTCAAACCAAAATTTCCATACATAGGTAAAAAATACGGGGAAGACGATAGGCTATTTTAAAAAATATATAAATCAATTATTAAAACTATATATTATTAGTCAGAAAATGATGATGACGATATTGCTGTATCATGTAAGATTATCAGATACAAAATTATATCGGGAAAAATTCCAAAAAGCAGAGACCACGGGTGAAACCAGCTCATTATTTTGTACGCAGGAACAAAATTCTAACAGTAAAACATTCATTCGAGCAGAAAACAAAAGCCAGATCATCTTTCTATAAAAATATCGCTTCTCAGACACAAAGTTTGGAGCGGGACGTTTCACAAGAGTGACATCCACGCCGCCTAATGATAATAATAATAATTATTATTATTATATTATTATTATTATTATCCCTATATATAGTCACGACCGTCTTTCCTCATCGCTGTCCTCAATTCCTCATGTCACGGATGCGCGTGCGCATCATCATTATGATCATTATCATTATCTAATGATAATAATAATAATTATTATATTATTATTAATATCAACATATATAGTCACGACCGTCTTTCCTCCTCAATCAATTCCTCAATTCCTCATGTCACGGATGCGCGCATCATCATTATGATCATTATCATTATCTAATGATAATAATAATAATAATTATTATTATATTATTATTATTATTATTATCAACATATATAGTCACGACCGTCTTTCCTCCTCAATCAATTCCTCAATTCCTCATGTCACGGATGCGCGCGCATCTCATTATGATCATTATCATTATCTAATAATAATAATTATTATTATTATTATATTATTATTATTATTATTATTATCAACATATATAGTCACGACCGTCTTTCCTCCTCAATCAATTCCTCAATTCCTCATGTCACGGATGCGCGCGTATCATCATTATGATCATTATCATTATCTAATAATAATAATAATTATTATTATTATATTATTATTATTACAGTAGAACTTGGATAATTCGAACTTCTTTAATTCGAAAACCTCTTTAATTCGAATATTTATCTTGGTCCCTAGAATTTCCTATATAAATAATTTAACATCTTTAATTCGAATTTTTGGATAATTCGAATTTTTTTTATGGTCCCTTGGGGTTCGAATTATCCAAGTTCGACTGTATTATTATTATCAACATATATAGTCACGACCGTCTTTCCTCCTCAATCAATTCCTCAATTCCTCATGTCACGGATGCGCGCGCATCATCATTATGATCATTATCATTATCTAATGATAATAATAATAATTATTATTATTATATTATTATTATTATTATCAACATATATAGTCACGACCGTCTTTCCTCCTCAATCAATTCCTCAATTCCTCATGTCACGGATGCGCGTATCATCATTATGATCATTCTCATTATCTAATGATAATAATAATTATTATTATTATATTATTATTATTATTATTATCAACATATATAGTCACGACCGTCTTTCCTCCTCAATCAATTCCTTAATTCCTCATGTCACGGATGCGCGCGCATAATCATTATGATCATTATCATTATCTAATGATAATAATAATAATTATTAATATTATATTATTATTATTATCAACATATATAGTCACGACCGTCTTTCCTCCTCAATCAATTCCTCATGTCACGGATGCGCGTGCATCATCATTATGATCATTATCATTATCTAATGATAATAATAATAATAATAATTATTATATTATTATTATTATTATTATCAACATATATAGTCACGACCGTCTTTCCTCCTCAATCAATTCCTCAATTCCTCATGTCACGGATGCGCGCGCATCATCATTATGATCATTATCATTATCCAAATAATTTGGATTATAGATTAGAAGATAATAAGACCAAATCTACTGATAAGGTACAATTTGGAATATCAACATATATAGTCACGACTGTCATGGGCCGGCCGGTTCTGTCACGGATGCGCGCGCATCATCATTAGTATAATATAAAAAGCCAACAATGAAGAATGAATGTAAGATAAAAAGCCAACAATGAAGAGTAAATATGATATAAAAAGCCAACAATGAAGAATGAATGTAAGATAAAAAGCCAACAATAAAGAGTAAATGTAATATAAAAAGCCAACAATGAAGAATAAATGTAAGATAAAAAGCCAACAATGAAGAGTAAATATAATATAAAAAGCCAACAATGAAGAATAAATGTAAGATAAAAAGCCAACAATGAAGAGTAAATATAATATAAAAAGCCAAAAATGAAGAATGAATGTAAGATAAAAAGCCAACAATGAAGAGTAAATCTACTTATATATTTGCCTTATTCTGTTTGTCTGTTTGTTTGTCTGAAGCTCACGGATGGGATTTTTCATAACCATCGGTGGTTCAGTGGTAGAATGCTCGCCTGCCACACGGGCGGCCCGGGTTCGATTCCCGGCCGATGCATTTTTTTTTTTTTTTTTACAATTTTTAAAACTCATTTATATATTATACAAGAATGACATCCACGGCGCCAATTTATAATTGTAACGAATAGTATTTGAATAAAAGCATTTAATCGGGTAAAACCCGGGAGTTGCCCGGGTCATTCGTATATAATAATTGTATAAACGAATGCAAGACAAAATCACCGCGAATGTTTCTTTTTTTTAAGGGAATTTCTTTTTAAGGCAATTATCGTTATTTATCGTTAATTTTTGTTTCGATTTTATTGAAAAAAAAAACGATATGGTGCCTTTAAAAAATGATCTTTATTACTATGCAGTTTTCTATTTAGTCAATATACCTAAGTTCATGTTGCAAATGTAATTATCTCTATGGATTTAGTAGGTGAAATGCAAAAAGAAAATCGACATGATGAAATCTTTATGAAAATTCACATTTTTATTTTTATATTTTCAAGACACACACAGTTTGGGGCGGGACGTTTCACAAGAGAGACATCCACGGCGCCAATTTATAATTGTAACAAATAGTATTTGAATTAAAACGTTTTAAAAATATATACGCACTCGGGTAAAACCCGGGCGTTGCCCGGGCCATTCGTCTAGTATGATATAAAAAGCCAACAATGAAGAATGAATGTAAGATAAAAAGCCAACAATAAAGAGTAAATGTAATATAAAAAGCCAACAATGAAGAATAAATGTAAGATAAAAAGCCAACAATGAAGAGTAAATATAAAATAAAAAGCCAAAAATGAAGAATGAATGTAAGATAAAAAGCCAACAATGAAGAGTAAATATGATATAAAAAGCCAACAATGAAGAATGAATGAAAGATAAAAAGCCAACAATGAAGAGTAAATGTAATATAAAAAGCCAACAATGAAGAATAAATGTAAGATAAAAAGCCAACAATAAAGAGTAAATCTACTTATATATTTGCCTTATTCTGTCTATTTGTTTGTCTGAAGCTCACGGATGGGAATTTTCATAACCATCGGTGGTTCAGTGGTAGAATGCTCGCCTGCCACGCGGGCGGCCCGGGTTCGATTCCCGGCCGATGCATTTTTTTTTTTTTTTACAATTTCTAAAACTCATTTATATATTATACAAGAATGACATCCACGGCGCCAATTTATAATTGTAACGAATAGTATTTGAATAAAAGCATTTAATCGGGTAAAACCCGGGCGTTGCCCGGGTCATTCGTATTTAATAATTGTATAAACGAATGCAAGACAAAATCACCGCGAATGTTTATTTTTTTAAGGCAATTTCTTTTTGAGGCAATTATCGTTATTTATCGTTAATTTTTGTTTCGATTTTATTGAAAAAAAAACGATATGGTGCCTTTAAAAAATTTATTACTATGCAGTTTTCTATTTATCAATATACCTAAGTTCATGTTGCAAATGTAATTATCTCTATCGATTTAGTAGGTGAAATGCAAAAAAAAAAAATCGACATGATGAAATCTTTATGAAAATTCACATTTTTATTTTTATATTTTCAAGACACACACAGTTTGGGGCGGGACGTTTCACGAGAGAGACATCCACGGCGCCAATTTATAATTGTAACAAATAGTATTTGAATTAAAACGTTTTTAAAATATATACGCACTCGGAATAAATTAACACAAAGTTCGGGTAAAACCCGGGCGTTGCCCGGGCCATTCGTCAACATATATAGTCACGACCGTCTTTCCACCGTCAATCAATTCCTCATGTCACGGATGCGCGCGCATCATCATTATGATCATTATCTAATGATAATAATAATAATTATTATTATTATATTAATATTATTATTTTATTATTAATATATATAGTCACGACCGTCTTTCCTCAATTCCTCATGTCACGGATGCGCGCGCATCATCATTATGATCATTATCTTCTATAGAAGCTTCTATCTTTATAACTATGTATATTTACAAAAAGTCAATTCGCTCGCGCCTCTAGCGGTGAAAATGAGGGGTAATACCAGCTGACCTAATGTACATGTAAAGTTTGGAGCGGGACGTTTCACAAGAGTGACATCCACGGCTCCAATTTATAATTGTAACAAATAGTATTTGAATAAAAACATTCAATCGGGTAAAACACGGGCGTTGCCCGGGTCATCAACATATATAGTCACGACCGTCTTTCCACCGTCAATTCCTCATGTCACGGATGCGCGCGAATCATCATTATGATCATTATCATTATCTAATGATAATAATAATAATTATTATTATTATATTAATATTATTATTTTATTATTAATATATATAGTCACGACCGTCTTTCCTCAATTCCTCATGTTACGGATGCGCGCGCATCATCATTATGATCATTATCTTCTATAGAAGCTTCTATCTTTATAATTATGTATATTTACAAAAAGTCAATTCGCTCGCGCCTCTAGCGGTGAAAATGAGGGGTAATACCAGCTTACCTGATGTGCATGTAAAGTTTGGAGCGGGACGTTTCACAAGAGTGACATCCACGGCTCCAATTTATAATTGTAACAAATAGTATTGGAATAAAAACATTCAATCGGGTAAAACACGGGCGTTGCCCGGGTCATCAACATATATAGTCACGACCGTCTTTCCACCGTCAATTCCTCATGTCACGGATGCGCGCGAATCATCATTATGATCATTATCATTATCTAATGATAATAATAATTATTATTATTATTTTATTATTAATATATATAGTCACGACCGTCTTTCCTCAATTCCTCATGTCACGGATGCGCGCGCATCATCATTATGATCATTATCTTCTATAGAAGCTTCTATCTTTATAATTATGTATATTTACAAAAAGTCAATTCGCTCGCGCCTCTAGCGGTGAAAATGAGGGGTAATACCAGCTTACCTGATGTACATGTAAAGTTTGGAGCGGGACGTTTCACAAGAGTGACATCCACGGCTCCAATTTATAATTGTAACAAATAGTATTGTTATAAAAAAAAAATTCAATCGGGTAAAACACGGGCGTTGCCCGGGTCATTCGTCTAGTCTAGTCTATCTAGTCTAGTCTAGTCTAGTCTAGTATATCTATAAAAATGAAATGCGAAATCGATGTTTGTTATCGCTTCAAGCAAAATCTACTGACTCAATCATTATGGAATTTCGCATGTAGGTAGCTGAAGATTTCGTTTAACATATAGGCTTTTCAAAAAACTACAAAGGTTAATGTGCTTAATGTTTAACTGAAATGGATTAGTTCCCGCCTTTTGCCGCTTGGCGCCGCACTGGTCGCGACGATACATGAATTTGATTGGTTAATAATTTTACACTTATTTTGTTAGTTTACACGCTGCATTTTTCAAAAGCTAAGATTATATATATTTATTTAAACTCTTTGGAAATATTATTGTTTAGAAATATTTTTCTAATTTAATTGATACTACATTTTTTTAGATAAGGTATACTGTTTGAGTCTCATAAGGAATATTCATATTATACTAGCGGACGTACCCGGCTTCGCCCGGGTTTTACCCGAGTAAAAGTTTGTCTAACGAATCTCTCGATAAAGTGAACATTTTTTTCCCGGTCCCTTGAAAAATACTCGATAAGTTGAATAAAATCAATATTAATTGGTTCCCTCGGTAATTGGAAGTTAAAGGAATAGTATCTTGCCTTGGAATTGTATCATTATTCTTGTATGGATGTACCCGGCTTCGCCCGGGTTTTACCCGAGTAAAGGTTTGTTTAACGAATCTCTCGATAAAGTGAACATTTTTTCCCGGTCCCTTGAAAAATACTCGATAAGTTGAATAAAATCAATATTAATTGGTTCCCTCGGTAATTGGAAGTTAAAGGAATAGTATCTTGCCTTTGAATTGTATCATTATTCTTGTCTCAAATAAATTGCCGTGTCATCCTGAATTTTGTCTTTCCAAATTTTCTACATTACAAAATCATCGTATCATCATGATAATATTTAGAGCAGATTGTTGAATTATAACAGATAAATTAGAATATTTATCTTGATTATTTCTAGGCGAAAAGTTATTTCAAAAATTTTATTTGCTAGAAACCTTCCCAGTACTATACTAAATAACTTCCCAAAGTTTCATGGCGATCCAATGAGTGGTTTGGTCAGGCATAAAGGACAAACAAACAAACAGACACACACACATACATTCATTTTTATATATATAGATAATACAAGGGGGGATCAATAAATAAGGTGAATTATCTTATTTCTTAAAAATTAAAAAAGCAAAAATAATTTAAACCACAGAATATTAAAATATAACATCGAGAGACTATTTAAGGTGTTCTGTTCTTTTTCCCCAGACGCGATTGTATCGCTCTTGACATGAATCCTGCCAAGAAGAAAAAGAAGGCCTACAAGCCTACAACCCGCATCGTGAACGTCGCCGACCTGGAGAGGGAAGATGAGATGGTGATCTCACGCAACTGCAGCATCCTGAGCTCCATTGGCCATCCTGCCCTGAAATCCCTGCATGAGGACCTGATACGCTACATCGCCTCGCGGACTGAAATGATCAAGGCCCTCGCTACCAATGTAGAGAACCTCACTGACACCCTCGAGTCCTTCGCAGAGTTGGACGAAATTGAGGAGGCCAACAAGCCCAAGACTGATTGCCGCGGCACTCAAACCTGCCCTGCTCCTTCCTGCAATGAAACCAGCTCCCAGACTGACCCAATCAAGCCCGCCACTCCTGCTCCTGCTGCTCTCCCTGCCAAGAAGCCTGCCTCCTCCCTGCCTGCTCCTGCTCCAACCAAAAGGAAGCAGTCTGAAGCTCCCAACCCGCCTGCAAAGAGGACAAACCTGAATGGTCCTTCAAAACCTGTGCCTTCCCACGTCTCCAAGCCTGCGGCCGCCCAAGTGATCCTTCATGGAGAAAAATCGGCGGCCCACACAGTGGTCATCTCAGATGACCCACAGGCTGACCCAAGGGAGATGCTGAAAACAGTCCGCGCTGCTCACACTCTCCCCCAAGGCGTTTGGGCCTCCCTGCGCACCAAGGGGAAGCTGGTCCTCCATTCCAGCAATCCTGACACCATCCCTGAGGTTACAACCTCCCTGGCCAGCAAGTTGAATGGAATGAAGGTCCGCCAGCAGAAGGAGATCCTGCCACGGATCTGCCTCTTCAAAGTGGATGAGGAGACATCCAACTCCACAATTGAGGAGACCTTCCTGGAAACCGCTGCTGTTAGAAAACTTCCTGGGGACAAGGTGGTGCGCGTGGCGCACCGTTCTGCACCCAGAAACGGGACCTGCACCGCCTTCATCGAGGTGGACCTCAAGACCTTTAGAGCCCTGGGCGTTCGCGGGAGGATCGTGGTGGATGGAGTAATCCTCAACTTCGAGGAGTCCATCCGCGCCCGCGTCTGCTTCCGCTGTTGTGGCTTCGGCCACAACTCTGCCCAATGCACCAGAGCTCCTAAGTGCTTCCACTGCGGTGAAGACGGCCATGAAGGCCGAACCTGCCCATCCATTGCTGACCAGCGCACCTCCAAATGTGCCAACTGCTGCTCCCAGGGCCTTCCTGACAAGCACGAGGCGAGAGCCTCAAGCTGCCCCATCCTGAAGTCTAGGGCCCTCAAGTTCTAGGCTTCAAGGACCTTCTGCCTCCATTATCATCTGCCACTTCTCCTGGATTCCTGGCCTATTCAACGCACCCGCCTCACTGCACCCTGGCGCTATTCCCCTGCTTGCCCAACGTTTCTACCACCCCTGCGATACATCTCCTGCTTCCACATCCTAGGGTCCCTTGCCACCTGACATCGATTTTGGGCTCAAAAATCATAACTTTTGGTTAGTATCCCGTAAATAAAGATATTTTCTCTTTCCCCAGACGCGGCGCGAGACTTATAAATAAACTAAAATGAAAGCTCCCTTGAAGGATTGCACCACGCTTGAACAACGTGCAGTTATTCGTTTCTTGAATGCAGAAGGTATTCAAACATCTCAAATATGCCAAAGAATGAAAAATATCTATGGTGAGTCTTGTTTTTCTCAAAAAACATTTATAAATGGGTTAACGAGTTCAAAAATGGACGAATTACATGTACCGATTTTGAGCAACCTGGACGACCAAGTGTTACAGCGACGCCAAGCACGATAAATGCGGTTGAAAACTTAATTTTGGAGGATAGAAAAATATCCATTTTTAACATAGCCGACAATTTGAATATAAGCTATGGAACTGTGCGCACCATTATTAAAGAACAATTGCAATTTAGAAAAATATGCTGCAGATGGATTCCACATTTCCTTAATTTGGACCAAAAACTTAACCGTATTCGGGTTTCAAAGGCTCAGTTAAAACGGTACGAAGAGGAAGGTGATCATTTCCTTGACCAAATTGTAACTGGAGATGAGATTTGGTGTTATCATTATGATCCTTCGACAAAACGTGCATCTATGGAATGGAAACGAGGCGATTCTCCAAGACCAAAAAATTCAGGTCTCAACGTTGGCCGGTAAAGTTTTGTTAACTATTTTTTGGGATGTTGATGGACCAATCTGTCTTGATTTTTTATCCTCAAGGCAACGTATGAACAGCGACCTTTATTGTGACATTCTTGTAAATAAGCTAAAGCCCGGTATAGGTAACAAAAGAAGAGGGAAGCTTAGTAAAGGTGTTCTCTTCCTTCATGATAATGCAAGGCCGCATACATCATGTAAAACTGTATATACAATCATTAAATTAAGTTTTGTAGTTTTAGAACATCCTGCATATAATCCAGACCTAGCCCCCTCTGACTATTTCCTTTTTGGACTACTAAAGAAGGAGTTAAAGGGAAAGCGATTTGACTCGGATGAAGATGTCCAGAAAGTGGTGCAAGATTTTTTTTCACACTCTTCCTAAGAGTGCCTATAAAGAGGGTATTTACAAGTTGCCAGAACTATGGAGACGATGTATAGAAAGCAAAGGTGATTATTTTGAATAAATCAAGTCCTAATTTTTAATATCGTTCTTATTTCTTTTAATAAATTAAAATTCACCTTATTTATTGATCCTACCTTGTATATTCATATAATCATTTACGATTTAGAGCAGTGTATTCCATATTTTTTTCTTTTTCATATTTATTGCAAAAAATTATGTTTTTTTCTGTATAGCTTGCTACATATGTTTTACTATATATGTTTGTTCCATGCAATAGTTTTATACTTATTAGCATTTATATTGTAAGCAGCTTCTATGATTTTTAATAACTGCTTTTTTTAGGGGTAGGCTCAATTTTTTGTTTTGCTGTCATTTATATAGGTAGGATTTATATTTATCTGCTTCATATTATATAGCTGCTCATATTCTATATTTTTCTTTTTCATATTTATTGAAAAAAATTATGTTTTTGCTGTATAGCTTGCTACATATATTCTACTATATATTTGTTCCATGCAATAGGTTTTTACTTATTAGCATTTATATTGTAAGCAGCTTCTATGCATTTTTAGTAACTCCTTTTTTTAAAGGGTAGGCTCAATTTTTTATTTTGCTGTCATTTGTTTAGGTAGGATTTATATTTATCTGCTTCATATTATATAGCTGCTCATATATATCTACTAGCCGAATGACCCGGGCAACGCCCGGGGTTTACCCGATTAAATGCTTTTATTCAAATACTATTGGTTACAATTATAAATTGGCGCCGTGGATGTCATTCTTGTATAATATATAAATGAGTTTTAAAAATTGTAAAAAAAAAAAAAAAATGCATCGGCCGGGAATCGAACCCGGGGCGCCCGCGTGGCAGGCGAGCATTCTACCACTGAACCAAAAGCAAACGGTGACAGAATTAAGAACGCATGACGATGATAACTGTATATTATCCGTGACAGAGGCGGCCGATGAGGAAAGACGGTCGTGACTATATATAGTAATATGGTCCAAACATATTTTTTATTATATAGGTACAATTAACTTTAAGTAAAGAAATGTACAGTCAGCAATCTGACCTATGCGGGAGCCAGAATATGTTCTACTCATATTTATTGGGCAGTTTTTTCAACCAAATTAGACTTTTTTTTTTTTTAGGTCTTCTTCCATTGTCTTTTTTTTTTTTTTTTTTGTTTTGCTGTCATTTGTTTAGGTAGTATTTATATTTATCTGCTTCATATTATGTAGCTGATCATATATATCTATATATTATAAAGGACTGCGGGGTATGATTATAAACAATACTTTAAGTTGCACCGCATAAGTTTCTTTTCTATGAAAAATCAATATTTTATTTTAAAGAGAAATATCTAGTATTTCTAACTTTTTTGAATGACGTATGAAAGGGTGAAAATATGAAGCGTACTTTAAGTATTAGTTACGAACGGAGAAATATGTCCAGAGTAGCCTAGTGGACATGGCACCTGCCCGGTAAGCAGAAGGTTGTGAGTTCGATTCCCGCCCCTGGACACTTTTATTTTTCCGTTCGCCATTACTCTTCATATTTTCATCCTTTCATACGTCATCCAATTATTATATATAGACCATTACGCTTCATATTTTCACCCTTTCATACGTCATTCAAAAAAGTTAGAAATACTAGATATTTCTCTTTGAAATAAAATATTGATTTTTCATAGAAAAGAAACTTATGCGGTGCAACTTTAAGTATTGTTTATATATCTATATGGTACAAACATATTTTTGAATATATAGGTACAATTAACTTTAAGTAAATAAATGTACAATCAGCAATCTGACCAATGAGGGAGCCAGAATATGTTCTACTCATATTTATTGTGCAGATTTTTTCAGCAAATTATACTTCTTTTTTTTTTACGTCTTCTTCCATTTGATTTTTTTTTTATCAGTTGTTTTAAGTTTTCATTTTTTTCCCACTTCACTGAGTTTTATGCATTTTTCCCCTCCTTTCAGATTATTACTATGCATTTTTTTATTTTGGCCTTAGTCATGAGTCGAGCTTATTTTAATACACTATTTTTTAATTTTTTCTTCATTCTCAGCCCTTGATGTTTTACATTTTTCAGTTATCCTTATTTTTACTAATGCTTTGTGTTTGTAGGTATGCCAAGCCATCGGAGAAGCAATCTTTCTCAGCGTTCCAATAGCTCTAGGGTTCAGCATGCTTACAGACTGCGCGAAACCAGAGGACAGAATATTCGAAGATTGCGTGAACAGTCCGCGCGTCAAGCCGCTGTGCGGTCGTTAGAGACACCTGATCCCATCCATTCTCGCTTACAGGCGCATTCAGAGAGATATTCTTCTACTCGGAGGAATACTAGAACAAATAATTTTTTCAGCAGCGTTTGGTCTTCTATGGAAAATGCAGGTTTTAATTATTCTGTTGCTGTTGAATACTTTAAGCACCCTTTAATTTCCCTTGGGATGATGGACACTACATGCAGGTTTTGTGGGGCCTTAAGATGGAAAGATGAGTCTTCTGGAATGTGCTGTTCAAACGGGAAAGTCCGTTTGCCATTAATTGACTTACCTCCCGAGCCGCTTCGCAGCCTATTATCTGGAGAGAATTCTGATTCAGTCCATTTTTTGCGTAATATACGCAAATATAATTCCTGCTTTCAAATGACATCATTTGGAGCTGAAAACCAAACCCACTCTGTTACTTTTCCAACCACATTTTCTATCCAAGGCCAGGTCTACCACAGAATAGTGTTTTAATGTCCATCCATACAGAGTTCAAAACAACAACTGACTCACCCGTGCAGCCAAGGTCACGCTCCGCTGCGTCACGTGGGAAAACATACTTACATGTTTTCTTACATGTTCTCAGCACATCCCCCTTTTTAAGATTTGAAATATATATATACATTACAAACTTTAAATGCATAATATAATTAATAATGAAGGCGATCCACAGGTTTAACAATTCGTCCACTCCGGGTTCTTATCTGGCCGCCTTCTGAGTCGTTAGAGGGATAATCCACAACTGGGGTCTTTATATTTTCAACCAGTTCCTCCCCCGAAAAGGTCGGCGTCGATGGGTCGGCTGGATATTGCACTGTAACTCCTTTTCGTAGATGGAACCTGTTTCGACGTAAAGTCCCAACTGGAGTATCAACCATATATGACCTTGGTGTCGATGCTTTCTGCTTTACAATCCCCCAGGTTCGCATATCTGTAATCCAAACCGTGTCACCTTCGGATAGCTCCTCCATGTCCGTAGCTCCGCAGCGTCGATCATATCTGGATTTCATATCCTTTCTCCTTCTCCCCTCCTTTCTTTTCAGTGTCTGAGAGTCCACCAACTTTGGATTAAGATTCTCTGGTGCAATTGGCAAGGTCGTTCGGAGTTTACGTCCCATGAGAAGCTCAGCAGGGCTGTAACCGTTCTCCAAAGGGGTCGATCGATACTCCAGGAGTCCAAGCGATGGGTCTTGATTTTTCTTGAGGATCAACTTAGCAATTTTCACACCTGCTTCTGCCATCCCATTGCTCTGCGGGAATCGAGGACTTGAAGTGACATGTGTGAATCCGTACTGCCTTGCGAAATTTGCAAATTCACGAGCAGCTCCAAATTGCCTCCCATTATCGCTTACAACAGTTTCTGGTATTCCATGTCGGGCAAATATGGATTTGCAACTACGCACCACCACATTGGCTGTGAGCCGATCCAGCAGAACCACTTCAGGAAATCGAGAATAATAGTCAATGACGACTAGATACCTGTTGCAGATCCACTGTATTTTTTTGTGTGTGCATTTTAATTTCATTTTATTTGAAGATATAGAGAGGGAGGCTTCAAAATGTAAGAAAGCCGTGTAAGAAGACGCCCCTCTCACCCCCCGCGGCGCGAGCGGCAGCGGTCACGCCCATGATGCAACTTCCGCCCTCCCCCCCCCCCCCCCCCCCCCCCACTTCTCTTTGTTCTACTTGTTGTCGACGCCTGCTCGCGTCTTGAGCTCCTAAAGCTCTAGCTCTCTCTTTTTAAAGTAATTCTTTAACTGTAATCTTGTATCAACTATAATAAATTTCCCTTCTTCACAGCAATCATTGAGTTGCTATAGTTTTAATTATTTTATGCTGGTTACACCGTCCAGTGATACGAATTTCATTGTTCAAAGCTCGACATTTTTTGGCGTCCGCGACAGGACGGTGCAACAGCATATTTTGTAACTCAAAATGAATCGTCTCAAGAAAGGAAGAAGGCCTGTTCGTGGCCAAATCACAAAGCTCATCAACAGTGTTGAAACAGCCCTGAAGAAGCCAGTAGAAGAACTGGACAAGACAGACTTGAGGGTCTCAGTACTACAGCTTGAAGATTTATGTCGAGATCTTCATGAATGGGATGAGAAAGTAACCAAGGCCATGTTGGATGAAGAAGTGACTGAAGATGAACAGGACAAAGAATATGATGAACGTCTGAGGTATGACAGACTAATCAAAAGGATGAGAGAAGAGTTAGAGAAAGTACTGAATCCGAAGAAAGGTGTGTCGCCCCAGCCTGATGAAACCTCTTCGGATACGAGCAACAGTACAAGCCGGAGAAGAGTTCTGCTTCCCAAGAGAAAACTCCCAGAGTTTGGAGGTGATGTACGGGAATGGATAACCTTCTGGTCAAGGTTTGAAGACATCCACAACGACGAGGATCTCTCAGACTCAGATAAGTACCAATATCTTGTAGACTGCATGTTGGAAAATTCCGAAGCTCAGCAACTAGTTCTAAGTTATCCTGTCTCAGGAAAGAATTATGCTTCGGTAATCAAAGATCTTAAAGAAAGATTTGGGCGAGATAACATGCTAATAAAGGTCTATGTTCGAGATCTATTGTGGTTGGTCATCCGAAGTGCACAAGAGAGAAAGGTCAACTTTAAAGATCTTGTGACAAAGTTGAACTCTCAAATTAGGCATTTAAGTATGCTTGGTGTAACTACGGACAAGTGTGCCGATATATTGTATCCGGTAGTTGAATCATGTCTACCGGAGGATGTCCTCATCTCATGGCAGCGCAGCAGTGAACCAGAAGACCTAGAAAACTTGATGAAATTTCTTCGTCGTGAGGTCAATCAGACTAAGGATAGAGAAATGGCCTACAATAAGCATTCAGACTCCTTAGCTCAGCCTACACCAGGGAAGATAGAAACAAAGAAAAGAAGTTTCAATTCAAGGCGTGAAATTGCTACAACCTCTGGATTTATGCATTCCGACATCTCACCAACACTGCGTGAGAATTTTAAGTGCATTTTCTGCGACAATGGTCATCCAAGTCAAGACTGTCGAAAAGGAATGAAAATGGGCATGGACCAGAAAAATGAGAAAATCAAGAGCTACAAGAGATGTTTTAAATGTCTGCTTCCAGGCCACAGAAGCAGGCAATGTAAAAAGAAAGTGCGCTGTGATTTCTGCAAGAGGGATGGGCATTATGCCATCATGTGTAGAGGTGCAGATCATGCTGAAACTGAAAGAAAGAGTCCACAACGACCACAGAATTCAACGCCAACTCCAGGTTCGAGTGATGTAGCTACGGTGAACGAGATGTCCAACTGTGTAAGCACCAAAGCATGCCTTGAAACATTATTAGTGAAAGTTTGGGGTCCCAAAGGTAGCAAAGTGGTACGGGCAGTAATTGATAGTGGATCATCCCAATCGTACATTTTGGAACACATTGTAAAGGATTTGGGTGTTCCTATCATGGGAGAAGAAGAGCTTGATCATGAAATATTTGGTGGGATCAGGTATACTGATCGACATCGGATCTACTGCCTGACTCTATCAAGTATTGAGAATGATAGATGCATTTCATGTCCAGCATCAGCCACTAATCAAATAGCCAGATGTATAAGAAAGCCTACATTTGGTTCATGGGCTCGCGAACTTGCGTCAAAGAAGATACAGCTCTCAGCATTTAAAGCCGAAAGTGATGAGGTAGAGCTTCTCCTCGGTGCAGACATTAACCCAAAAATAGCTACAGCCAATATGATAAGGTTATCGGATGATCTTATTGCTCGAGAAACATTGCTAGGTTGGGTAGTTCAAGGCAAAACGGAAGGAAAATTCCAAGATAAAATTCCTAACCAGGTTCATAACAGTATGCTGATCACATCTTTAATGACACAAGAAATAAAGGTTTCCGATTTATGGTCTCTGGAAAATATTGGAGTCATGGATGACGGGCAAGCAGAGTCAAAGAAAGAGACAGATCAGGCTATTATGGATAAGTTTCGGACTGAAACAAAGCGATTGGAATCTGGTAGATACGAGGTGCACCTTCCATGGATAGAACCAGCCCAGAAGCTGAAAGAAAATAAAAGCCATGCCGAGAAAAGACTCCGGAAGATGACAGAGGATCTAAAGAAAAGAGGCCTTTATCACCATTACAACAAGATATTTGAAGAATGGGAGGAAAATGGGATCATCGAAAGAATCCAGACAGATAAAGATGATACATTAGAATACTTTCTACCACACCGAGCAGTAGTGAAATCTGGTAGCAGCACGACACCAGTACGACCGGTTTTTGATGCTTCCTGTAAGACAAAGGGTGGATGGTCTCTGAATGATTGTTTGGCGAAGGGACCCAACTTATTGGAGCTCATTCCGGATATCATGCTGAGATTTCGACTCAATAAAATCGGCGTAGTAGCAGACATAGAAAAGGCCTTCCTTCAAATATCAGTGGCAAAAGAAGACAGACAATTTTTGAGATTTCTATGGTGGGAGGACGGCAAGCAAGAGAATCTTCGGATTTATCAACACAAGAGAGTGGTGTTCGGAGTTACATCAAGTCCTTTCCTCCTAGCTGCTACATTGAAGTTACATTTGGAGCAATATGAAAGAGAAGTAATCCCATTGCTAAAATGTATGTACATGGACAACTGCGTCAATAGTGTTACTTCGTTAGAAGAGGCACAAGTCTTTCAACAGCAGTCTATTGACCTGCTCAGCCCAGCAGGATTCAATCTAAGAGAGTGGCAGATGGGAGGCCCCGGCATAGTTAACGGTGAGAATATTTCTGTGCTAGGTATGAAATGGGACGCAGCTGATGACACTTTGACAATTTCGGATAAGCTAATGATGACTCCAACCTACAAGTCATTGGATCAAGGGAATGATGCCGAAATAGAAAATCGGACTCATAAATTGACAAAGAGAATTATGCTATCGGAGGCCCATGCGGTGTTTGACCCTCTCGGATTGTTTTCTCCATTCACCATAGTGCCGAAGATCATCCTACAACAATGTTGGAAGTCTGAGTGGAAATGGGATCAGCCAGTCTCAGAGGACATTGAGAAGAAGTTCGTGGAATGGCAGAGTCAAATTCCCGAATTGTTGTCTGTCGGGATTCCAAGGTGGGTGATGAGAGATGGGTTTGAACAGCCATCACTGCATGTGTTTTGTGATGCAAGTCAAGATGCCTATGCAACCTGCATTTACTTAAGAACAGTGAAAAATAAAGAAGTAAATGTACAACTCGTCGCATCAAAGTCAAGAGTAGCTCCCAAAAAGAAACTTACTATTCCGAGATTAGAATTAATGTCATGCCTCATCGGATCTAGATTGACTAAGCAAGTCATGAAGATTATATCAGAATCAATTGCAATACCAGAGACTAATATTTGGTTTTGGACGGACTCCTCAACTGCACTTCGTTGGATTCAAAATGAGAAACCGTGGGCAACATTTGTCAGAAACAGAGTCAACGAAATCTGTTTTATTTCGAAGAAAGAGAATTGGCATCATGTGTCAGGGGCAAACAATCCAGCTGACCTTCCATCACGTGGGAGCAGTGTAAAGAAATTGATAGAGCATAAATGGTGGGAGGGACCCTCTTTTCTCTGGAGTGAAGAAGCAAGCTGGAATCAATTTGATCCGATTTTTGATGAAGAAGAAATCAATAAGGAATTGAAGAAGACGGTAAACATCGCTGTCAACAGCACAAAAGATAATTTCATGGACAAACTTGAGAGGTATGGAGATTATCATCGTATAGTACAGATTGTAGCTTATTTACTGCGTTTTAAAAGGAAGACAGTCTCAGATCAATCGCGACCCGGACAACATGATAAGATGTCAAAAGAAATCTCTGTAGAAGAATTCGAAGAAGCTGAAAAGGCAGTATTACGGCATATCCAACTAATAAGTTTTGGGAGAGATGACAAGCGAATAAACAAGCTCAATGCTTTTACAGATGAATATGGACTATATCGAATCAAGAGTCAACTGTATTTTGGAGAAGACGACTATGATACAAGATGCCCAATAGTTCTTCCGGGGGAAAACCAAGTAGTCAAGCTTTTGATTCGAAAAGAGCACGAGATGATGTCCCATGCTGGGATTCAAACAACTCAACAACTGGTGAGACGCCGTTTTTGGATTCTAAAAGGCAAGAGAACCATAAGAAGTATCATCTCTGCATGTGCTACGTGTCATCGTTACAATTCCAAGAGAGTCCAGACTGAGAGCATTCCAATTCCAGCAACCAGGATTGGATCGACACCAGCATTTGGAGTGATCGGTGTGGATCTAGCTGGACCTTTGACTGAGACCGGTGGAAAGAAAATATGGGTAGTGTTGTACACCTGTGCTGTGTACAGAGCTGTACATTTGGAGCTCACAAAAACAGTGTCTACTGAAGGATTTCTTGACACTTTTCGAAGATTTGTTGCAAGACGTGGTAGACCGAGCATTGTGTACTCTGACAACGGCCTCAATTTTGTCGGATGCAATAACTTATTCAAGAAAGTTAATTGGAATGATGTCCTACGTTATGCCACCGTACAACGTATTAAGTGGAATTTCAACCCCCCAACAGCAGCATTTTGGGGAGGATGGTGGGAACGCCTTGTGGGTCTCATGAAGCAACTGATCCGAAAAGTATTGGGAGAAAAAACAGTCTCATATGAAGAACTACAGACTGTGATATGTGAAGTGGAGTCAGCAATGAATTCGAGACCTTTGACCGCGATCAGTGAAGAATCTGGCTTGGTACCTATAACACCCGCCAAATTCATGTGTGACAACGCATCATGCTTATTTGTACCTGAAGCGGACATTGTCGACTCTAAGTTCCTCAAAGAAAGTCATGGAAAAGTACAAAAGTTACGCAAGACAATTCGACAAAGATTTAGAAAAGAGTACTTAGGGTTTCTGCGACAAAATACTAGAAACAAGACAAAGTCAATTAAAGAAGGCGATGTTGTACTCATGGAGGTCGATAACAAAAAGCGAACAGAATGGCCAATCGGAGTAATTGAGAAGACCTACCCGGGAAAAGATGGCATTGTTAGAGTCACTATGATAAAAACTAAGCGTGGAAATTTTTTGCGACCTGTTCAACGGTTGTTCTTTCTTGAATCAAGCGAAAACCATTCTAAAGAAGATTTCGGAAAAGGACGTGATCTAGAGAAAGAGAAGATAAATCTTGACACACCAAGTATATCGCAACGGAGCATCCGAGGGAAAGATTCACCTGTTATCACAAGATCAGGAAGAGTTGTCAAGCCGCCTGACAGATATTGATCATAGTGAATCCAGAAGAATAATTACTCCATAATTATTGGTGGGAGTATGTTGCAGATCCACTGTATTTTTTTGTGTGTGCATTTTAATTTCATTTTATTTGAAGATATAGAGAGGGAGGCTTCAAAATGTAAGAAAGCCGTGTAAGAAGACGCCCCTCTCACCCCCCGCGGCGCGAGCGGCAGCGGTCACGCCCATGATGCAACTTCCGCCCTCCCCCCCCCCCCCCCCCCCCACTTCTCTTTGTTCTACTTGTTGTCGACGCCTGCTCGCGTCTTGAGCTCCTAAAGCTCTAGCTCTCTCTTTTTAAAGTAATTCTTTAACTGTAATCTTGTATCAACTATAATAAATTTCCCTTCTTCACAGCAATCATTGAGTTGCTATAGTTTTAATTATTTTATGCTGGTTACACCGTCCAGTGATACGAATTTCATTGTTCAAAGCTCGACAATACCACTTATTCTCGAACTTGAACAAATCCATTCCAATCTTTTGCCACGGTCGTGTAGGAAAGTTGGTTGGTATCAAAGGTTCATGTTTTGAGACGGCTTCCTGGATACAGACACTGCACTTTCTGACCGTTTCCGCGATCTCCTCCGAAATTCTAGGCCACCATACCGTCTCACGTGCGCGAAGTCTTGTTTTTGTAATCCCGAAGTGCCCAGCGTGCAACTTATCTAGGATCTCCAGTTTCATACTTGCTGGAATAACAAGACGACAGCTACGCATCAGTAGTCCATTTTGAACGCCGAGTTATTCCTTGACATGCCAATAAGAGAGCAGAGCCTGTGACATCTTCTTATCTGGCCAGCCTTGCTCAAGGTAGTTGGCTACTGCTTTCAGGGTCGTATCTTCTTGTTGAGCTTCAAAAATCTTCGTCAACATCTCGTCTTTGTCGGTTATACTCGAGAGAACTGCATTTATATGCGCTGAGGTTTGCCGTTCGTTTTCACCTCCCTCGGTTGTAAGAAGTGGTTGTCTGGATAATGCATCGGCGTCGAGCAGCTCCTTTCCAGGGATGTCCAATCTTGTCTTGAGCTTTTCCATCAAAGGTATTGGTACCCGTCGAGGAGTATGCACAGCATATGGTTTTGCTCCAGGTTTCAATTTGATTTCGTAAGGGTTTCCGATCTGTCCCAGTCCTTCAAATACTTCAGGGAATTCCTTGATTGGGTTAATTCTCGTCGCAACCACTTCAATCCGCCTCGCCAGGTTCAAGAGCTCACATGCCCGGCGACTCAGAAGAGGTTCACTCAAACGACGAATGACATAAATCTTCTCCTTGATTTCATAATTGCCATTCCGCAGCGTTGATATAAACATACCCACAGTCTGAAGTTCGGAAAATTCAGCAGCTCTAATGTTGATATCACTTTCCACTAGTCGTTGCTGTCCCATTATCTTCTTGAAGAGACACAGAGGAACACATGTAACATCAGCCTGGGAGTCGAGCTTGAACTTCACCTGTTTCCCGTTCACTTGGATTTCTGCTGTCCATCGCCTCCTGCACTCGCCTTCATCATCATCGAGATTAGATGAATCCTCCATAGCTGAGACCTCCAGGAGAAAATCAATTTCTTCATCAAGTTCAGAAACAGCTTTGACTTCCGCAGTCTTCTCCTGCTTATCTGGGCAGCAATTTGCAAAATGGCCAGTTTTTGAACATAGGTTACATCTTTGTCCTTCAGCACGGCAAGCCTGTCCATCCCTGTGGGTGAAACCTCCGCATTTTGGACATCGTGATCTTGTCTTGGCTGACTTCGCCTTCTTCCTCGAAGGCTGCTGTTGTTGTTTCGGTGATTGTTTCTTCGAGTTGAACTTCACCTGATTGACCTTTTGGCTCGTTGAGGGACGCTGCAGGTCGACTTGCTGCTGTCGAACTCTTTCACCGCCTTTTCCAAAGTCAGTTCGTTGTCCAACTGCATTCTTTCAGATAAAGCTTTGTCCCTCACTCCAACCACTATTCGGTCACGGATCAACTGCTCATGAAGACCCTCAAATTCGCAACTATCAGCCAATTTGTACAATGAAGTGATGAATTCGTCCACTGGCTCCCGATCCTCTTGGATTCTTGAATTAAATTTCGCACGTTCGTAGATAATATTCTTCCTGACACAGAAGTGGCTGTCGAACGCCTTGAGGACGGAATCAATTTTCGTTGCCTCTTCCTCCTTTTCGAACTTGAAGGTCCTGAATATATCATCCGCGCGGTCACCCATCAAGTACATGAACAAATCGATCTTGTCCGCCTCCTCTTTCTTCTTCATTCCACTGACCACGAGGTATCGTTCGAATCTCTTCCTCCATTTGGGCCATTCGTTGGGAGTCGAGAAGTCGAAAGTTTCTGGAGGTTGAATCTGAGCCATGTTGAATTATCTTCCAAAGTACGCAAAAATCGATATTTTGCGATATACGGGTTCGTACTTTATCCAGTTATCGCTGCCACCATGTTTTAATGTCCATCCATACAGAGTTCAAAACAACAACTGACTCACCCGTGCAGCCAAGGTCACGCTCCGCTGCGTCACGTGGGAAAACATACTTACATGTTTTCTTACATGTTCTCAGCACAAATAGGTTCACTTATGCCATCTGAGAACCAGCCAAGTAGATTTCTTCAGATCTATTTTATGGGCAATAATTCTACTTATCCGTTCAGTAATAGCTTGCTATACTGACATTATACTCTCAATTCGACTTTATACTCTTAAATCAACATTGAAATTTTTGATAACTTTCCTTGAAAAAATATTATAAAACCTTTTTTATTATATATATATATAAATAATTGTTTTTTTTTTCTTTTACAGATCCAGGTACGCCCTTTTTTATAATTTAAGAGTGAATTAGTCACTTTTAAAAATAATTCGTCGTTTGTCGTCAAACACGGCGGTTGTAATAACACAATTTTCTTTGAATTTTTACGTGAGCTTGATGGAATTGTAGCCCCGCGATATGGATTTAATGATGCCTGTTTCTATATGGATAATGCAAGAGCGTGTACACCATCGCAGAATCAGTCTGCTAAGAAGCATCGTGGAGTTTTTGTCACCATATTCAAATATGATTAATACAATCGATTTTTCATTTAGCAAAATTAAAACAATGTTATGGTCGCTGCTTCCTTGATGTGACATCACGTTAGGCGAGGTTATCACGGATGCAGCAATCAGTAGAATTACAACAGGAGACTGTGAAGGATGGTTTGCTCGCATTCGCAAAAATTGCTTCCTTGCCACACAAGAACACCAGTTTATCCAATAAAACCTGTTTCTAATTTATTTCGCGGTTATTTGCTCCTATAATAATGTTTTGTACTTAATGTCAAATGTATTTAATTAATCTTTAGGATATTGTCTTTTAATTTTTACACATAATTTTTTTTAAATGCGACGATTTCACTCTTAAAATGCTATATATAATATTTTATATTAATATATTTTTTTATTTAACAGCTGTTAATTTATCATATTTTTTCTATAGTTTACATTCAAATAATCAACTCTAAAATATTTTAGATACTCGTTTAAAACGTAAATTGGGCAGAATTTGAACACAATTTAAAAATGATAAAGTCAGCAGCCGCTCTGCGCTCCAGGGTTATGAATATCTCTCTCTCAGCAATAATATGTACAGGATAAAGTTCTTAAAATATTATTATAAATATAACAAAGTATTATAATATATTGATATGGACGTTGTAATAAAAATAGTTTCAATATCAATTTCTCTCTCTCTCTCTCTCTCTCTCTTGAATCTCTTCAGCGGTGAAGCATGCGATCTACGTTTTCTTCGTAGATGTCGAAATACGTGGTGTCGCTGGAGACCCACTGGTGATCTTCCACCAAGCTCTGTAGTGGTGGCGCCATGTACATATTTATTGTATATAGTTGTATATATTTTTATTATAATAATCTCATCAAAATTGTCAATTTTTCATCTCCACTTAAATATTGCAGTCTGTGCACTTTTGCCTATATTTTAACGGGATATCAATAAGACGATGTTATTTATCTCTCTCTCTCTCTCTTTCTTGAGGTAAACAGGATTCCTGGAGTCACCACGTACACCAACTATCCAGGTTGACATGTCTAATGGTGGAGTTTATCAGATGTACTGTACTTGGTTCTGTACAGGGGTAAATATTCCTAGGAGGATGGTGGCTGTTTGGAACCTATAAAGTCGTGACATTTGTGGTGGTCGACAGTTTGTTTTTCATTGTGGAAAATGCTGACTTTTGAAGTATTTGATAATACTTTATGTAGTGAATATGTAATTGCAAAAAACAAAATTCTATAAAAAGACAAGCGCTTATTTTATTAGAATTACAGTTAAACCTGTCTATAGCGCCCCCTCTTGGGACTCACCAAAATAGGGTGCTATAGAGAAGGAATGCTATAGGCAGGTCACATTTAAAGTAAATTGCATCGTACTACGTATTTAAAATCGGGCGCTATAGAGAGGAAGGCGCTATTTAGAGGGGGCGTTATAGATAGGTTTAACTGTACATTGACTTTAAATATGTGATTTGGTTTATTTAAATAAAAATCTATGGCCAGCCTTCCAGACTCAACCTCAGAATGGAACTTCCTGGTCAACTGGTTCAACTGAGCAATTAAAACAGGACGCGAGTAAAAGCGCTCAACACTAGTCTATACTAGTGAGCTGGACTCCCCGGGTAGTTGGTGTTCTACGCTCCCTGGGTTATAAATATCTCTCTCTTAAACAACAACAGTATGTTTCTTAGTCATGCACGATTTTTAGCTCGGATCTAATTGAGAGGTTAATTTCTTTTTGTAAGGATTGTTTAGAGAGAGAGAGGACTTCAAAATAGTAACGAATGATAAATTCTAAATTTCTATCTTAAATCTCCTTGGTAATTTAAGAAAATAAAAATTCAGAACTGACCTAAATTTTTTAAAATATCACTTTATATTTTCAATATATATTTTTACAAGTCTATAATTCTATTTTTATTGTTTTAAAATAAGCCCTGATCCACATTGAGTCCTTATGTATAATTGAATTAAATAGGTCATAGTTTTAAAATACGAACCAATTAAAAATGTTCTAAATAATTGCATTGTCATCGCGAGTCAGCAAGTTGGAAAAATGCTGAAATAGCCTTATTTATATTAAACGCTTTTATATGTTTGAATAAAATTAGGGTGTAGGGTTCATATGTCATCAAATATATATTGAAAGATAAAAGAATCATGAGAAACTTCATACCTTGATAATTTCCTCATATTATGTAGAATTAAACATCTATTACTGAAACATATAGTCGCACAATTACTTTATTTTTACCTTTTTAAAGGTAAAATTATAATAGGGCTTATAGACAACTGGCTGTCGTTCTAGACCTGTTCGTAAAATAGGTAAGTGTCTTAGTATTATTATTAATATATGTTATCTCTCTCTCTCTTAAATTTTGTATCCTTTTTATTTTAAATACTTATATATATATATTTCTGTAGCAATATCCTCACAATTATTTATATCTCTACATCTATATATATAAAAATCAATGTTTGTATGTTTGTTTGTTTGTATGTCCGGTATACATATTCGCAGTAGTTCACTAATTCAAACCAAAATTTCCATACATAGGTAAAAAGATACGGGGAAGACGATGGGCTATATTTAAAAATATATATAAATCAATTATTAAAACTATATATTCAAATTATTCTACTTAGCTCACGAACAGCGCCCTCTATCAAATATTAGATTAAATTATGCTGATGCAAACAAATAGATAATGCTAATAACAAACAATTATAAAAAAAAAATCTTATCTAAATATATATCACCCGGGTAGATATGCACACGGGTCAATCCCGGGGCGAAGCCCGGGTCACCCGTCTAGTAGTTAATACAGTAAACCTTAGCGGTCACCTCTCTATAAAGGACAGTTTTCATTTGCAAAATCACCATTTTTACTATTTAGCAACTCTCCAGTAAGAGAACACTTCTCCCTAAAGGTTACTTTGGCTCTGTAATTAGGTGTTGTCCTTTATAGAGAGGTAGTTCTAATGTACAACAGATTTGTTAAATGACAAGGGCTCTCATTACGAAAAAAACGTATACCGCTTTTTTCTTCTTTTGATTTTAATTGTATATTAAAATTCTATTCTCTAGTCTATTTTAGACCATCAAGGTCACCTAAAAGTCTGATATTTTGTATTTTTGCGTTGATAGCTTGATTGAGTGTATACAATTTTATACTTCTACGTGGTCTGAAAGTAAATTACAAGTTTATCACAAAATTTGAAAGGAAATATAGAAAAAAAAGCTAATTGCCAATCACTCCGAAATCTGAATTTTTATCAACTTATTTTCTTAAATGTAGTGAGTGATTCTACAAATTTTCTGATTTCTGTGTGGCTTGAATGTATACTAAAATTGATCACTAAATTTGAAATTGAATTTGGAAATTTAAAATAATCTATTGGCTTCCCCCAGACCTCTCAAAAATCAGATATTTTACCAATTTTAATTGTCATCGGGCTTGAATAATTGAATAAGTGGGCCAACTTTTAGACTTCTAGGTGTTCTGTAAAAATTCAGTTAAACGTGTCTATAGTGCCCCCTCTAAATAGCGCCTTCCTCTCTATAGCGCCCGATTTTAAATACGTAGTATGATGCGATTTACATTAAAATTGACCTGTCTATAGCACCCCCTCTCTATAGCACCCTATTTTGGTGAGTCCCAAGAGGGGGCGCTATAGATAGGTTTAACTGTATATTAAAATTTTAATACAAAATTTGTGTATAGACAGATAGGGAAGTAGTTAAATAAAAGCTTTATAAACAAATCAAAATATTATATGCTGCACTTAATTCTTTACCTATTCACTTAATATATGTGAAGATATCTTCTAAACCCTCTTATTTTATTTAAGTCAATTAAAAGCATTTAAATACAGCGGGACTCACCAAAATAGGGTGCTATAGAGAGGGAGTGCTATAGACAGGTCACTTTTAATGTAAATCGCATCATACTACTTATTTAAAATCGGGCGCTATAGAGAGGAAGGCGCTATTTAGAGGGGGCGCTATATTCAGGTTTAACTGTATAAATTTCAACTAGCTCACTAACGATGACATTACTATTATTTGTAACCCTATTTTTATTTGAGTCGTATTTTGAAGGATATAACAACGATCCCTTTTATTCTAAATGTGTATAATTAATTACTTGATGTGGATAAGGACTTATTTTTATAAAACAACACATCTTGAATTTTAAAGAATTCTGAAAAAAATATATATGAAAATAAAGTGACAGTTTAAACATTTTAGAAAAATTATTTTAGTTTTGCTCAAATTTACGAGAAGATTCCGGATAGAAATTTGAATATTTTAGATTTGTTATTTTTTGAAGTCTTAACAATCTTTTGAAAAAATGACCAATTTCCAACTCCAAATTAAAGCGAGTTGAGAAATCATCCATCTCGCCAATAAACAATTGGCACTTTACAAAAAAAAAAAAAAAGCATAAGAGGCCGCAATTCTCTTTATTTACTTGATTAAAAGAAGCTTTCGTTTACGTTAGCTGGAGATGGGCTTGTTCGAAATCCTTCTTTAAACAAGTAAATAAAAATTTGCGGAATCTTTTATGATTTTTCTAGTTTAAAAAAATCCTTAATCCTGTGATAATGAAGACGATGGAACATATTTTTATGTAAATAAACTAAATATTTATAAAATGAAAGGATTTAAAAGCATGGATGTTTCTTTTATACACAATACAAACTTCTACTGTCCTTACTGCGATGAAAAAATATATTGAGAGGGCTTGGCTCATCAGTGGTGAACCCTCCCAGCGGTAAACCCTCCACCACTGATGAGCCAAGCCCTCCCAATATATATATTTTCATCGTAGTAATGACAGTAGAAGTTTGTATTGTGTATAACAGAAACATTCGTGCTTATAAATCTTTTCATTTTATATGTATATATATAGATGTCGCGCTATTGCTTTGTGTTAAACTAAATATTTACATATTTAGCAAAATGTAGTTACCTTTCATAAATTTTAATAATATGAAGTTTTATTCTGATTGGGTATTAAAATGAGACCTAAAATAATGCTTCAATCCTGGTCACGACACCTTTTTTAGTGTTCTGTATATATTCCGCTTTATGCGTCCATCGGGTCTCAAAAATCATCCATTCTGGTTATCAGCCCGTAAATAAAGATATTTCCATGCTTCATTAATTAAAAAAAGGTGTTTAATTACTTAATGTAAATCAGAGATCATTTATAAAACCTGTTAACCTTTGAGAGAGAATAACAATCATTATATTCAGTAAGTAGTAACAAGTAGGTAAATTAGATAATGGATTAATGGCCAATATTTTGAGAAATCCATTTTATATTGCGTGTGTTTGTTAGATTTAATTTATTTTTAAATAAAATCAATAAAAATGAGAGGTATTTTAAAGAAAAAATATGCAAATACAACATTGCATAATATGCAAATTGATCTATATTTAGGGTAAATTTGCATATATTCCAAGGTCAAAGCTATGATAGGAAAACTCGTGTTACAGAACGAAATAAATATTTTATTTAAATTTCGACAGGATATAATAACAGTTGGCTAAACATATTGCGAGATAAAAAAATATATTTATTTACATATACACCTCTCTCTGGATTCACAAGTTATAGAGTTTCATATTTACAAAGTTACTAAATTGTCTCAAGTTCCTGACGTGGAGGCACCAGGATCGCACTTCATCTTCCCTCCTTTATTTACCTTGAATTCGGCTTGAATCAGTTTCATTACTTTCATGATTGTTCCAGGAACGATATCAAAATGTTCAGCCAGAACCTCAAGGGACAACTCTTTTTTCGAGGCTACGTACAAAGCAGCTGCAATGAGGGTTTTTGGTTTCGGGCCTAAAACGCGATTTTGTATTTTGTCGATCACTTTGGCAGCGTTTGCAATGAACTTATAGGGCACTTTCAATTCTCGACAGTATCTCTCAACCAAGTCGGAGAGTCTCAAGGGTGGCATGATGTTACCGAAGAATCTTTCAGCATATTTCTCTGTTCTATCTTTTTTAACTTGAGTTATCGTCTCCAGTTCGGACCAAATAACAGGTTCACGGTGGATGAGACAAGCAGCCCAGATGGACGCTGACGTCAGTTTGAGGACAGATAATTTCTCCGTATGGTTGACATAGACATCTGTAAATAGAGTTTTAGCCTTTAGGATGACAATGGAAGAGACTTCTAGGGAATATCCGTAGTTTTCAATCTTCTTGAGGGATTTCTTTAATGTCTTTTCCTTGTAGCTTCTATCGACTTCGTCTGAAAAGTCAAAATACGTTTCAGTATCTTCAAAGGCCACTCTGCTGTGGTCTGGGCCATCCTCGAAGTTCCGCCATTCCGGGGAATCGTCAATCACCAAGCTTTCCACTACAACACCACATTCTGGGCAGACAAGGCCGTCGTTGCATTGTACGATTGTAGCGTCTTTGTGGTCGGGACAAACGACACGTTCCGATGGGGCAAAATATACCTTTTCTTCCATCTTTAACTGTTTGGTTTTATATAAACTTCTAGTTATGGTTATAATATATAAATTTGTTTATTTATTTGAGCAAGTATACTTGGAGGCTCAAATTTCTCAAGGATATTTATAAACCAATTTACTAGAGTACAAAACACAAACTAAACAAAGAGAGAGAGAAAACGAAATTCATTAAATAAATAATGAAATATTTTAATCTGTTTATTTTTTAATATTATTGAAATTTAAAAAATATATATTTTATAATATAAATATTTTAAGAAATATTTTTTCAAATAATATTGTCGCGTATATCAGACTGAAAACGGCTGCAATCTCCTCCAATAGATAGCGCTTTGGTCTATTTCTAGTCTGGAACTAGTGTGGAAGTCGCCTACTGCTGTGGTCCTGTTTCCTGGGGCTGATAACTGTAAGTAGCTGTTTATATTGGCTCTGGGATCTAGATTACTGTAAATACCCGTTAATTGATATTTGAGTTATTATGTAATATGGATTAAAGATGAGAATAAAAGAGGAGTGTTAGCAGACTTGTTGCCGGTTGCTGTTATGACTCTCCCCAACACCAAAGTCGCTACTCTTCTGGTAAGTCTCTCATGTCCCCCCACCAGTGGTAAGGCCGAGACATACAGCCAGAAGAAAGCAGATTCACGTGACTGGTGGTTCTCGGAGGACTTTGGGCTGTCTGCAGGGTAAGGCTGCAGAGGTGAAGCAACAGAGACGGAGGAAGCGGCGTCGTCGCGAAGAACCGGAGGGACACGCGCGACAATATCTCTCTCAATAAAAAAAAAAACTTTGAAAACATTATAAAAATATCTTTAAAATCTATTCAATAACCCAGGGAGCACCAACTACCCGGGAAGTCACTGGTATGGACTTGGGCTAGGCGCTTTGACTCGCGTCCTGTTTTGAAGCAAGGAAACGTGTTTAATCAAATAAATAAGAATGGCAAAAATATAAAATGATATATATTTTATTCTGTTTTTTTTAATATATTATTGAAATGTAAAAAATAAATATTTTATATTAAATTTTGAGAAATATTTGAAAATACAAGGTATGTCCCATATGTTCCCGGACTGGGTCCATAAAAAAAAAGGTAAGATATATATTTTTTTAATTATTAAAACTTTTCAAAGTAATCTCTCCTTGCTTCAACGCACCTGCGCCATCGTTTCTCCCAATTGTCGAAACAGTTTTTATAGGCCTCTTTTGGAATGCTCTTCAATGCCAACAGCGATTTTTCTATTATGTAAATCCTGGTGTCAAAATGTCTTCCTTTTAGAACTGCTTTAAGTTTGGGGAACAGGAAAAAGTCATTTGGTGCGATGTATGGGGAATAGGGTGGTTGAGGTAGAATTTGTGTCCCGTTTTTCGCCAAAAAACTCGTCACCAAGTGCGCTGTGTGAGGGCGGGCATTGTAATGGTGTAGGATCCAGTCACCATTAGTCCATTTTTCTAGCCTTTTTTTAAATCGAAATCGCTTCCCTTAGACGGCGAAGAATGCCCAAATACATTCCCTTAATAACTGTTTGGCCTGCAGGAAGATACTCGTGATGAACAATGCCCTTGTTATTCAAAAAAGCGACCAGAAACACCTTGTTTCTTGATTTCAATATCCTGGATTTTTTGGGTCTAGGCTTACCCTGACCTCTCCACTCGGCAGATTGACGCTTGGTTTCAGGGTCATAGACATAGACCCATGTCTCGTCGCCTGTGATTATCTTGTCTTTCCATTCCGGATCCGTTCTTGTCATTTCCAACATGTCCTCACAGGTTGCAAGCCGACACAGTTTTTGCTCATTAGTGAGGAATCTTGGGATGAATTTTGCGGGAGTCTTTTTGAGCTTCAAATCTTCGGTTACGATCCTTCCAATCGTTGTTTTAGAGATGCCTGTGTCTTGATCTAGCTCCAGCAAAGTGGTTCGAGGATTTTCTTTTATCAAATCGGTGATTTTTTGTACATTTTCATCAGTCTATTGAAATTTTGGGCGTCCCTGACGAGTATCATCTTCAATGGAAATTCTGCCAGCTTTAAATCTAGAATTCCATTCAAAAACAGTTGTTCTCTTTGGGGCGTCATTGGGGAATGCTTTATTAAGCATTTCAAAATTTTGGTTGCTGATATTTGAAGTTTAACACAAAATTCTATGCAAATCTTCTGCCTTAATTTTTGTTCCATCGTAAAATCGCCGCAGCGCTTGGTGTAACCTTTAAATAAATTAGAATGACCGTGGCGCGCGCGCACGTACCACCTCGATATTGGTATCACCGTGTTGCCAGATTTTTTTTTCTATAATAAACACAGTCAAAATTATTTACATTTTTCATTTATTCATCTTTTTATGGATCCAGTCCGAGAACTTATGGGACATACCTTGTATATATATTAATGAAAACTTCAAAACATATTATCAAAGCCTTTTAAAAAAATCAACAAATAAATTTTATTATATACAGTAGAACCTCCACGAGAGGAGACCCGGGCTAGAGGACAACTCTCTATAAAGGACAGTTTTTATCTGCAAAATGACCATTTTTACTATTTAGAAACTCTGGTAAGAGGATACCTCTCTCTCTAAAGGACACTTTGCCGTTACAATTAGGTATTGTCCTTTACAGGGAGGTAGTTCTACTGTATTATATTCGAGTCACCTTGTACTGGCTGTTTACATAGTTGGTGGAGTAGAAGTGACAGCTGTTGGCGCTCTTAACTCAGGTCGTCGGGGATTGATATCTCCTTTATATTTTAATAATATATTGTATAGTTGGATTTGATGAATTTTTCAGTTGAAGCTATAATTTCTTAACGGAAATTTGGTACATATCTTCTAGATCAGGTTGGTTCAAGTCCTCCTTCAGTATTTTGTTTGATTGGTTGAATGGAGCTCCTATACTTGTCCGAAGGCAGATTCTCATAAATGCATTTATTTGTATTGTATTTTTGTAATTGTATTGTAATATTGTATTTTTGTCTTTTGTAAATCATTTACACCAAACTGGAAGTGCGTATGTTATTATCGGGAGAATACAACTTCTGTATAAAGTAAACTTTTGTTTTGTAGATAATTTGCTTCTATAGTTAAACAGACTTGATAGTGTTTTTTTTTTTCGATCTTTGTTTTCCTTAAATTATTTGTTTAAAAGCGCCTATAAATAATAATATTAATTTATTAACAGATTTGAATCTTTTTTTGAATAAATTCAGTCATTATTTTTAATAGGTATATAAAACCATTTTTCTTTTCTCTCTTTTAAAACGATAAATTAAAAAAAACTATAATTAAATATATATAAATATTAATTCGATAATATTTGTGAAAAAAATAATAGAAGTTGAATATGAATCAAGAAAGACCCAGAATGAAAATTATTGTCACAGCTCTTGAAAAAACTCTCACTACAGATGCAACCATTCGTAAGGATGGCGAAGAATTTTTGAGAAATCAAATGAAAGTTGAATATTTCTTGTTTGAGCTGCTAGAAATTTCAAGTCTACATCCTAGAAATGACATTAGGCTGGCCAGTATTGTCAGCTTCAAGAACCTCACTCTTGAGCTTCTACAAACAAAACAAATGAAAAGAGATGTAATATTACAATTACAGGATATCCTTCCCAATCTATTATTCAAATCAAACGATATTTTAAGAAATTATTTGTCCGAAGTTATAGTATTATTTATAAAAGAAATAAAACTTTGGTCTCAACTTATCAATAAATTTAAAGAAGAACTTCAAATTGGGTCGAAAGGAATGGCCATTCGTCTTATTTCAACCATCGCTGAAGAATTGAATTCTGAGGAACTATCCAATTTGATGATGCATATAGGTGATGAAACTTTGCTCATTTTTAAAAATGCCTATGTTCATCTGAATTCAAGTTGTTCTCAAGACAAATCATTAGCTTTGGATATGATTTTCGATGTATTGAAACTTTACAATTATGAAACAAATCCATCTTTTGTGGAACTTCATGCCGAAGGTTTACGTTGGAATTTTTTCCATATTTTGAACCTTGAAATCACCCAGGGAGAACACGCAGAAAAAGAATGTAAGATTAAGAAAAAACTTCTTAAATTCTTAAATATATTGATTCACATCCATCCCCAATTTTTTGAAGATGATGTGCTTAAATATTTTCAACATATTTGTAGGTTGCTTGTAAATGCAAGAGAGGATTTCATTTTTGACAAAATGGTACAACACGGAATGGAATTTTTATCGCGATTTGTTACACATTTCAGGAAATCTGATATTTTTACGAAAGAAACTATCGATTTCATATTAGACAATGTTATCCTTACTAACTTACAACTACGGACAAATGTCATACGTCTTTTTGAAGGGAACCCAGAAAAATACTTTAAAATTTTCGAAGATGACATGAAAAGTAGAATTTATGCTACAAAAGAATTTCTTACAACGTTTAAATATATTTTCAAATCAGATGTTAATAGAAAGGTAACGCAAATTCTGAATATGCTATTGGACAACCCAGATAATGATTGGAAGAAAAAATATGCTATCATCCAAATGGTTGATTGTACCATTTCCTCTATGGAATCTCATGAAGTCACACAGTTTCTTCAAGATCTGGTCATTCCTGACTTCGTGAAGAAGGTTCATCCAATCCTTAAAATTGAAGAAATAAAGATTGTCTGCAATAATTACAAAAGGTTACCGAAGAATTCTCTAAGAGATGTTATGCAGCAAGTTATGTCTTCTGGCCATTCCAACCATTGGGCAATACTTACTTGCACATTGAAACATATCCTTAAGGTTTTCGCAAATGAAAATTCGGGCGTTTTTTCTCAGGGTATTTTGGCTCAATCCATGGAATACCTTTACCGCTTGTTGATGGCCTGTAAGTATGAAGATAGGCCTCTTGCTATCAAAATTTGCTGCTCAGCCTTCAACGAAATGAAAGAACAACTTGTTACCTATGTGCCTCATTTCCTTCCAGAAATTGTAAAAATTGTCAAGGAAGATCTTCTTAAACCGAATGAAAAGCAATATTTACATATGTTAATCAAAGCCCTCAATTTCTTGGTATCTTACGCCAAGCCAGAAGATGTTGATATCATAGCTAACGAATTCCTTCCATTAATCCCAGAAATCATCAAAATGGATGATGATGATATGCTATGCTTTATGTTCAGACTTTTCGCCAACATTATCGAATGTGGGAATCAAGCTCGGACAAATTGTACATCAATTTTGATGATTCTCTATTCTGACCTCCCTCTTCTTTCTAGAATCGATGAAATTACTTTAAAAAGGTTATTTTACAGTTTCCGTTCTTTGGAAGTTTATCAACAGAATTATTGGGTGTTCACCGAACACTTCCTTAACATTAAGAAAGTAGAAATAGCCTTCTATCTTCCAAAGGCAATTATTCAAAATGCAGAGCTATCTCAAAAGGATAGCTTAATTCAACAAATCATGTGTAATTTATACAGAAAATTTGGTTCATTTTTCTCTAATGTGGAACAAAATGAATATGATAATTTTTATATATTCTGTATAAACAACGTAGGAATTTACAAAATGGCCACCATAATGCAGGAAATTACAGGTGAGAATGATAATTTGAAGCTAGCCGCTGATTTTATTCTTGAAAATATAGTAAACTACAATTTAGAAGGTTACTTCATGGGTTGTATTGACTTACTTTTTGATGCCCGTTATTCAATTCAAATTTACGGCAATGATTGGATTCTTGCAGTGTTCCAGGTACATGAATGTTTGAAGCGACATGATGAACCTTCTATACAAACTTCTTCATCCGAATATCCGATGCACCAGAATCTGATTGATAGGAAGTCATCGCCTAACTTCTCAGATGAAATGGAAGAAGATTCTGAAACTGAACAATCAAGAATTCGGAAACGAAATCTTTCTCAATATAATGACAAAGAAATCCATCTCGCCTTCTCAGAAGATATTTATAAAGAAATCCATTTGGATTTAGATTATAAAAAGTCCTACAATATGAAACTAAATGAATTTTCGAGACACTCTCATACCAAAGCTCATATTGAATGCCTCCCTGAGGAATACATTACTCTAAGTTAAAAATTTACCTATTTTACATATGAAACTAATATTTATTTACATATTAAAAATAAATAATTTTAATAACATACTTTTTATACCTTTGTGTAAATACTTTTTTATTGCATGTTTTTATTTTATTGCTAATAAAGTTTTTTTAATTGATATCTTAAATGTTATGGACATGCAAATTTATTATCTTCATCTTTTTTGTATATGAATGATATAATACCTAATAAAGAAATTCAATGTTCTCATCTAGTTTATTGTAGATTGTTGTCAAGTTTGAGAGATTTTGGTATTTGTGATTTTTTATTTATTTATTATAAAACATACGCTATAACCTATATGGATATATGCGTGTAAATGTAAAGGACACCTAATTGCAGAGCCAAAGTGCCCTTCAGGGAGAGGTGTAAAAATGGTCATTTTATAATTAAATACTGTCTTTTGTGGAGAGGTGGCCGCTGAAGAGAGGTTCTACTGTATCTAGTTTTAAAATATTACACAAATCATTTCTAGTATTACTTGAAACCATTTGACTTAAACTGGAACTGTTCATTTGACATTGTACTCTCAAATCTGCAACAAGTTGGCACCGGATTAAAATATGCTCTGGATTTTGATCTTCTTTGTCGCATAAACAGATTGAAGAATCAATTCTGTGAAAGTATATACAATAGAATCTCAATGAGAGAACATGCGCGCTAGAGGACACCTCTCAACAAAGGACAATTTTCATCACCAAAATTACCATTTTTACTATTTAGCAACGGTAAGAGGATACCTCTCCCTAAAGGACACTTTGACTCTACAATTAGGTGTTGTCCTTTGCAAAAAGGTTCTACTGTATTAAAATCGACATGCTCCGTTAAAAAAAATTGTATATTATAAAAACCTTGAGTTTTCAAAATATTCTCTGAGATTGGTATTTGGGGGGGGGGGGATAATATAGTTTCCTTGTATATTACTGGAACATTAGTTCTTTTAACGAACACAGGTCTTGAACTGCATCCACTCTCAAACGGTATTAAAGATTTACATTAATAAAGCTGAATGAAAATGTGTAAATATAATCAAGATAGAGGTTTAATAAAGGACTACTCGATAGAGGTTGCCTGCATTCATAGTTCTTAGAATTAAAGATTCTTCGGCCAGTCTTTTTATAATATCGACGTTTCGACAAAATCTTTTGCTCTCGTCAAGAGCGAATAAAATTAAAGTATTTGGCAAGGTGTTAAAAATTATTCTAAGGTTGCAAGAGTTGTTTCAGTTGAAAATGACTATTGTGTTCATATTCAATCACATGTATAATAATGTGGGTATATACATACAGTGGTTCATTTACAATTATGTTATGGTATCAATATCTCTAGGTCTGGAATCTTGGGGTTTTGGGGATCTTGTTCTTTAGAAAGGTTTTTCCTGTGATATTTGAAGTGTATTTCCACTTTTCATCATTTTGTCTATAATGAAATAAGAGCTGTTTCGGTCTTAGGTTCCTTTGTGTCGCATTTGTAGTTGATGACATTCTTGAACATGGTGTTTTTGGTTCCAAAATAACTTTATTAGGTACCGTTCAAAAAGGGAAACTTAACTTATGTTATTTACAATGAAAAATATGAACAGGTTCTTCAAATATATAAAAAAAAAGTGTCCAATACGGGATTCGATCCCGGTTCATGGCTGTTGGAAACCGACGGTGTATACCGCTGGCCACTGACTTATTTAGCGTAGAAGATTAAAGTTTGTTTTTAATGTATTCCTTGATATTTTCAATCTTGTGGTCGTTTCTTAGTATTTTATTTCTGACAAACCTTGTTGCTCCTATAAATTTTCTAATAATTCCGTTATCAAATGTTTCTAGCCTTTTTAAATGGATTAAGATGCTGTAAATGAAAATTGGATGAGGCCATAGATGATGTCTCAGTATTGATGTGTGAATTGTTCTTTTGCAGTTGAGATAGTTTGTTCTTACGGCCTAGAAGTAGAGCTAATTTGTGTTGTGCCAAATTTATTCTGTTTTCAATATGTTTTGTAAGTTTAGATGTTGGTAGGGTTACCCCTAGGTTCCGAACATTGTCCTTCCATTTAATATCTGTTTTTAAAAATACTAGTTCGTCCATGTATTCTTATTTTATTTTTTTATTGTAGAAGATCATGGCTTCAATTTTTGCTGGGATCATTGTGACGCGTCATTTTTCGTGAGATGACAACGGACCTAAAACTGAGCGTACCTGTCAAAAAATGTGAACTGTCGACTAAATTTTCTTTGTTCGGCAAACTATCCCTTTTGTCTTGCCCTGATCCCCGGAGATTGATTCTGATTGGTCAGTGACTTATGTAAGTCATCCTTCCCTCCCCTGCTGTCTGTTTGCAAACTGACGCTAATCCTGACACGACTGGGATGACGCCATACTTTATTACTCCAGATTGTGATGTTTTAGAGCAATAGAGCGGTTTAAACTGGCAAAAACTCGGCCTCTTGGAGATTTAGATGGACTCTTTCAAATGTGTATACAGAGGTTAAGATGGCGGTACCGTCGGTAAATAAGTGTGGTCATGTTTCTTCGATATATGGGAAGTCGTCGATGTACATGTCGAATAAGCTTGTAAGACGTCTGTGGCTCACCTGAAGCAGGCGACCTGCTGCGTGCTTCATAACAAAAACCCTCGTAAAAGATGGACGATTGGTCCATCGAAATATTGGATTAATAAATAATCATATTGAAATCCAAAATAAGCCTTATTTTTAAATATTAAAATCTCTGTACTATTTTAAAAATCTAATTATTTCTACTTTGGTAAATATTGTTCATTTAATCCTTTTGAACCTGAGAATGTTTGTAGGCAATTTAATTTCCAAAAATCGTGGGTTGATGAAAGGACCCACTAAGAGACAAAGTGAGAACCACACATTCACGGAGAGGGCTAAAGCAGTAGTCGGCAAACTGCGGCTCTTTGGATGTGAAGCTGCGGCTCTTTATATAGTTCCATATGTAAATATTATTTATGCGAGTACTACAGTTAAACCTGTCTATAGCACCCCCTCTAAATAGTGCCTCCCTCTCTATAGCGCCCGATTTTAAATACGTATTACGATGCGATTTACATTAAAAGTGACCTGTCTATAGCACCCTATTTTGGTGAGTCCCAAGAGGGGGCGCTATATAGACAGGTTTAACTGTATTTATTGTTGGCAATTAAAAAAAAGTGACTCTTTAAAAACTTTGAAATTTTGTAAATTTTGACTCTTCCGACTCAAAAGTTTGCCGAACCCTAGGCTAGAGGAATACCGTCATATGGTGCCACATCTAACCTCAGCTCACCACCCCTAAAGTATGCATCTTGTCAAACTGTCCCTTCCAACAGGCCGATCTTGCTGCTATATTGGACGTAACTAGAATATGGCGGCTGTATCTAACGAGGAACCCTATCAAAAGAACGCCATAGATGAGAACTGGCTTCTAAATAGAATGTCTAGCCTGACTCTCTCTCTCTCTTGTCTCCACAATCATTTGGAATTTTATTATAGATATTGTACGACGCTTTCCAGCCATCGATGTTTGCGTAAAGGGTTTCTAGGAAAAAACTATGCGGATTCGTTGTGGATACAGTTAAGGCCAGAAGTACAAGAACTTTAAAAGGGGATTAATAACTATATACAGTAGATGGACTTACCTTTAATTTCTGCCACCAGAGGGATCCTCCTTGGCACCGTTTCCTGGTTAATCCACACGCCCGGAGCCCACGTCTTCTGTCATCGCCGATATCACCAAAACTGTCTGTTCTCCCCCACAATGTAATGCCGTCCTGGCGACTGTTCCCCACACACACGGGCCATCCCCACGCTTCTCAGTCCATCCATCATTTCCCAACTTTACTCTGGAATCTTGGCTTCTCAGATAGCTTGTAATCCATTTTACAATATCTTCAACCAAAATTTTTATCATCTTAAAGAGCTTTTATTCAACTTGCTTTCATGTTTGTCCACAAATCTTGTAATCAATTTTCAATATACTTCCAGAGCACATGAAGTCAAATTTTGTATATTTAATCAACCTGAACATTGTTCAACCTTCCATGCAGAACTCAGGGTCATTCTTCATGTGAATAAATACAGATTTCCCAGATGAAACTAAGAATTGTTTTCAGATACTAATTGGCTCTTTCTGCCATATACAGTCCTCAGCTCCCAAAAACCAGATCTATGCATAAATCATCTGTAACCTACATTGTACACCCAGTATACAACTCCGCTGTTTCAATGGTAAACGGCGTATTCCTGCACATTCTAACTTACCACAAAGTGTTGCCTGCAATAAGAGAACTTGGTTCACACAGAATCTATGGATAGACTTATACATTATCTTCTTTTTTTATCTCTACTCAATAATCATATCAGGGTATCAAGCCTGTAGAGCTTGAGATGGTGTCTGTTGGGGATGAGTAGAGCTCATCAAAGGAGATCCTATACATTATAGATTACTCAAACAGCAATGTAGAAAGATATGTAGCTACGCAAAATATTTAGATATCTATTCTACAAAGAATCTAATATGAAAACACTTAAACAATCATCTTAATTGGTCATGGCTATGCACAAAGCATACTGCATGAAAATTTTGAAAGAGGATCCGATTTCCCAAATGAAGAACAAAAATTGCATAAATTTAGAACGCATGTGACTAAAAATTAAATAAAAATACCTTTTAAAAAAAGTTTTTATAAAAATGCACCAAAAGGAAAAAAATAAATATTTTAGCTCCTATCATTCAACAATTCGATTTATAGGAGTAAAAATAAAAACAGTGGGGGACAATCATATATTGAGTGAAGAAGTAAAAAAAATGTAGTAAACATTACTAATCAGTTGCTTCATATCATAGATCTATCAAATTAAGTTCAAAATCCACTATGATCATCCCTGTTGCTTTTATTTTTACTCATTCTATATACAGTTACGAGCGTCATGCGTTCTTAATAATTTTTTATCTCTGTCACCGTTTGCTTTTTTTTTGGAATGGCGCTCTCCTATTGGTTGGCTACGATCACGCCACCTTTGCCCCCCCCCCCCCCACTCGCTTCTTCGTTTTTGTAACTATTGTGTTGGAGCAGGTCACTCCTTAAATAAATGCATATATTAGTTAATAACTAAATGGAATCCTCTCTTTCTTTTTCCCAGTAAGAGACGCCTACGGAAGCCAACAGTACATAGACAGGCTATAGTTATTAACTAATATATGCATTTATTTAAGGCGCCAATTTATAATTGTAACAAATAGTATTTGAATAAAAACATTCAATCGGGTAAAACACGGGCGTTGCCCGGGTCATTCGGCTAGTATAAATATAGAGGGTAATTTTAGCCTCTATATTTTAGCCATAGATTTGACCCAGCCACTTTGCCAGCTAAACACCTCTTTGGCAGATTGTGAAGATTCCATTAGATCCCGTGTGGATCTCATGGAATAAAGTCCACCCTAGACTGACGAGGGCCATTAGCCCAAAACAATGGTCTCTAGGTGGACGCTTTTCAGTTTGCCAAAGCTGGTGTTGTGGCTTTGTCACCGACTCGAGGCCGCTAGTTGCGGCAACGGTGAATAGATGGCGTCTGGTTTTAGATGTCTATTTTGACGGGAGAGGCGACCTTTGTCTCTTTAACTCATATAAATATAATTATTCAATGGCAGAAGCTGCTAAAATATTTTTTCCTTTTTAGTATACAGTTAAACCTGTCTATAGCGCCCCCTCTTGGGACTCACCAAAATATGGTGCTATAGAGAGAGGGTCATATAGACAGGTCACTTTTAATGTAAATCGCATCGTACTACATATTTAAAATTGGTAGCTATAGAGAGGGGGGCACTATAGACAGGTTTAACTATTTTAATAAAAACTTTTTTTAAAAAGATATTTTGATTAATTGATTATTCTAAATGACAATGTTATTATTATTATCCATCAAATCTAGTTTGACTTTTTCTGACTAATATGGACAAATATTCTCCACAATTTGGTCAATATAATCATAGAAAGAACATTTGTCAACACTATTCATTGAATTCAAACATAGATTGTGAATCTGTATCTCATATCATTGAGTTCTAGTTTTAAATAACAAACACACAAGGTAATAAGACCCAAATCCAAATAAATAAATAGCGTGTGACGTTTCGGTAACAGCCTATTAATTTATTTGTCAACACTATTCATTGAATTCAAACATAGATTGTGAATCTGTATCTCATATCATTGAGTTCTAGTTTTAAATAACAAACACACAAGGTAATAAGACCAAATCCAAATAAATAAATAGCGTGTGACGTTTCGGTAACAGCCTATTAAAAAAAAGTCCCTCGAGCCGGATTTGAACCAGCGACCTAAAGATCACCGTTGATATATCTACAGTCCTCCGCTCTGCCAACTGAACTATCGAGGGTTACTACGCTGTTACCGAAACCTCACACACTATTTATTTATTTGGATTTGGTCTTATTACCTTGTGTTTATAATCTACTAGCGAACCCGGCCACGCGTTGCTGTGGCTAAGTTGTAATATGTTAAATTAATATTATACAAAACTATTCAGTACAGTAAAGTTAATATTCACTTATAAAGATAAAAATGTTTTAGCCGATCTAAAGCCCTACGGGATTGAGAATGGAACGTTACGTTAAAATTTGAAAGTGATTTTTATATATATAGATAATAGATAATATAGCCCTTTATAATCACTGCATTAATAAATGTCAGTGAACTTGTTTATATGTATTGTTTTTTGTTTTTGAGATATTCTAATAGAACGTTCTCACAATTTTTGTAAAATATTTATATATCCACAAACACAGAATTTAAAAATATGTCTTAAAATTTTCTATAATTATTGTTATAAATATTATTTTAAAATAATTCGCCAGAAATCGTCCCGGTAGTATACTAAACAACTTCCCAAAGTTTCATGGCAAACATCTAAAATAAAATAATACTTTTAATACTTTGCTACAATATTAAAAAGAGGGGTGCTTAGGTGTTTAAAATGTAAAATGTGCTCTAAATAGTATTACATTGAGCCTTCATAACAAACATATTTAAAATAAACCAATTAAAATATAATAATGCTGTAAAAAAAGACTGCTACAATAATATAAAAGAAATGAAAATAAAAAAAAGACACCCACGCTGAGCCTCGAACCTAGGTTTGTTATAAATATTATTTAAAAATTGTTTATGTTAATTTTTATTTTAAAAAGCCTACATTTTAAATAAAATAATATTTTTAATAATTTGCTACAATAATATAAAAGAAATGAAAAAAAAAAAAAAACACCCACGCTGAGCCTCGAACCTAGGTTGTGGGGGTACGAAGCTGTGTACCTAACCTATAGGGTGAGCTTGACGTTACAAATACGCTCATGCGAGGCTATTTCAGGCCATACGCCTGCCGCGAGGGGGCGCTGATTGCGGCGCTGATTGCGAGTGAATTTACATTTTATTGTAAATAAAAATGCAACGAAAGGTTATTTCTAAAGAGTAATTAGCCAGAAACCATCCCGGTAGTATACTAAACAACTTCCCAAAGTTTCATCACGATCAGTTGAGCGATGTAGAAGATTATCACTTACGGACGGACCAACAAACATTCATTTTTATATATATAGATAATCCAAATTGTGCCTTATCATAACAAACACACAAAAAGAGACAAATATATATATAGGCAACTTATTTATTTAAAAAAAACTATTATAATAATAGATATTTACACGCTTTTTTCAATATTTTCTTTTATATACATTTCTATATACAAAGGAAATTTTAGTGAAATTTCATAGAGTAATTGATGATGATAAAATGTTTTATTTAAAAAAGGGTGTAAAAAAAGGGGAGTAAAATAGTATTGTGTGTGACCTGTAGAGATTGATTATTGGAGAAGTCAAAAATTAAGAAATAATAATTATCAAAAAATTATATTTACATATAAATGTGTGTATTATAATAGTTTTAATTGGGAAAGATAGTATACAAGAAACAAAACAAAGAAAAAATTAAGAATCAAATTTTGAAAAAAAAAAGTAAAAAATGATTATATTCATTTTTATATATATTCATCTTTAAGCATTCTGAAAGAATTACAGCATAAGCTGAAAGCAGGCCGTGATTTATTTAGTTAAATTTTTAGCCTTCTTATTTGCATATTACATATAATTTTGTTCGGAATTGAGAATATAAATACATATTTCTGTGAAAAATAAAGACACTTCGGCCAGTTAGAGTTTTTTTTTATTTTCTCAATGTTTCGACAAAAATCTTTTGTCTTCGTCATAAAAAAAACTCTCATTGGATGAAGTGTATTTTTCACAGAAATATGAATGCTGGCCAGGCAACTTCTACCATCAGGATAATATAAATACAGTAGAACCTCCTTGTAAAGGATAAATACAGTAGAACCTCCTTGTAATGGATAAATACAGTAGAACCTCCTTGTAAAGGACACCTAATTGCAGAGCCAAGAGGTATCCTCTTACTAGAGAGTTGCTGAATTGTAAAAATGGTAATTTTGCAAATTAAAACTGTCTTTTGTAGAGAGGTGTCCACTAAAGAGAGGTTCTACTGTATACTCTATTAAAAATTAAACAGATTATAATTTAACATTTATGCTAATTCGTACATTTATTTCAAATCCCAACCAAGTTTTTAACCTACTTTCAGTCAACCAATATTCCACACCTACCACCTACTTTAATTCATAAGAAAGCACTTTTCACTTAGGATTTTTATTGTTTCATATCCCCTTGTGTAAAGATTACACAAATTCCAATGAGTTCATGCTTTTTGAGCTGTGTGATGATTCACTTAGGTGATTACAATGAATAAGTTTGACTGCATATACCTATAAGTATTAAAAAAAAAAATTTACATATCCTGACCACTCAAATGAACATTTTAGACTGCATAGCGCCATCTGGGGGAATAAATGTTAACTAAATGTTGATTTAATTTTTTTTTATATTGTCAGGAGGACAGGGTTTCCTCGTATTCCCTCTTATCTGGACTGACATCCAGGAGGACAGAGTTTTTCCCCCCTTCCATGTGACGTTACTGTTATCCCCGACCGGTCCGTCCAGTCCATATAAAAGGGAAACCAGGAAACTCTGTCCTCCTGACTTCATAATTTTGGACAACTCATTTTCTTGATAAATCAAGGAGCCAACCACATACACATTACGGTGCTGTTAACCCTTGTCAATGTGGTGTAGGCTGTACCCCAACGGCATAGCGCCATCTTGGGGAATAAATATCAACTAAATGTTGACTTAAGTTTTTTTATATAATTTTGGACAACTCATTGTCTTGATAAATCAAGAAAAGCTAACTACATACATGTTACGGTGTTGTTAGCCCTTCTCAATGTTGTGTAGGTTGTACCTAAACAACTAAAAATGCTCATTTGAATGGTCAAGATATACCTCCTTTTACTTATTCTTTTTCACACATTTAAGTATGACATTATAGATCCTTCAAAGTTACTGCACCTTTTTTTGTTTTGTAAACATCTGCTGCATATATTTTGACTGCATATTATATTCAAATAAAAAGGAATCTTTAATACATTTTTTTTAAAGTAGATCAAAATAAGGTAAATATAAATCAGTTGGGATTTGAAACGCTGTTGAATTATAGTAAATAAGTAAGGATTTATAAGAAATTTCACTTATAAAATTAAAGACAAAATGGCACTAACATTTCTTTGCATTTGGTCTTGTTACCTTATGTTTCAAATCTTATATCCAAATTGTGCTTTAGCATTCATTTGTGAGCTTTCAAGTTTATACCAGAGCTTTTCTTCCGATAATGTTAAAAACACCCCCCCCCCCCCCCCCCCCCCAAAAAAAAAAGTTGCATATATTGAGAACTGTCTCTATATGCAACTTTTCTAGGTTCGATTCTCAAAATTATCGGAGAAAGAGAGAATCTTTTTACCTTGCAATTGTCAAAACAAAGAAACTATAATAAAAAATACATTTTCAAAACCATTAAAAAAACTAAATTAAAACACGTCATAAAAAAAAAACTAATTTCATAATTGTGACCAAAAGTTTAAAAGCTTAGACAGACCTTAAGTTTACACTCCTGACATTTTTATGACCAAAAAAAAAAAGATGTGTATAAAATATATTTTTAAATAATCAACTTGTATACAAAGTGAACATTACAATAATTTTATAATCTATAATCCAAATTGTACTTTAAAAAACCTTATTAGTATAGTATTGGCTTAGTAAATTCTATAAAGATATCTCTTAGTATCATATTCTGAAATGGTGTTTACAAACAAAAGAGGAAAAGGGAATAATGAAACCAAAACAAAGAAGACTAGATACATTTATATAAATGTATTTGACTAATGACTATTTATATATACACAAAGAATATTTTTAAATTATATTTAAAAAATCATAAGTTTTAGACTAGAGAAAGAGATAGGAAGAAAGAATTATATAACAAAAAGTTTTGAATAAAAAAAAAATGTTAAGGAGTGTTTCTTGGGATTAAAGAAATTTCATTCTGTTTGTCACAATGCAGGATATTTGCATATTTCCAATAGATTTGCATAAAATCCTTTTTCAATAATGGGTTGTTTTGGATTGATGTTTTATCCCCAGAATCAAAAAAATTGCTACCAAAATTCTCCAATTCAAAATCTCAACGTTACTAAGGTGGAAATATCAAGATTCCGGGGATAAACACAAGGTAATAAGACCAAATCTAAATAAATAAATAGTGTGTGATGTTTCGGTATAACAACGCTGTTACCATCTTCAGACAAAAGTACTGAATGTACCAAGATGGTAACAACGCTGTTATCAAAACGTCACACACTATTTATTTATTTGAATTTGGTCTTATTACCTTGTGTTTATAATCCAAATTGTGCCTTATCAAATAGTGTGTAATGTTTCGGTAACAACGCTGTTACCATCTTCAGACAAAAGTATTGTTACAGAAACATCACACACTATTTATTTGGATTAGGTCTTATTACCTTGTGTTTAATCATAATAATCAAAATTGTGCCTTATCATTCCAGCGACACGTTTCTTTTTGAATTGTTTATTCACAAAAAATTCTCCCAAGCTTTCTGGAATGGAAACCTTTTTACAGGGGAGAAAAAAACATCAAATACAATAAATGTTTTTCTTCTGTAGAAGGGCTTCCATAACTGAAAAGCTAGAGAAGAGATTTGTGAATAAAATATTTCAAAAAGAAATATCTATCCCTGGAGGCTTTTCAATTCCACCTTATAAACACATGGTAATAAGACCAAATCCAAATAAATAAATAGTGTGTGACGTTTCTGTAACAACGCTGTAACAGAAACGTCACACACTATTTATTTGGATTTGGTCTTATTACCTTGTGTTTATAATCTATAATCCAAATTGTGCCTTATCAATTCCACCTTAAGTATTGATACAAGGGATAATTTTTATCAAATTGTGAGAATCACAACAGTTTGTGGGGCACAAAAAATACCAAATCATTAAGAAAGAGAAACAATAAGAAACACGAGGTAATAAGACCAAATAAATAACATTAACACACTATTTATTTGGATTTGGTCTTATTACCTTGTATTTATAATCCAAATTGTGTCTTATCAGAAACAATAAGAAGTTTATAAAATGGATTTTTAAGAAAGAAAGTTGATATACCCCCACATATACAAAGTTTAAAAATAAAATTTACAGTAGAACCTCCATGAGAGGACACCCACGCTATAGGACACCTCTCTATAAAGGACAGTTTTCATTTGTCAAAATCACCATTTTTACTATATAGCAATTCTTCTGTATGAGGACACCTCTTTCTAAAGGACACTTTGGCTCTGCAATTAGGTGTTGTCCTTTACAGGGAGGTAATTCTACTGTATTATCTTTCCCTATATAAAAAATCACTGTATTAAAAATGTGCTTTAAAAAAAAAGTATTTGTTCATTGAAAAAGAGTTATTTGATCATCATCAATATATATAAACTCCCTTTTATATAACCAGGCATTTCTGTAATATAACGGTTTATAAAAGGGAAATTGAGTAAGAATCACACAAAAGATAATATAGAACCTTTTTTCTCTCAAAGTCAGAAAAAATGTAAAGAAAGTATGTAAATTAGAAAGAGAGAGATTTGCATTTTTGATATAATAGATATAGATGGTTTAATAAACATAAGGTAATAAGACCAAATCCAAATAAATAAAAATTGTATGATGTTTCGGTAACAACAATGGTTACCATTTTCAGAGAAAAATGCTGAAACGTCACACACTATTTATTTATTTGGTCTTATTACTTTGTGTTTATAATCTATAATCCAAATTGTACCTTATCAGATGGTCTAATGAAAACTTTTCAGAAAGAAAATGGAAAGTGTTCCCATTTATTAAGTAGTGAGAGGATTGTTGAGTGCTTTCTTTTAGAAAAGAATAAAAAAAAATTCTCCCCATTTTATTTAATTCTTATTTAGAACTATAAGGAAATAAGACCAAATCAAAATAAATTAAATAGTGTGTGTTGTTTCTGTAATAGGATTTTCCTGGAAAATCTCTTAAAGATTTCTTGAAAAAAGCCATGGTCCACCTGTGCTCTGTGAGCAGAAGAGCTTAAATTGACTTGTTCCATTATATGTATGTTCCATATGTAAATACCTGTTTTCTTTCCTCTTTTTGCTCTCCACTTCTCCCACCCATATTTCCAAAAAAAAAAATTCTTACTTTCCATAGGATTATTCAAATAATAATCTGTATATATTTACCATGTGTATATAATCTTTCTTCATTTTTACCCCTTTGTATATTTCCCACTTTCATGGGTTTCTTCGTCTTGTAACCCCAAGGAGAATCCTCTGTAAGACCTGTGTGTCTTAATAAAGGTTTTTGTGTGTGATGTTTCTGTAATAGCATTGTTACCAAAACATCACACAGTATTAATTTATTTGGATTTGGTCTTATTATACCTTGTAGTTCTATAATTCAAATTGTACTTTATAATTCTTATTTAAATTAAAGATACTTCGGATAATAAAAAAGATTTACTGACCAAAGTATCTTTAATTTGAAGAACTATGAATGCCGGCCAGGCAGCCTCTTATCTTTAAAATTATTTATTTTTTTTTAAATCTTATTTAATTGGGACTATAGAGTGATAATTGGGACTGATTTTTTTTTCCCGAGAAAGGTACCAATCACAATGAGAGAGAGAGGAAAGTATGGAAAGAGTATAAATAAATAAACAAAATAAGAATTCACCTGTCACAAACAAACAAACAAAGTGGCTGACAGATGAATAGAGTGTAAAAGTGAAATGGCTAACAACAGCAGTACCGCGGGACTAGAACATCCCATCATGGATACCAATGGGTAGAAGGACCAGACAGAAGATGGCAAGGTTGCGTAGGAGAAGCCGCCAGTCATGGGTTGGCACGGCATACCGGCCTAGAACATGGGTCAACCGGCGGATCTCATGGCTGGCCCATACCAGTACAAAGCTGGTTACCACCACGTTGAGTACGGGATACCCCGGCACCAATACCAGGACACCATGGGTGTCTGCGGCCAGCCAGATGTGGTACTGGCTGATGAACAGCTGCACAGACACACCAACATATTATAGAAACACAGAGATAGGCATAGCTGGTACAGTGGAGTGGACCCAGGAGGAACTCTCAACCTTAGACAGCACCAAACAACACAAGATTTGGAACAGGCAAAGTCAAACTTTCACCAAAGTGTGCCTGGATCATGGTGCCATGATCAACGAAAACTGCACTCCTACATCCCATTCCATTAGTTCGAGGAGCATGGATTCATGGAATTTGTGTAATCTTTACACAAGTGGATAAGAAACAACAGAACAGGCCATCTCAAGCCATTGAAGATAGAAAATAACAACAAAATATACCCCACTTGCCCAAAATGTAGCTTGGCATCTGTAGCTCCAGAACACATTTTGGCTTGCATTTTGGCATTAGATATACTAAACAGGACCTTGGGGAGAGGCGGCTGCTTATCATCAAATGCTCGAGAAGCACAGACTCATGGAATTTGTGTAATATTTGCAAAAGGGTATAAGAAACAACAACACAGGTAAAATTATTTTTTAATGCCTTTAAAAATAAAAATAATTAATTCAAATGTTGTACTTCTTTTATATCAGCAATGCAAAATACATATGACATCATTCAATCATTCAATACATGAAGCAGGTTTGATGGAAGAATGATATATACTTTTGATTTCCAACAGCCACTATCAAAAATCCAGCATTGTGCACTTTTTTGGAAAAAAAAAATGTTTCAAGGGGCCCCCTGATTCTTGCAAAAGCTCAACACCACAAATGAATGCAAGTAACCAAAAAGACTCTAGCCCAATCTTGTCTCAATTTTTCAACCTTAAAAAAGGGATATTTCTAAAAGCCCTTCTTCTTTCTTATCTCCATATTGGGTGAAGTATAATGAGTCTTCCTTTGTCATTAAGACTAGGAGCACTACTCAGTGGCAGGCCGACTTAGCTCCAAAAGAAATGGCCACCTCTGACATGAGGAACAGACGCCATGTGCAGCTGCTCCTAACATGGAGTACAAACAACGAGGTTATACTGTATTTGGTAATCCTAGAAAAATGTCCACTACATGAATGTTGTGATCTTCTCTTCTTCTTTCTTAGCTTCATGACTGGGTGAAGTAGAATGTGTCTGCCTTTGTCATTAAGACTGGGAGCACTACTCAGTGGCAGTGGCATGAGGTACAGACGCCATGTGCAGCCGCTCCTAACATGGAGTACAAACGCTGCTCATCTTGTATCCCTGGATTAGGAGCCCTAACAGGGTACTATCAGCTGAGCCCAGGTTTTTAGTGAGCTTGTTACTGCTCCCCCCTCCACCTTTTTCATCCGGGCTTGGGACAGGCAAAGGCGGAGTTTATAGAAAGGGATATTTCTAAAAGCTTGCATAGTGGAATAAAGCCAATAATTGGCAGATATTGTTTGATTTGGCTGTGAATATTACCCATATTGTATCTTAACAACAGCAGCAACACAAACATATATAATAAAAAATAAATCAAATAAAAGAATCTTTCTAAAAGTCAGCCTTACTCACCTCTAGTGAAATATTGCCAATCCAGGCAAAGAAGGTGCTGTAGCGGGTCCTGAGGAGTCCACTGATGTTCCGGAGGGTGAGGTAAGAGATGATCTGTGAAGGATAGATGGTTGTTAAGATGGACTCCAGACTGTGGAGAAACAAGGACTTACCGGGATGAAGGAGATGTAGGAATGGATCTCATTGCACTCCGGTTTGTTATGGCACAGGTTGGCGAAGGTAGTGTAGATCTGATGCCAGCAACAACCCAATTACCCCCAGTGATAAAGCACAATTTGGATTTTTTTTTTGCCTATCCCTAGTACACGTGGTACAGGCCATGATAATCATGGTGGGTAGAAGTAGACGACTGCTTTTACTGTAAGTGCACCACACGTCTACATATGTGAAAAACGGGTAGCACATGTACTAGGGATAATAAAAAAAAAAATAAAATAAAATAATGTTACAATGTCTTGATAAGGCACAATTTAGATTATACTTAGTCTAGCCATAAATATTGTTACAAAACCAAATCAGTGATAAAAAATTGTATTTGACCGCGTGAAGTATTCAAAATACAGTAGTTGTTATTTGAATATCTTGTGCACTCGTGTTTAGAAAAAAAAAAGGAATATATTTGTTTTTTGATAATGAATTGGGGTGTTAAAGAAAGCAGTATAGCTGTAATAGCCTTACACAAGGTAGGCCAAAGTCCTTCATTCATTTTTAAACTTTTACAAAATTTGAATATTACGCATTAATTTGTTTATCGAACCATTGAAAGGTTCAACAAGGCTGGTACTATTAATGACCTTGAGGATCTGGTCGACCGCACGTGCAATGAACGCAAGCAGCTATAAAAGCCATTCGCGAAAGAATTCGTCGAAATCCACGCCGCAAACAAAAGATTTTAGCAAAGCAGATGAATTTAGCTCCAAGAACCGTTTCCAGGATAATCAACGAAGACCTTGGAGTGAGAGCCTTCAAACGACGCACAGGTCATTTGATAACCCCTGCTCTTAGAGATAATTGAAGGGTTAGATCAAAAATGTTGGCGCGGCATGATGGTCGGTGGCATGAGAGAATCCTTTTCACAGACGAGAAAATTTTCACTGTCGATAAAAAGATTAATCGTCAGAATGATAGGCTATATGCTCGTAGCTCTCTAGAAGCTTCTTTGAAAGTCAAAAGACTTGAAAAAAGTCACCATCCTTCTTCTGTCATGGTTTGGTGGGGAGTTAGCTACCAAGGTGTAACAGATCTCTACTTCTGTGCCAAAGGGGTAAAACTACAGCTAAAAACTATCAAGAAGATACTTTGGAACGAATAGTAAAGCCTCTGAATAAAGAAAAATGTTTAATGGAGAACATTGGATATTTCAACAAGATTCAGCTCTTGCTCACAAAGCTAAGTCAACTCAACAATGGTTGGAGACGAATGTTCCGGAGTTCATAAAAGGCCAATGAATGGCCCTCTGGAAGCCCTGATTTAAACCCCCCTTGATTACAGTTTGTGGGCATATTTAGAGGAGAAGGTGTGCTATAAAAGATATCATAATTTGTATCAACTTAAATCAGCATTGGTGAGAGCAATGAAAGAAATACCCTTAAAAAAGGTGTGTGCCGCCATAGATCAGTGGCCCGAACGTTTGAGATCCTGTGTCAAAAATAAGGGAGGACATTTTGAATGATTGTATATATTTAAAATCTATGTCCTATTGGCTAATAAAATATGTATTTATATTCCATTAGTTTTTGTTCTTAATCATTTCATTTATAAAATTGTTTGTAACAGAATTTATGGCTAGACTGTGTACATTTGCAATTATTTTAAGAATCTAAAGAGTGATAAAGCACAATTTGGATTATAGATAGAAGAAGACCTAATCCAAATAAATTAATAGTGTTTGACGTTTCGGTAACATTTATTTAGATATTTGGTCTTATTTTCTTGTTATCTAGAATCTAAAGAGGTTATGCTCTGATCTATTTAAGTGGCGGATAAAGAGTCAAGCTTGTAATCAGATCTTGATTGACCAGGAAGTGGTGCAGGACCATAGTTCCAATTAGCTGGTGTATCCAGAGAACAAGTGAAGGAAGGACATACCCCGATGCCAATGAAGGCGGCCAGGGTGGCAGGCAAGGAGATCCCCCTGGAGAAGAGGTTCCCCCGGTTGTGATCATCCAGGATCTTGTACTGCTTCAGGATGTAGTAGGCAAAGGCAAAGAGCATTCCAAAGGCCACACTCTGCAGCACCATTAATGGAGATAATGCAGGGAGCAATATGTAAGCCATACTGTGTAAACATTTCTTCTTTCTTAAACCATCATGACTGGGTGAAGTAGGATGGGTCTGTCATTAAGACTGGGAGCACTACTCAGTAGCAGGCCGACTTTGCTACAATATGAAATGGCCACCTCTGACATGAGGAACAGACGCCATGTGCAACCACTCAATGGAGACAATGCAGGAAGCAATGTGAAAGACATACCATGTAAACATTTCTCTTCTTTCCTATCTGAAACCATCATGACTGGATGAAGTAGAATATCTTTGTCATTAAGACTGGAAGCACTACTCAGTAGCAGGCCAACCTAGCTCCAATATGAAATGGCCGCTTTTGACATGAGGAACAGACATCATGTGCAGCCTCTCCTAACATGGAGTACAGACACTGCTTTATCACTGGATCAGGAGCCCATCATTAGCCGGGTCATCTGAGCCCAGGTTTATATTTTTTCTAATGAGAGACGGCTTAAAAACCTGTGTGGTCTCTCTTCTGAAGGTAGGTGGTCTCTCATTGGAGGTTGATTTTGCTCAATTTTTTTAAAATTGTACACTGTGTAAGTGCCTGTAAGTGCCTGATACTGTATAAGTGCCCCTAGAACCAAATCCAGGTTGGTGATCAAAGTTGATTCCTTTAGATAAGTTGCCAATCAAGAAAATAAAAAACTTTTATGTGCAACAAAATAAAAAATATTTAAAAAAAAACTTACGTATCTGTCAATCTTCCACCTAAACCACCATTCTTTTATGGAGTCGTCAGTGGTGACAAACAAAGCTTTCCACGGTCTTGTGACAAAGATTTTCTCAAAGAAGACCTGGACACATTGAATTAATTAATACTACAAGTCTTTAAACTTGTGTTGTTTTTGTTTCTTATCCCTTTGTGCAAAGATTATGCAAATTCCATGAATTCATGCTCCTCGAGTTGTTTGATGATAAGCAGAGGCCTCTCCCAAAAATTCTTTTTAGTGCATCTAATGCAAGCCAAAATGTGTTCTGGAGCTGTAGGTACCAATTTACATTTTGGGCAAGTGGGGTAGATTTTGTTGTTATTTTCTATCTTCAATGGCTTGAGATGGCTACTTTAAAAGAATAGATGACAGGTGACATCAAAGACTTTCCACTTCCTTAAGTTTTGTCCATGAGTGTATGTGGTTTTGTTCATATGTTGTGACAGTACATGTTGTTCTCTATAGAAAGTGGAGGGCAGGTTTGCACATCTCTTTTTAGGTGAGGGGCATTATTCCAAGAGAATGAGATAAAGAGACATATTAAAAATTTATAACAAAAAAAAAAAAAAACATTTGAACTATTTTATCTTTATTGGGTTTCATTTTAACCTTTTTTGCTACCAGAAGTATCATTGTCTGCTGTTAGCCTATGATTTTACCCAAGGAGAATGTTTTTTTATTATTATTATCCCTAGTACACGTGGTACAGGCCATGATAATCATGGTGGGTAGTTAGCGACTGCTTTTACTGTAAGCGCACCACATGTCTAACACATGTGAAAAGCAGTTCGACTTTGCACTTACAAATGTGCCAGAGCCCTGTTTGGTTACTTGCACTCGCTGGTGGGGTTGGACTTTTGCAAGAATCGGGGGGCCATTGGAGCATTTTTTTTTTTTTATCAGAAAAAAGTGTCCAATGCGGGAATCGAACCCGGGTCGTAGTGGTCGAAAACCAAATGGTTTAACCAGCCTTCCACCGACCCCCCCAGGAGAATGGTGACATTTTCAATCAACACAGAGAGAGGTAACCCAATAAATAAAAGACATCTATACACCATGGACAAAACTTAAGGAAGTTGAAAGTGTTTGATGTCGCCGGTTGTCTTTGTCTAATCCCGATATACAAGCTTAAAGATACAACTTCCTTAAGGTTTGTCACCCTCTCTCTCTATGACTGTATGTGATGAACTTGACGACCTAAAATTTTATAAATAAGGAAACAAACCCATTTCTCTGGCCAATAAATGATACAAACAGGAGATCTGCCAACATAATAGATATTTGTTGTTGTTGTTGTTTCTTATCCCCTTGTGTAAAGATTACACGAATTCCACGAGTTCATGCTCCTCGAGCTGTTTTATGATGAGCAGCGGCCTCTCCCAAAGGTCCTGTTTAGTGCATCTAATGCAAGCCAAAATGACATTTGAAAACTATCCTGCATGTGTTTCTTTTCAATGAAAAGAATCACTGAATACTTTTATTTTTCTGTTTATCATTACTCTTCACAATTCACCTTTTCATACCTCATCCCAAAGGTTTGAAATAATCGTTATTTTTTCTTGAAATAAATTTTGATATTTCGTTGAAAAGTAAACACATGCGGGATCGTTTACAAATGTCGTTTTACAATCACAAGCCGCATTATATTATATTGTATTATATATTTGTAACAAAGAGAGAGAGCTGCTATAACACCTGGCATCTACAAGTGTAGTTACCTCAGACATGTAGAGCACCGTGATGATGCTGAGGAGACCTACAAACTTGAGCACCATGTAGAGGTAGTGGAGATGGTTCGCTGCACAACACACCCACATATGAACACTGAATCTAGCTGGAGTAGTTAGCCGCAGTTAGGACAAGTTGGAATCCAACAACAATCAACGATGTGGTTTTCAAAAAATAATCATTTTTATTACGATGCACTAGTGCTCCATCTGTTATGAAAATTAGAAACTATTTTAGACGCGTAAGATTCTTTTTGAAATTAAACAATTTCTACTGCCCTTACTGCAATGGAAAAATTAATGGGAGGGCCTGGTTCATCAGTGGTGAACCCTCCCAGCGATTTCAACAGTTTAATCTACCATACCGCTGTTATATTGCATTTTTCGATCTTCCTTTTGTAGTGATACTGATGCTAGACTCTTGGAATGGGTATTTTAGATGAACTATAGACATATGCTTTGAGGACAGTAGAATTACATTAAATTTTCCATTGCAGTAAGGACAGTAGAAATTGTTTAATTTCAAAAAGAATCTTACGCGTCTATAATAGTTTCTAATTTTCATAATCATTTTTAATTATCAATGTGTCCATAGTACACATGGTACATGGTTGGTTGGTACATGGTACATGGCAAGGGGACACCTACCATCAGCCAGGGCAGAGCTGACATGAGGAATGGCTGCCATGGTAGCATACACCACCAGGAACCAGAAAGACACCAGCGGTACAAAGTAGTAGAACTGGTAGGGCCGGTTCATGCAGAGGCACAGCACCACCACCAGAAGGTTGAGCCGGAAGAGCACCTACTGCACGGCGTAAGACAGAGAGAGAGATGGGGGGAGGGAGAGAAGCTAACCTGGCAGAACCGGACAAGGGTGTGCTCCCCGGCATGCCAGAAGTAGGTGAAGTGGCCGTAACCTGTGAGGAAGAGATACGCCGTCACCAACACCCGGATGTGCATGTAGATAGGTAGGATCTGGCTGGCCCCAGTCATGTGGTAGATCAGGATCACCAGCTGCATCCAGCCTTTCCACTCGTTGGTCTGGTCCCGGTGGAGAACCTGGGTCTACACACATCCACACATTTTGTATAGATCCCTTTTCTTCTTGATATACCACAATTTGGATTATAGATAAGGTAATAAGACCAAATCCAAATAAATACATTTATTTGTCTATTTATTTATTTATTTGGATTTGGTCTTATTATCTTGTGTTTTCCTCTTCTTCTTCTTCTTTCTTATCTCCACTCAACAATAATACACGAATGTACTTATTATACATAAAACAAACTTTTATTGTCCTTACTGTGATGAAAAAAATATTAAGAAGGCTTAGCTCATCAGTGGTGAACCCTCCCAGAGGTTTTGTCAATTTATCAGACTGCTTCCTAGAGCTCTAATACTGTATTGGATCATTCTGCTTATATATGCTACACTGAAGGGTGGAATCTTAGAAATGGTTTTTAAGTAAACTATGGACATAAGCTTATAGGACAGTAGAATTACATATAAATATTAGGGTATCAAGCTTGAGACTTTTGATGATGTCTGCTGGAGATGAGTAGAGCTCATCAATGGATGCACCAATACAGTCAATGATATAGTTTGGGGTTACAGGTTAACACTTAGTACATGGTGGTCAAATCTTGCAACCATTCTGGAAAGTCATTGTTCGCAGATGACCAAACTTAAGTCTGGAAACAAGGACTGCTGTTTCCTTGGGAAGACAGAATTGATGCTTGTTCTTTGTGGCACAGATCTTAGAGTGAGAGAAATTATTACATTTTTTAAAAATCCTATTGAAAAAGTCCTAACCACCTTGGCTTGGCTCACAGATACACCTAGACCATGGGTTGGCAAACTTTTGATTTGGAAGAGTCAAAAAAATTACAATTTACAAATTTTTCAAAGTTTATAAAGAGCCACACATTTTTTTCTTGCCAACAATAAATAGTACTCGCATAAATAATATTTACGTATGGAACTATATAAAGAGTCACAGTTTCACATCCAAAGAGCCGCATGACTCGCGAGCTGTAGTTTGCTGACCTAGACTAAGTTCTCGTTGGTCTGCAAAAGACCTTTTGCCAAACTTGATCAATTGGATAAAGAGATGAAGCTGCCATTATCCTGTGGGAGAGCTGAATTCTACCAGACAGGTGGCTCTCCCAAATGGAGGAGAGTGGTACAACCATCAGATATATCGTAGTTAACTGCTAATATATGAGATAACCAGTTGTTGTTTCTTATCCCCTTGTGTAAAGATTACATGAATTCCATGAGTTCATGCTCCTCGAGCTGTTTTATGATGAGCAGCGGCCTCTCCCAAAGGTCCTGTTTAGTGCATCTAATGCAAGCCAAAATGTGTTCTGGAGCTGCAGGTACCAAACTACATTTTGGGCAAGTGGGATAAATTTTGTTATTATTTTCTATCTTCAATGGCTTGAGATGGCCTAGATAACCAGTGTATTGGACCAACAGCCATTAACAGAATGAGGTGAAAGAGCCACTGATGGCACTAAACATACAAAAACTCAAGGTCAATAAATACTGTCTGAATGAAAAATTAGATGCTTCAATAGCACCAGCAGCTATGTTGGAATCCATGTTAGGATCAGCAGCAAAGGTGTCTGTTCTCTAGGAGCAGCCTCATCTCTAGCTAAGTCAGACTAACACAACGTGCTTCACATATTCTGAATCAATGGCAGATGTATGTCCCAGACAAATGTGCAGTTATAGAGTGTAGCAGGCCATGGTACTTACACACTGGCTCTCCTCAGTAAAGAAGAGCCCCAGGACAAAGACATAGGCCAGGGGCAGGAAGAAGTTGAGGTGAGTATAGTACTTGTTCTCCTTCATGAAGAAATTGGTTCTGGAACATCACAGGTCCTACAATAACTGGACTGTTCTACAAACACATCTACAACCTCAGCCAGTATTCACTTTAATAGTTAAAGCAATTATTTTTAAATCATTGTATTACCTTTTACTAATATAATTTACATGAGAAGATACTCTCGATAAAGGACACCTCTCTCTACAAAGAATAGTTTTCATCACCAAAAAAATATCATTTTTACTAATTACCTAAGGGAACGGGGGGGGTCGGTGGAAGGCTGGTTAAACCGTTTGGTTTTCGACCACTAGGACCCGAGTTCGATTCCGGCATTGGACACTTTCTTCTGTTTAAAAAAAAAAATGCTCCAATGGCCCCCGATTCTTGCAAAAGTCCAACCCCCACCAGCGAGTGCAAGTAACCAAACGGGGTTCTGGCATTAGTAAGTGCAAAGTCGAACTGCTTTTCACATGTGTAGACATGTGGTGCACTTACAGTAAAAAGCAGTCGCTAACTACCCACCATGATTATCATGGCCTGTACCACGTGTACTAGGGATAAGCAAAAAAAAAACAATGGTTGCCTGTAAAGTCGGTTTTACGGGCGAAGATTTTACGTGACAACGGTAGAATATTTATTGATATGAATATAATTAAATTGCACAATAGGAACAAGGAATTGAATGAAAATAAGAATTGCACAAATTTTAACTATAGAAATATATTTTGTTTACTAAAACATTGTACATGTAAACTTAAACTTAACTAATTCCTATTTGAGTGATTTTGTTGAGGATAGGACGATGATAGGAGAAATATGAAATGAAAGGAAGTGTTTCTGCTGTAATGTGTCTTGCGAAAGTCAAGTCGATAGTTGTTCCTTTTAACGTAGTTGACTTAGAAACGTTTGATACGCAATCAAGATTATACGTATTTTTCATGAATTTAAGAAACGAGTTGTCAGGCTTTACGTTTTTGTTAAAATCACCACACAGAAGAATCGGTATACTAGAATCAACTTGCACGAACGGTGGCACGTACTGGCTGTTGTGAATGTACGGACCGAGTCCTTGCCATAGTAACATTCCAATATCCTGCATACTAGCTCCTGGATGAATATATACAGCACCGAGTATAAACTTGAAGCTAGTATTAGCGGCGAAGCAAGTAACTTCAGTCATGCACATGTCACCCTTGGTTTTAATGACACGAGTTACGTCTATAATCGCAACTTGGAACACTTCCGCCGTAGATGTCGATGATAATTTACGATAGATCGCCACTCCACCAGCCGCGTTGGTATTTGAAAATCGAAACACTTATTCAGATCGAAGGTTCAAATTTTTGCTAAATAAATTTGAAATTAAATAAAATTTGTAATTGTAAATGATGAAGTTGAAAATTAAAACATTTACTTAAATTAGATGTTAAAATTCTTGCTCAACACAGTTTAAATAAAGTTTTCTTATATCTGCCACTTTTTGCCACTTTCTTATATCTGCCACTTTCAAATTTTTGCTAAATAAATTTGAAACTATTTAAAATTTGTAAAATAATAATTAATTAATTAATTAATTAATTTTAAACTAATAATTTACTTAACACTATCAACATTTATCAATAGTATGACATAACCTATAAACTCAGTTTCTCAACTTTTGTGTCAATCTAACAATTAATCAATCAATCATAGTTTACGATAATGAAATATCAGTGTACAATTATTTACCTTTATTGTTGTAGTTGTTGTAAATGACGAATCTAAGCACTCCACATTTTCACTACAGACACAGCTGACGATACTTTAACCACACGTGTGAACTTGTATTATGACGCTTTCTTGTTTTTCCAACGCCAAGAACGTTCGAGAAAGACAAAGACAGAGACAAGCATGCGCCGATTCAATGCGCCTAATTCTCTAGCGCTGCGCGCGCAGCACTCTCGTTCGGTGACTCATCGTAACGTTACCGGGCGTTACACTTTTTCATAAGTGACTCCCAGCCGCAACCTAATTTAAGACGTTGTCACGTCAAAAATTGGTTTAATATAAGTAAGTATTGAATTATAGTGGTCAAAGAGAAGTTAGAATGTATATATATTTGACTTTCCATGTGTCGGATCTAATTAACATGAGGGTTGTGACAATTGACAATTAAAAATAGTTTATTGAGATCTAGTCAACAGTCAAAGAGAGAGTTTACAGAGTTTGAAATAGTAGAGAAAATATATACACCAGACGAGGCCTTCTCCAAAGGTACGTCTGGATCCTATCATGAGCTTAGAATTGTCTTGCGTTCAGACAGGCCCTTGCGAGTTATGGAATCCGTGTCCCCAGGAGACTGTGTTGAGGAACTTGACAAGAATAATTTTGTGTTTAGGTAAGGTATCCGCGAGGAAACTCTCCCTAACATGAGGGTTGTGTGTTGTGGCAGGCATTGACACATGTAAATGGATGCTCAACGACGGCAGGTACCAGGGTTATCACGTATGGCAGCCCTACGGCTGTATGATGCACACCTACTCCACCTCGTAAGTCACATTTCATCATTTAGGTGTTTTTTAGGATGAATGCGCGCGCAGCACTCTCGTTCGATGACTCATCGTAACGTTACCGGGCGTTACACTTTTTCATAAGTGACTCCCAGCCGCAACCTAATTTAAGACGTTGTCACGTCAAAAAAAAAAAGAGAGAGAGACTGATTACAGGTGTCAGTACACAGTTGGGTGAATTGACCAGCTTTACTATAGTAAAACCTTAGAAACATCTTTTTGTGAAATAACTTGCTCTGAACATAAACAACAACTTCCACCCACCCTTGGCAGAGCTGACTGCTATAGGGCGCTGCCCCAGGTGGCGGGATAGAAAAATGACCTTCAGATATGAAGGCCAGCTGGGAAACAAGCAGAATAACTCTGATGAATAAGCAGTCGCGGACCAACAGCAGCATTGTTAGAAGAGGAGAAAGACCTCTTTAAAAATCCTGAGTTCAACTGAACCAGTTGATAGACCTCAGCAAAGATCCCACTCCAGGGATGGGGAGGAGCTGTGTCTGTACTCATGTTAGAGTCGACAGCAAAGGTGTCTGCTTCCATGTTAGGAACGGCCTCAAACTACAGGCAAAGTCAGACTTTCACCAAAATGTGCCTTCCACCCATCTCTGCTGTTACTGAAATGTCACAGTTTGTTTGTGGTCTTCACTAGAGCAGCACATTGGATCATCTTAAATAAAGAAAAACCTCACTTGAGGAAAAAAATTCCATCCAGGGAAGAGTGTCTTGTAAAAAAAATATATTTTAATTAACTTGAGCCTTGGAGCTCTTTTACAGGAGTAAGGTTAAATATAACGCTGCTTCGTTAGCGGACCCCACATGTAGCCACATTGTTCATTATAATTATACTAAAAATGGAGGTTCATTTGATTTCATTATAGGGGAAGGTTCACTATACAGTAGAACATACTCCATGAGAGGACTCTCTTGCAAGAGGATACTTCTCCCTAAAGGACACTTTTAGCTCTGCAATTAGGTGTTGCCCTTTACAGATAGATTTTACTGTATTTCCAGTTTATTTTAGCAGGTTTTACTGTACTTTAATATGATATATATCCAACATGGGCAACAACTACAATGACTAAACCAAAATTTCAATGTTTCAAACTTCTCAATTGCTCAGGAGAAGAGAAATTCCCAGTTTACCAGAAGAGGATCTGCGAATACTTTTCTTGGTTCTTGAAAGAGTTTGTTAAAAAGAAAAGAAATAACTCTTTAAAAATCTTGAGTTCAACTGACCCGAATGATAGACCTCAGTAATCTCTTCAGGGATATGGAGGAGCTGCATCTGCTTCCATGTTAGGAACGGCCTCAAATTACAGGCAAAGTCAGACTTTCACCAAAGTGTATCTGAATCAAGTGATCAACGAAAGCTGCACCTCTACACCCCATTCCATGAAATCAGCTCAAGGAGCATGGTCTCATGGAATTAGTTTAATCTTTGCACAAGAGGATAAGAAACAAAATCAACAAGATTTTTTTTTTTTTACAAATTTTGTGTTGAATTCTGTTGTATGCATAATTGGCGATGATCCAAAGGCTGGTCCTGAGTTTTTTTTTTATGAAATACCAACTTCATATTATTTAATTATTTTTGTATTATCTTGATTGATTGTACAGTAAAAACTCTCTGTAAAGGACATATAATTGCAGAGCCAAAGTATCTTTTAGAGAAAGTGCCCACTTACTATAATGTTGCAAAATAGAAAGATTATAATTTGGGAGATGTAAACTGCCCTTGGGAAGATAAAAACTGTCCTTTGTAGAGAGGGTGTCTTCTCATGGAGGTTGTATTTGACCACGATAACTTTAGATTTTATATACAATAAAACCTCGTTGAAAACGAACCAGGGATATAGCGAACCTTCTGTTATAACGAACCAGAAATAATCCCCATTTATATTTTATAATACAGTGTACTATGGCTATAACAAACCATGGCTATAGTGAACCACTGGTTCAGTCCCATAGGGGTTTGCTATAGAGAGGTTTAACTACAGTAGAACCTCCCTGTAAAGGACACCTAATTGCAGAGAAAAATTATCCTTTAGAGAGAGGTGTCCTCTTACCAGGAGAGTTGCTAAAGAGTAAAAATGATAATTTTGCAAATGAAAACTGTCCTTTGTGGAGAGGTGTCCTCTAGTATGAGTTTCCTCTCATGGAGGTTCTACTGTATATATCTTGGATAATTTAGAAGAATTTGAAGCATATGTTTATAGAGAAAGAATGGCTGAATGACAGCACAAAGCTAAAGAGAGTTGAAAGGTGGCAGTACACAGTCCTACCTGTCACAGAGGAAGAAGTAGCCCATGATAAGTCCCAACTTGGCCAGACTGGCCACCAGCTCCTGCCAGGACCACTCCTTGTTGTTGGGAGCTGTCATCACTCCAGGGTTATACACACGGCAGCTATGGCAGCATGTTGCAGCCTACCATCCCTGTGCCGGATCAGATGGTACCTTGCGCTGCGTAGCCTGCTGTGGATGGCCATTGTCAGGGCCAGAATCCCGCTGTACAGCGCAGTGAACAACATTGATGGTAAACATTTACAGTTATTGATGTTTATACAGGATTTTTTTTTGCTTATCCCTAGTAAACATGGTACAGGCCATGATAATCATGGAGGGTAGAAGAAGGCGACTGCTTTTACTGTAAGTGCACCACATGTCTACACATGTGAAAAGCAGTTAGACTTTGTACTTACAAATGTACCAGAAGCCATTGAGGCATTTTTTTGAATTTTTTTCTACATACTGTATACATCTTTACAAGACACAGTGAATCCTCTCCATAGTGAACCACTCAAAGAGACTGAACTTTTGTGTTTCACTATAACCACAATGTTTAGATATATTTTTACTCTCTTTCCAAAACTATATAATTTTAATTTAATTATATAATTAAAGGACAGCCATACACAAAGACTACCTCTTAATAATGGTTACTTTAATTCCCTAAAATTGACCTATTTCTTTATACATTAATGCTGAATATCAAAAGAAGTAATTTGATGATAGGTTCTTCTTATGATAAGGCACAATTTGGATTATATAGATTACTAGACGGGTGACCCGGGCTCTTCGCCCCGGGATTGACCCGTGTGCATATCTACCCGAGTGATATATATTTAGATAAGATTTTTTTTATATAATTGTTTGTTATTAGCATTATCTATTTGTTTGCATCAGCATAATTTAATCTAATCTTTGATAGAGGGCGCTGTTCGTGAGCTAAGTAGAATAATTTGAATATATAGTTTTAATAATTGATTTATATATTTTTTAAAATAGCCTATCGTCTTCCCCGTATTTTTTTACCATGTATGGAAATTTTGGTTTGAATTAGTGAACTACTGCGAATTTGTATACCGGACATACAAACAAACAAACATACAAACATTGATTTATATAGATATATAGAAGATAAGCACAAGGTAATAAAAACCAAATCTAAATAAATAGTGTGCGAAGTTTCGGTTACAGCGTTGTTACCATCTTCAGACAAAAGTACTGAAATTACTATTAATTACCACAGTGTGTTAAAATTTCTCATTCGGTACTTTTGTCTGAAGAATGGTAACAATGCTGAAAAGTCACACACTATTTATTTATTTGGTCTTATAACCTCAGGTTCTTCTTATCATTAGCATACAAAAACAACAACAACAAAAAGCCTTTATTTAGGGTCACTGACCCTATACAGGATTCACCAGAGGTATGCATAAGAACAAAGCAGTGAGACAAAGGAAACAACGATATAGACAGAATAAAAAGAAAAAAAAGAAAGAGAAAGAGGGAAGCAAGAAAAACAACACAAAAAGAGTAGCAGTAAGAATATCATTAGCATACATAAATATATAAATGGGATTGAAGGTGTGTTACCAGACTCCGAAGGCAGAGAAGGTGATGATCTGCAGGGTGGTAAGAGGTTCAGAACTGCTACAGCAGGTTCCATCGTTGTAGTTCATGTGGTCATTGCAGTATTTGTTCAGCAGGATCTGGACCGACTGGAACACACACACAGCTGGAGCTTGAATAAAATTACAGATACTATAATAGAACACACATAGGCAGAAACGATTAGTGGCTCTAATTGCAAATAAAGGAGCCTTTGACAATACATGGTGGCCAGCTTTGCTCAAAAGAAATGATAATTATATGCCTTCTGATGACCTGATCAAAATTTTTTACAATCCCGTTTCAAAAATAGGAAAATAATATTCAATTATAGTGTAACAAAAAAATCTCTAAAACATTATCAAAAGGGTAGCGTTTGTACTCCATGTTAGGAGCGGCTGCACATGCCGTCTGTTCCTCATGTTAGAGGCGGCCATTTCTTTTGGAGTTAAGTCGGCCTGCTACTGAGTAGTGCTCCCAGTCTTAATGACAAAAGCAGATGCATTCTACTTCACCCAGTCATGATGGTTGTCAAGCTTTACAAGCTTGATACCCTAATATGATTGAGTGGAGATAAGAAAGAAGAAGATCAAAAGGGTGTTAACAAGGTGGACCATTGTCTCCATTACTTTGGATGATATTAATAAATGATATGTTAACTAAAATACAATAGAGTTGGAGCACCAGCCAGACTACAGATAGATGGACTGCTCACATAGTGGAGAGTGTTCTTCCCCAGGTGGAGTCCGTCCTCCATCTCCTGTAAGTTACCCTGAGACAGCAGCCGGACGGACTTCCATACCATCACACTACTGTACTTCCTGGCAACACACAGCACTTTGTCAGAAATCCCTAGTACATGTGGTACAGGACATGATAATTATGATGGGTAGTAGTTGGCGACTGCTTATGTTGTTGCTTATTTATTTAATGTATATGTTTATATAATGCTCTTTTTCTTAATTGTTTATTTTCTTTTTAACAATTCTGTTACCTACTCTACTACAATTATTGTAAATAGTTTCACGTGCAATTATCCAGATCGGATATAGCGTGTCTAATAATAAACACTTTCACTGTTAGTGCACCACATATCTACACATGTGAAAAGCAGTTCAACTTTTGCACTTACAAATGTGCCAGAGCTCCATTTGGTTATTGCTGTTGTTTTTTATCCCTTTGTGTAGGGCTTACACGAATTCCATGAGTTCATGCTCCTCGAGCTGTTTTATGATAAGCAGTGGATCCTACCAAAGGTCCTGTTTAGGGAATCTAATGCAAGCCAAAATGTGTTCTGGAGGTTTGGTTACTTGCACTCGCTGATGGGGTTGGACTTTTGCAAGAGTCAGGGGCTATTGGAGCATTTTTTTTTAATTAGAAAAAAGTGGCCAATGTGGGATTTGATCCCGGGTCGTAGCGGTTGAAAACTAAAGATTTAGACCACCCTTCCACTGATCCCCTAGAAAGAAAATAAAAGCCTTGACTATATACAGTAAAACCCCGCTAATACGAACCCTGGATATAGCAAACCTTCCCTTATAACGAACCTAAGGTGATTCCTGATTCCATTCCATTGAAAATACCATCGTTATAATGAACTTTGTGATTTTTAGAATATTGAACTACCCCTATAACGAACCTATTTTCGGTCCCAAAATAATAAAATCTATCTCAAATACTATGCTTATAACAAACTTAAAATTGTAATTTAAAAAAAAATTAAAACAACAAAATTTTTAGCTTGTTTCGGCTCGCGGATAGTGATTTCAAAACAATAAATTTAGCGGAATTTTTTATTTTGATTTCCATTCTATTTTTGCTGCATGTTGTATAAATTTTTACACATTATACTTTTTATTAAATAGAATATTTTCACAACCATCAGATTTTAAATAGAAAAAATGTAAATGGCTTCCAAAATAAAGAAAATAAAGGCATTCTAAAATTTTGTTGTTTGTAAAATACTTTAAAAAAAAAAAGCCATTTTCAAAACTTTTCAAAGTTGAACACACAGGCAAAATTTTAGAACTCGTTAAAATGAGAAAATATAACTTTTATATTATAAGAGATAAAAAAAAAGAAGGCTATTAAATAGTTTTCCAAAGAGGAATCAACCTCAACTTTTGCCGCGATCATACGTGTTAGGGCTAAAAAAAAAAGTCCATCACGAGCTCGTGATGAAACAAAAATTATTTTTATACCATGAATTATGATGATTTTAAAGCCAGCAATGTTTTGTGTGACAAGTTAAAAAAAAAAAAAACAACGAAATCTAGACTTAAGAAGAATATGTGGAAACATGAAATGGAAGGAAAACACTAACTTTATTCGGAAGGTGTAATGTTTGAAGAGTGCTTTGAAGCAACAAGGTATTAGGGCCATTTTTCCAAGTAAACATTGTATTATATAATGTGATAAAGATGTTTTAAAATCATTTTATATCTTTGAATATATATTTAATAAAACTTTGCCTAGGATTTTAAAATTAGATATAGAGGTACATGTATGTTAATGATAAGAAGAACCTTACATCTAATGATTTATTTTATTATTCAGTATTAATGTAAGGAAATTGGTCAATTAAGGGAATTAAAACAAAGTGACCACAATTAAGAGGCAGCCTCTTCTTGTGTGTATGGCTGTCCTTTAATTATACGGTCTAAAATTTTTGAAAAGTAAAAATAAAAAAATAGCCAAACCGTGGCTATAGTGAACCAAAAGCTCTGTCCTATTGGGGTTCACTATAGAGGGGTTTTACTGTACACCAATACCTCGCTTTGCGTCGTTTCGTTTTGCGTTTTTTTCAAAGTTGCGTCGCTGCTTAATTTTTACTGATTTTCACTGTGTGTCGTTAGATTTTCGAAGTTGCGTTGTTTTGGATTCGAGTCTTTAATTTTTATTTTTTTCCCTAAAATATGGCAACACCTTTGTTTTTGATTGCGCCTTCACATATTTTCACTTTGCGTCGTTTCAATTTGCGTCGTGTTTTTTTGGAACGCAACCCCAACGCAAAGCGAGGTATGGGTGTATTTACAAAAAGTTTTGTGCTGGCCAAAGGCAAACAACAACAATGAGTTTATATAATAAAAATCCGCGACATCTGGCAGTCAACTTTACTGAGTTGGTTCTAGAAAATAAATAACTTAGAATACAAAAATTTTATATGTATAAAAGCTTATGTCCATAGTTCATTTGAAATACCTTTTCCAAGAGGTCAGCTTTAGTATCAGTATAAAAGCAAAACAACCTAATGCAATGTTACAGTGGTATGTTAGATTAAACTGGCAAAACCCCTGTGAGGGTTCATTACTGATGAACCAGGCCCTCCCAATTTTATCATTGCAGTAAGGGCATTAAAAAAAATCATACACGTCAAAAACAGTTTGAATTTCTTATAACCTATGGCATGCTAATGCATCATGTGTATATGTATATAGTAAAAACCCCTCTATAGCGAACCCCAATAGGATTGAGCCTTTAGTTCAATATAGCAATGCTTCCTTATAGCCATCCAGGGATACAGGATGTTTGTACTCCATGTTAGGAGCAGCTGCACATGGCATCTGTTCCTCATGTCAGAGGCGGCCATTTTTTTTAGAGCTAAGTCGGCCTTCCACTGAATAGTGCTCCCAGTCTTAATGACAAAGGCAGACGCATTTTACTTTACCCAATCATGATGAGAGATAAGAAAGAAGAAGAAGAATATTGGATCAATTGTCTGTTGTAAGCTAGATAACAGCAGCAGAACACTCACAGAAGAGACAGGGCAGCAGAGTTGTACAGATCTATCTGCTCATTGGTCAGCATGGCGCGGTCAGGCTGGAGTCTATCAGACACCACCGGGCTCTGGAGCACCCATAGGATACGAGGCCGGGGCTCTGCGGCGGCCTGTAGCCTCTCCATCAGTGGTACAATGTGGCTCAGGTTGCGTGAGAACTCCTCCAGGGCCAGTCTACTGCCGTTGCGGGTTTTAATGGCCCAGGGCCCGCTGCCGGTGACCACCACAGTGGGGCGCGGCTCCTCCTCTAGCCAGCGGTTGTAGATGGAGGCCATCTGGTTGTCTACCAGTGGCTGCCACAGGAACATCTGCACAGCACGCTCAGATGTCACTTTCTTTTTTATAATAAGACAAATTTGTATTAAAGATTATAAACACAAGGTAATAAGACCAAATTCAAATAGTGTGTGACGCTTTGGTAACAGCATTGTTACCATCTTCAGACAAAAGTGATGAATGGCGAATTGTCTGAAGATGGTAACAACACTGTTACTGAAAGGTCACACACTATTTATTTGGATTTGGTCTTATTACCTTGTGTTTCTTTTTATGACAAAAGAATAGGGTAATAAGACCAAATCCAAATAAATAGTGTGTGACGTTTCGGTGAAAGCAGTTACCATTATCAGAACAAAGAGAGATTGGAGTACTTTTGTCTGATGATGGTAATAACGCTGTTACTGAAAAGTCACACACTATTTATTTGGATTTGGTCTTATTACCTCGTGTTTCTAATCTATAATCCAAATTATGTGCCTTATTATAACAAAAGCATCTTATCTGGAATTTGGCTTACACCCTTTGTCAGAATAAATATAAAAGTGGGAAAATCACCCTGGTAACATTGAAACAGGAGCGAATATGACGGCACCAATGAATGCGAGGGTTACGCAAATGGCACGGACAAGTGACTCTGCTATTCCTTCCTTAAATGAAATCCTTTTAGTTCTTCTCTTTCTTTTAAGAAAGTGTGCCATGTTCTCGTCATTTCCATTGGGATCATCCTACATAAAATAATCATTGATTTTAAATTATTCCAGAATATTGGTAAAATGCCCTTTTTTTATTAATCAAGAAAAGCCAACACCACCTACACATTTTGGCCTTGGTCAACTGTACCTCAACCAAATATTCTGGTCCTAGAGACTTCCTGAAAAATCAAAAAAGAGATATTTAAGCTCATATTAGGAGTATAAACAAGAACTGGAGGATCCCACCTAAGCACAGTTGGTACATTCTAGGAGCAATAGTTCCCCAGGCCTCGAAGGCCCATAAACTGAATACCTTTGCTGCCACCAGGTCATACAGCCAAAAAGAATGATGCATTCTCCATGCACCGAGCGGCCATTGTTTGGCTCCTCGCGCCCGCCATTATGGTCTGGCTTTGTGGGCGCGACCAGTCAACCCACAGGCGTCTCTGAGAGTTCATGGCAAGGTTGCTGTCCTAACCCTCCCGTTCAGACTTGGTCTAATCAGTCCTACGCACCAATAGGACACCCCTCCCTTTGGCCCTCGTACCCTTTGGTCACAGTACTCCTGAATCTGCCGTCGAATCAGGACCTCTGAGGTTCCGAGGTTGACGCGGGGAAACCACGCGGAGGCGGGAGGGTGGTACTACTGTGTGTACCCCTTGGTTTTCCATGGCGCGCACGGCAAGGACGCTCCCAATGGCGCACACACAGAGCGAAGACCCAAGAGTTTCTATACTTTCTATGGTACAGTGGAGTGAACCCAGGAGGAGCTCTGAATATCAGAAATAGACAGCATCAAACAACACTAACAAGATTTAGAGCAGGCCATCTCAAGCCATTGAAGATAGAAAATAATAACAAAATTTATCCCACTTGCCCAAAATGTAGTTTGGCACCTGCAGCTCAAGAACACATTTTGGCTTGCATTAGATGCACTAAACAGGACCTTTGGGAGAGGTTGCTGCTTATCATAAAACAGCTTGAGGAGCATGAACTCATGGAATTTGTGTAATCTTTACACAAGGGGATAAGAAACAACAACAACATAAACAAGTTTGTGCGGTTCTTTTTGAAAATTGAAACTTTAGTGTGAAAAATTGGTTAGACATTCAATGTTCAACTACTTTTTCCCATCTTTCTGGCAATTGACGGATCCCATCGCGGAAAAAGACAGGCTATTTGACCGCTATCCATTCATCGATCCATTTTTTGACTTCATCGTAATTGGAGAAGTGCTGGTCACACACAAGCCAGGCCATGTTGCATTGTTCGGAAGAGATAATAATTGGAAGGAGCAATGTCTGGGCTATATGGTGGGTGAGGTAGAACTTGCCATTTGAACTTTTCTAAGTACGTTTTAACAGGTGCTGCAGCGTGGTGGACGAGTATTATCATCTCTATTCATTATCTATTATCACTTTGTCGTGTCTATTGCCGTATTGCAGCCTTTTTTTTTTTTTTTTTTTGCAATACTTGGCTCAAACACATCAATTGTCTTCAGTAGACCTCCCTTGTCATATTTTTGTTTGGTTGTAGCAGCTCATAATATACCACTCCTAGCTGGTCCCACCAAATGCACAGCATATTCTTCTCGCCATGAATATTTGGCTTGGCTGTTGATGATGAGGTACGGCCAGGATATCCATATGTTGCTCGACATTTTGGATTATTGTAATGGACCCACTTTTCATCGGCAGTTACAAATCAATGCAAAAATTCCTTTCTTTTTTGACATTGGATCAGTTGTTCACACATGAAAAAAACGACGTTCGACATCTCTTGTCTTCAGTTCATACAGCACCCAATTTCCGACCTTTCAGATCATTCCTATTTCTTTTAAGCGATGAAAAACGGCTGGTTGAGTGACTCCAAGTGTTTTTGAGAGTTCCATTTTTGTTTGTGTTGGATCTGATCGAGCCTTGCCTTTAATTCTTCATCCTCAAACTATGGTGGTGCTCTGGGTCTTTCTTCGTCTTCCAAATCAAAATTGCCACTTTTAAACCCGTGCAAACCACTTCTGACATGTTCGTTCAGCTAGAGCATGGTCACCATAAACTTCCACTAAAATACAATGATTCTTAGCAGATTTTTTTTTTTTTTTTTTCATATTGTAGTAATGAAGTAAAACTCCCCGCAAAAACACATTATTTGGTACAAAAGTTGACATTTTAGGAGCAAACAGAAACTAGGTTGTTTATACTTCAGAGAAATGACGGTTACTGAAAAAGGAAGCCTTATGATGACACTTCAAAATAATGGTGTTGGCAGATGAAACAGTGGAATAATAAACTAGTAGCACCATCTTTATCAAACCACACAAACTTATTTATACTTCCCCAATACATGGTTTAATGCATCCATAATGGTGGGTATAGGGATAGAAGTAAATATGGATTCAACATCTAAAGATATATCGTAAAGATAGAGGCTGCCTGGCCGGCATTCATATTTATATGAAAAATAGACACTTCGGCCAGTTGGATGAAGAGAAAATAAAAAACTCCAACTGGCCGAAGTGTCTATTTTTCATATAAATCTAAAGATATAATTGTTTGATATCCATTTAGCTTCCTGTCAATAATATCTTCTTTGAATTCATAGGAGTTACCCATTTCATTTTCTTAAAAATACTGAGATTTTGGCAAATTATTTCTGTATCTTTGATTACATGGTTTAATTCATCCATAATTGCGAGTATATAGTCATATTGTGGGTATAATAAAGCCATTATGCAAATATATCAACACTTTTTAGGAATTTAAAAAAAAATGCTCCAGTGGCTCCCGAATCTTGCGAAAGTCAAATCCCACCAGTGAGTGCAACCGAATGATAATCTGGAACATTTTTAAGTGCAAAGTCGAACTTCTTTTCACATGTATAGACATATGGTGCACTTATATTAATAGTAAAAGCAGTGGCCTACCCACTATGATTAGCTATGCATTATAGGTTCATTTTATTGGCCATTTGAGAATGTTGTCTGAAGAAAATGAGATTAGAACAGAAGGCTGGGATAACCCAATTACCACGTACTGCATCCAGTTTCAAGTCAGGGTCGCGGTAAGAATGGTCCTGGTGCCTCGCAGACTTGTCGATGGAGAACTTGGGACTGAGGGTGGAGACAAAGGCCTCGTATAGCTGGCGTATGCGCGAGTCTCCAATGAATACGAGGCGGTTGGTGCCGCCCCAGTATGCAATGTAGCGCATACACATCCTCGCATCCCTGCACCGCGGGTCACACTTTGTCAATTTTAAGAGAGCTGTAGCATCATATATTTTTCTACAAGTAACTTTTCAATAATTCAAAAAGATATACAGTTAAACCTGTCTATAGCGCCCCCTCTAAATAGCGCCTTCCTCTCTATAGCACCCGATTTTAAACACGTAGTACGATGCAATTTACTTTAAAAGTGACCTGTCTATAGCACTTCCTCTCTATAGCACCCTATTTTGGTGAGTCCCGAGAGTGGGCGCTATAGACAGGTTTAACTGTAAATAAATTTGAATACCTACAATATATATACAGGTGTTACGACCACTAAATTGGTCGTCTTTGTTTTATGCAAATCTAATTGGCTTTAAACTAGGATAAAAAGTATGTTAATCTCTTTGTTTTACAAATTGTTATGTAAATCTCTTTGTTGTATAAATTATTATGTAAATTTTCTTAATGTATAAATTGACCGTGTTTTTTAATAAAAAGTAGTTCTGAAATTAGGAGATTGTGCGCGTGGCGATGGGATCCTTTCTTTCGGGCCTTCCTCTCCCCTTGGATATAGATAGCTGGTGACATAAGGCTGGACAAAAGACACTGTAGGGCGTCTCTCGAAGTTAAAGAGGAGACAGCCTTTCTGTATTGAGCAAAAGGCCTCAAAGGACTCAATATAGTGGCGAGCCTGCCAGGATTTCAGAAAATTCCAGGATACTAAGATACCAGGATTATAAGATACCAGAACAAGAATATTTCAGGACTCCAGGATGGAGACTTTAAAGGAATCCATGAATCTGAAAATTTTGAAGAGATCAAGAACTCCAAGAATAATCATCTTCACCAAGAGGATAAACGAAGCTCGGGAAGAGATGAGGAGAGTCTCCCCTGACGAATGCCTCTTGATGCAAGGGAAAGAGATCATTGTCCAGTGTTACCAACAGATTAAGGAATTTGACGAGAAAATAGAAATCGAGATGGTTGGAGCAGAGGAATATGAAGAAGAGGCGGTAATGAAAGAATTGGGAGTCCACTACACATTATCTGGAAATGTACAGTAACGTACTAAGGGAGATCAATAAGATCATAGAGGCTAAGACTGAGGAAAAAGGGGCAATGTCGGAAGCCGGAGGTGAAGGCTCGAGAAGAGCTCTTCTGAGATTACCAAAAATGGAATTGCCATGTTTTGATGGTGACTTGGAAGGATGGATATCATGGTGGTCCAGATTTAAAAGAATCCATGAGGATAGAGAATTGGACGACGACGAGAAAATGCACTATCTCGTCCAAGCCATGGTCCCGGGTTCCCGAGCACACCGCCTATTGGGGGCTTACACCCACACCGGAAAAAAACTATGAGAGTGCCATAGGAGCTCTAAAAGGCAGGTTTGGAGACAGGAAATTATTGATTGAGTTGTATTTGAGAAAGTTAATCGATTTAGTTGTGCTTAATGCACGTAGACAGAGTGCAAACCTGGACCGTCTTTATGACGAGATTTCGGCCTACCTCCAATCTCTAGAATCATTGAGTATTCCTTCGGAATACCTGGAGGTTTTCCTTTTCCCACTGGTGGAGTCCTGCCTACCCACCCAGATATTGCAGGTGTGGCAAAGAACACCCGAGGCCGGTTATGGCCGGGATGACGAGCAGGACGTAGAGCAAGGGAAGGGGGACCGGCTGAGGGCCTTGATGGGTTTTCTACGGACTGAGATAAAGGCTCAACAAAGAAGGAATTTTTCAAGGCTTGGAGTGGGTGAGAATAACCCCAAGTACAGTTTTCCTTCGAGACCTTTACATTTTAATAAGAGCAACAAATCAACAGCATCACAGCTGTATGTTTCGAAAAATAAAGAGTACAAATATCCAAAAGGATCATTTTCGACCACGAACTACGAGAGAAAAACCAAGTGCATCTTCTGTGATGGTATGAGCCATGAAAATTGGAAATGTTTCAAAATTGGAAGAATGACTCGGGAAGAACAACTTAAGAAGATGTCTGACGCAGGAGTCTGCTTCAAGTGTTTAAAAAGAAATCATCTAAGAAGAGACTGTAGGACAAAAATTATTTGCCAGAATTGCGGAGGACCCCACTATTTGATTTTCTGCCGGGGAAACACCTCAAGAAGGGACTCAATCTCGGAAGATGGAGGTAGTAGTAAAGAGAGAAAAAACAATTCTTCTGTGCAAAACCAACAGTCCACCGTTCTGCTCACACAGTCCTGTGCATCCGAGATACTTTTGATGACAGTGAGAGCAAAAATCTGTAGCTCTGAAACATCAAAAGTTATAAATGTTTTGTTGGATTCGGGAAGTCAGTATTCATTCATTAAAGAATCTTTGGCAAAGGAATTGGGATTGGAGAAATTGGGAGAGCGGAAATTGACGAAATGCCTTTTTGGAGGTTGACAAACAAGAGAAGAGAAACACAGCCTTTATTCCCTTTTCATCACAAATATTTTAAAGGAAGAAGCCGTACAGGTCAGGGCGATGGGCCAACGGATGATCTGTGACAGAGTTTCTACTTTGACAGCAGGAACTTGGATGCGGGATCTCGACAAAAAGGGTGTCACCATTATTAGAAGGAAAAATGTCGAGACATCAGAAATCGACCTTCTGTTGGGCGCTGACAATTTGGGCAAAATCTGGACAGATCAGGTGGTTTGCTTGGAGGATGGATTAACGGCCATCAAAACGAAGATTGGTTGGTCAATATTCGGGGAGATTCCTTTGAGGGAAAGTTTGGCTTCGGAGTATGCATCTCCTGTTTTCTTGACCATGAGTCATAAAATAAAAGATCTTTGGGACTTGGAAATGTTGGGTGTACGAGACCCTGTAGAAAATATTTCACAGAGGGAAAAGAACAGGGATATCAAACCGCATTTCATCGAAAAAATTATTAAGCAAGATGATGGGCATTATTCAGTCTCTCTCCCCTGGAGGGAAGGCTGTGAAGACATTCCTTCTAACTTCCATGTTGCACAGAAGCAATTGGAAAGGTGTGTTAACAAATTAACAACACAAGGAAGATTAGAAGATTATTCTAAGATATTCACGGAATGGAACAGGAGAATATAATTGAAAGAATCCATGATGATAACAAAACCGTAGGCCATTATTTGCCCCATAGACCAGTGTTTAAAGAAACCAATGAAACTACCCCAATTAGACCAGTATATGATGCGTCATGCCGCTCTGTCAAGGGAATGTCGTTGAACGATTGTTTGGAGACGGGACCAAACTTACTGGAACATATTCCAAATGTTCTCATCAGATTTCCCGATAACAAAATTGGAATTTCAGCGGATATCCGTAAAGCTTTCCAGATGATCGAAGTGAATCCCGAAGACAGAAAATACTTGAAATTTATTTGGAGGAATATTGGCGGCAGTGTGACATTCCAGCATACTCGCGTGGTTTTTGGCTTAACCAGTAGCCCCTTTATATTAGGAGCGGTCATTGAGCATCATCTTAAATCAGTCACCGATGAAAATTTCTATGTAGCTCAACGTCTATTGAGATCCTTCTACGTTGACAACTGCCTCACATCGCTGAATAAAGAATCTGACATTGTTCATTTCAAGGAAAAGCCTTCTGAGATAATGAATAGAGCTGGGATGGAACTTCGTCAGTGGGAGACAGCTGAGACGTTCAATCCTCGAGAGGGAAAGGATACGAAGGTTTTGGGACTCTTGTGGAATCGAAAAACTGATACCCAAGAATTGTATGATAAACCCAGAAATTTTGCCTTCACTGATAACGAGGAGAGTCATTTTGTCCTTGGTACAAAAGTTGTTTGATCCCCTCGGGTTCTATTCACCAGTGATGATAACGCCTAAAATTTTGCTGCAAAAAACATGGAAAAGCGCTGGTGGATGGGATGATCCCCTAGAAGAGGATATAAGTCAAGAATTTAAAGATTGGTATGAACAGTTAAAGGACTCAAGGATCCCTCGATATATATGCGTGGGTTGGGCGGAGTCCTTGGAACTTCACGTTTTCTGTGATGCGAGCAAGGAAGCATTTGCCACTGTGACGTACATGAGAAGTCAAATGAAAGGAGGAGTGAAATTATCCTTCATATGGTCCAAAGCTCGAGTCGCCCCTCTGGGGGGGGATATCAATTCCCAGACTGGAATTGATGGCCTGCTTAATAAGAGCCAGATTGGCAGGGTGTATTTTGGAATCTCTCACTGTGAGATGTCCACTTTATCTCTGGACCGACTCATCCACCGCCTTGTCCTGGATTCGTAAGAATTTTAATTGGAACATATTTGTAAAGAATAGGGTCGACGAAATACAAAGAACAACCAAAGTATCCAACTGGAGATTTGTTCCTGGATTTAAGAACCCCGCAGACCTCCCATCGAGAGGTTCAAAAATCGGACAATTTCTGCGGAGCAAATGGTGGGAAGGTCCTGATTGGCTGCGTCTTTCTAGGGAATTCTGGCCTTCAGAAGAACCTATCATAGATGAAACTGAAGTGCTTAAGGAACAAAGGAAGACAACTCTGGTGGAAATTGTGATAAAACCTATCACCCATGGGATGTTCAAGAAGTTTTCTGAGTTCCAATCGAATGTCAGGCTGTTAGCCTGGATGACAAGATATATTAACAAATGTAGGAAGGCGTCTAATCAGAAAGGCGAATTGACGATAGAAGAAATTGAGTACAGTAAGAGAAAGTTGATCCAATTGATTCAGAGAGAAGTTTTTGATTTAGGGAATCTGAAATTCAATAATCTAAAGATCGTGAAGAATGCAGAGGATCTATATTCTGTTGAGACGAAACTAATTCTGGGTGATTTCCCTGAAAATTTTAAATACCCCGTGTTGCTGCCCAGTAGTCACTTTTTGAGTGAACAACTGATTAGACAAGTCCATAAAAATTTAGGTCATGCAGGCGTTTTGGTTACCTTATCGAAATTGAGAGAAAAATATTGGATTTTGAGAGGTAGAAAAACAGTCTCCAGAATTTTACGACAGTGTGTCATCTGTCGAAGGTACTCAGCTAAGCCGGGTAGTGTCGAAGCAGCTCCTTTACCGACCAATAGAATACATCTGGGCAAGCCCTTTCAGGTCACAGGCATTGACTTATTTGGACCCTTATTATTAAGGAATAATACGAAGACGTGAGTTGCCCTATTCACCTGTGGAGTCTACCGAGCTGTTCATATGGAGGTGAAACAGGGTCTAGATACCCCAAGTTTCTTGATGGCTTTGAGACGATTTATCTCAAGAAGAGGACGGCCCCTGGTGATTTACTCCGATAATGGAACAAACTTCGCAAAAACCAATAAGTTATTGAGTCACATTGATTGGAATCAAATGTCAAATTATTCTTCGGCTCAAAAAATAATATGGAAGTTTAACCCCCTTGTATCTCCATGGTGGGGAGGTTTTTGGGAAAGGTTAATTAGAATTATCAAAGGTATAATAAAAAGAATGTTAGGCAACAAAAAGTTGAACTTTGTACAATTAGAGACTCAGATATGCCATATCGAAGCAATAGTCGACGAAAGACCTTTGACTTATATGTCAGAAGACTCTGATGATTTCCGACCCCTGACTCCCGCACTGTTCTTACAGGTTAATGATGACAGCACGTTCCCGGAATTTGACCATATATGTAGAAAGAAATTTGTAGAAAAATATAAAAATTTACAAACGTTAAAGGGAGAGCTAAAGATGAGATTTTATAAAGAATATTTAGGCGAACTTGTTCAGAAGAAGGAAGATAGCGATACTAGAGCTATTACTGCTGGGGAAGTGGTTTATGTAGGAAATGATTCTCAGAAACGGATAAATTGGCCTTTAGGCCTGGTAAAGAAAGTCTACCCGGGTGAAGATGGAAATTGTCGAGTGGCCAAGGTCAGAATAAAATCAGGAGAGATTGTGCGACCTATACAACGACTTTACCCTCTCGAGATACGTTCTTCGGACATGGAGGCTTGTGGAGTTCAGAATTTAGGCAAAGATTCTTCAAGTCTGGGCCACGATGACAAATAAATAACCAAATAGTAAAGGGGGACGGGGAAAAATAATTGTATTAATGATTTTGATTGTGTACCCATACCTCAAATTTCTAGAGGAAAAATTTTCCAATCAAGAAGATTGTGAAAATGGGTATTTTCACTCTTTTCTTCTGTTGAACTCCTGTTCAACAGCGGGGGGAGTATGTTACGACCACTAAATTGGTCGTCTTTGTTTTATGCAAATCTAATTGGCTTTAAACTAGGATAAAAAGTATGTTAATCTCTTTGTTTTACAATTGTTATGTAAATCTCTTTGTTGTATAAATTATTATGTAAATTTTCTTAATGTATAAATTGACCGTGTTTTTTAATAAAAAGTAGTTCTGAAATTAGGAGATTGTGCGCGTGGCGGTGGGATCCTTTCTTTCGGGCCTTCCTCTCCCCTTGGATATAGATAGCTGGTGACATAAGGCTGGACAAAAGACACTGTAGGGCGTCTCTCGAAGTTAAAGAGGAGACAGCCTTTCTGTATTGAGCAAAAGGCCTCAAAGGACTCAATAACAGGCGTAGAAGGAAAATTTACATATTTACATATTGGATTGGCCAAATGTCAATGGAATAAGTTAAAACAATGTTTAGTTTACTTTTGTTCCACTAGATGGCGCTCTGCCATCAAGAATACTCATGTGAGTTGTCAGAATATGCCTTTTTTTGCTTCTAATATACAGTAGAACCTTCCTGTGAAGGACACTTAATTACAGAGCCAAAGTGTCCTTTAGGGGAGGTGTCCTCTTACCGGAGAGTTGCTAAATTGTAAAAATGGTAATTTTGTAAATGAAAACTGTCCTTTGTGGAGAGGTGTCCGCTAAAGAGAGATTCTACTGTATTTACATATAAAAAGGTTTAGCTAAAATCAATAAAATACTTTGAACAGATTCATCCCAAAAAACACCTAAATGATGAAATGTGACTTACGAGGTGGAGTAGGTGTGCATCATACAGCCGTAGGGCTGCCATACGTGATAACCCTGGTACCTGCCGTCGTTGAGCATCCATTTACATGTGTCGATGCCTGCCACAACACACAACCCTCATGTTAGGGAGAGTTTCCTCGCGGATACCTTACCTAAACACAAGATTATTCTTGTCAAGTTCCTCAACACAGTCATCGCTGGGGACACGGATTCCATAACTCGCAAGTCTGAACTCAAGACGATTCTAAGCTCCTGATAGGATCCAGACGTACCTTCGGAGAAGGCCTCGTCTGGTGTATATATTTTCTCTACTATTTTAAACTCTGTAAACTCTCTCTTGACCGTTGACTAAATGTCAATTAACTATTTTTAATTGTCAATTGTCACAACCCTCATGTTAATTAGATCCGACACATGAAAAGTCAAATATATATACACCCTAAATTCTTTAACCACTATAATTCAATACTTACTTATATTAAACCAATTTTTTCAGTTACCAATTAGCCTATTTCATTTAAACTTACTGTAATTCAACACAGAGTATAATTCAATCAAAAAATGCTGATCCTTTGGATTGTTGAATTAAAGAAGTATATACAACATGGTATAGAGTAAAATTTACAGACGATATCATCAGTAACCATCATCATCTTGTATTTGCATAAAATCATATGCAAATAGAGAAACAGGGATATATGTAAATGAGGTCATTATGACAATATGCAAATATCGATTGGTTTTAAATACAAGGTAAGACCAAATCCAAATAAATAAATGGTGTAACGTTTAGTCACAGCGTTGTTACCAAAACGTCACACATTATTTGGTCTTATTACCTTGTGTTTATAATCTATAATCCAAATTGTGTCTTATCATTGATTGGTTACGCTCATGATCCAATAGAATCCATGATAAAAGAAAACAAGACCTAATCCAAATAATTTATTAGTGTTGACGTTTCGGCAACAACATTGTCACCATCATCAGACAATTCATCAGGCATTCTTTTGTCTGATGATGGTGACAATGTTGTTGCCGAAACGTCACACACTAATAAATTATTTGGATTAGGTCTTGTTTTCTTTTATTATAATCTATAATCCAAATTGTGCTTTACCAGAATCCATGATAATTAACCCTAAAACTTTCATATAGAGAATTGACACTCTAGTACAATAGAACCTCTATCTCTATAAAAGACAACAACTAACGTCTGTGTCAAAGTGTCTTTTATAGAGAGGTATCTTCTTACTGGAGGGCAGCTAATTGGCAAAAAAAAAAAAGGCAATTTTTACAATTTAAAACTGTCCATTGTAGAGATGGGTCTTCTCATTCACTGACAAATGAAAATACTGTTTTATGATATTATTATATACAGTAGAACCTCCCTGTAAAGGACAACACCTAATTGCAGAGCCAAACTGTCCTTTAGGGAGAGGTGTCCTCTTACCTGAGAGTTGCGAAATAGTAAAAAATGGTAATTTTGCAAATGAAAACTGTCTTTTATAGAGAGGTGTCCTCTAGCGGGGTATCTGCTAAAGGGAAGTTCTACTGTATTTATATTGTAACATGGTATTTATCCATTTTATTTATGTAACATAGTATTTATTAATTTTATTAACAGAGTGGTCATTTTTAATTTTATATCTTGCGACTCTGTAAATTTCCCTCGTGGCTTATCTTTTGTTTACCTTTCTTAGTTTGTCCTTCCCTGAAATAAATTTTGTTTCCTCCTGAAGTTTTTGTCTTCCCTAATTTTCCACGTGGCAATATATATAAAAATAGAATATAACTTCTTTTTATTTAAAAAAAAAAAAAAAACTCTAAAATTCAACATTTACTATTATTCAAATTGAGACAAAGGCACTTCTTGATCGTACAACTAAAAGTTTCTGATGACTTGTACCATCTATTGTAATAAATATCAACTATTTGTTGATTTTTAATTATTTCAGAATTGACCAAATATCCTTTCTTGATCAAGGATACTTGAGGAACCTGGGTTATAAATATCTCTCTAAGCATATTAAAAAAGGGTATCAGACCAATCCTGGAATAATTAAAAAATCACAGTTGTTTGATATTTATTCTTGCAGTTGTGCAAGCCATCAGAAATTTTTCTTTGCATTATCATGAGATATCTTTCGCTTAACTTATCTGATCGCAGTACTTTTTTTTTTTTCATTTATTATTCGAATTTTTTTCAAATTCCAACCAAATGGCCAACTTAAGCTCACTATAATTCAACAGCAACTCCACCTTTGCTGGTCCCAAGCCCAGATGAAAAAGAGGGAGCAGTAACAAGCTTGATAAAAAACCTGGGCTCAGCTGATAGTACCCTGTAAGGGATACAGGATGAGTCTGTACTCCATGTTAGGAGCGGCTGCACATGGCATCTGTTCCTCATGTCAGAGATGGTCGTTTATATTGGAGCTAAGTCAGTGACCTGCTACTGAGTAATGCTCCCAGTCTTAATGACAAAGGCAAATGCATTCTACTTCACACAAATTATGGATGTCAAAAAAAATAATTGAAGGTCTCAATCTCTTCAAGCTTGATACCCTAAAATGATTGAGTGGAGATAAGAGAAAGAAGAAGATAATTCTCTCTCTCTCTCTCTCAAAATTTCCTCCAAAGTACTGGATGCAATGTGGGAAATGTCTTGCTATAAAGACCCTTCACCTAGGAAAGGAAAATCCCAGCCTGGTCCTTCAATGTGGGGAAGTTGGACAAGGATCTAGAGCAGCTGAGCCAGGAGGAAGTCGGGCAATAAAAGTTTTCAACAACAGTTAAACCTGTCTATAGCGCCCCCTCTAAATAGTGCCTCCCTCTCTATAGCGCCCGATTTTAAACATTAAAATGTAAACATTTTACATGAAATTGTTCAATGGGTTCTATTTCATAAATAACACAAGAAAGAATCTATCTACCATTATTGGCTGAAGAGATGCAAAAGAATAAGAAGGGGTGAGTAACCATTTAATCAACCAAAAGATCCACAACTATTGTAGGTTTATTTTGCTTATAGAGTTAAACCTGTCTATAGTGCCTCCCTCTCTATAGCGCCTGATTTTAAATACGTAGTACGATGCGATTTACATTAAAAGTGACCTGTCTAAGCACCCCCTCTCTATAACACCATATTTTGGTGAGTCCCAAGAGAAGGCGCTATAGACAGGTTTAACTGTGTATCCTAATATAGAGGAGGACATTCACTTGCCCTTGAAGTTGAAGATAATGGCTTCTAAATACCTACCTACTATTAGGCTAATGATATATGGATATGGAAGAAAGGAAAACACCACATTATTTTTTCCACATAAAAGCTCAATGAGTGAACACCTGGCATTTGAGAAACCATCATTGTCTTAGAGGAACTTGATTGAAGAAAGATAATCAGTCTTAAAACAGTGGTCTCATCATTAACTTTTGTTGTCTTGAAATGTCTCTGAATACAAGGTAATAGGACCAAATAAATAAATAGTGTGTGATGTTTCAGTAACAGCGTTGTTATGTTGGAGAGTAACTTCGCACATCAGCTGTTGCCTAGCAAAGACACCATACTACCAGATCTCATTTTGAGATCCAGCCTCTGATTCTCTTACATGTTACCATCTTCAGACAAAAGTACTGAACGATGTGGTGTGAATAAATTGGTCTTATTATACCTTGTGTTTAAAATCTATATTCCAAATTGTACCTTATCATCTTACTCTGAAATGTTTTTTTATTTGAATGAATATCCCATGTTGACACTTTCTTATTATTAAATTATGCATGCCAACTTTCTGAAATCTCCAAATTCCTTATTATTTTCAATAAAACATCACCATGTAGTGCCTTTTCTGATACAGAGATCAGCCATCATGGAACATCACCCTCAAGTAAGACAATGATGGGACTTAGGGACTGATACTGTAGTAAAAGAACCAAATACAGGGTGTGATCCAAGTTATATCTATTATGTTTCCTCAAGGCATTAAGGATCTCTATAATTTTATATCAAGAGTTTCCTACTTCTAGAAGAAGAGGTACAGTAGAACCTCCCTTTAGTGGACACCCCACTAGAGGACACCTCTCCACTAAGGACAGTTTTCATTTGCAAAATCACCATTTTTACAATTAAGCAACTCTCCGGTAAGAGGACACTTCTCTCTAAAGGACACTTTGGTTCTGCAATTATGTGTCCTTTATAGAGAGGTTCAACTGTATTAAGCTTGAAAGCTTGTGTTCATTGCTGCTAAAATGTAAATAAACTTTTGCAGAAAGGTGAAACTTGTATAGAGAGAGGGGAGGTTTCCATTTAAGTTGCGAAGAGTACCGCTGTCCTTATCTTTATGTCTTATCCTTCAGCAATCTCTCACTTCCTCAATGAACTTATCTGAATTGGTGGGGTTGTGCTTATCTTGGATTGTTCCATAACACGCAAGGTGAACTAATGGTGGCTATGCACTCGCAAGTTCTTTTTTGCTTATCCTAAGTACATGTGGTACAGGCCATGATAATCATAGTGGGTAGAAGTTGGTGACTACTTTTACTCTATGTGCACCACATATCTACATATGTGAAAAGCAGTTTGAATTTGCACTTACAAATGTGGCAGAGCCCCGTTTGATTACTTGCACTCACTGGTGGGGTTGGGGGGGTCGGTGTAAGGCTGGTTAAACCGTTTGGTTTTCGACCACTAGGACCCGGGTTCGATTCCCGCATTGGACACTTTTTTCTGTTAAAAAAAAAATGCTCCAATGGCCCCCGATTCTTGCAAAAGTCCAACCCCACCTGCGAGTGCAAGTAACCAAACGGGGCTCTGGCATTTGTAAGTGCAAAGTCGAACTGCTTTTCACTTGTGTAGACATGTGGTGCGCTTACAGTAGCTAACAGCAGTACGCTAACTACCCACCATGATTATCATGGCCTGTACCATGTGTACTAGGGATAAGCAAAAAAAAACTGGTGGGGTTGTACTTTTGTAAGAATTGGGGGGGCCATTGGAGCATTTTTTTTTTAATCAGAAAAAAGTGCCCAATGCGGGATTCGATCCTGGGTCGTAGCGGTCGAAAACCAAGATTTTAGACCATCCTTCAACTGACCTCCAGCAAGTTTTGTGGTGGGAGATAACAGCGATGTGGGGAGATAGATTACTCATCCAACCTCATAGATGGAAATTTTGCTGGGAAGATATTGATCTATAGAGATAAAAGTCACCTCTCCCGTCAAAATGAGACATCAAAGTTAGATTTCATGTGGAATCTTCTCAGTTTGCCAAAGCTGGGGCTTTGTCACCAACCCGAGGCCGCTAGGCAACGGTGACAGTCAATAGATGGTATCTAGCTTTGACGTTTATTTTGACGGGAGATATGACCTTTATTTTTATAGTTATTTAACTTTGTTATAGAATCTGATAATTCCTTTAATTTAATAAAAGCCCATTCTCAATACCTACTGGATTTAAGACCAAAAAATCACATTTAAGTACAAGTACAGTAAAACCTGTCTTGGAAGTTTCCATCTGGCTCTAAGCAAAAAATGCACACTCTCACAAGACAGGATTAAAAAAAAAAAAAGGTTATACAATAAATCTAAAACAATGCAAACTATAAACCTAAAACTAACTTATGCAAATCCAATGGTGCTCTTAATATAGGATTTTCAACACATTTCGCCTTTAGAGAGAAGGGCTTGAAACATTTAAACCTGAATGAGTTAGGTAGGGCCTGGTGCATAAAAAAAAACTAAATTTTAGGGGAAAAAAAACGGCAAACACTCAATAAAAATATACTTCTAAGACAGGAAAACTACCATAAGATAGGTGACCTCTAAGACAGGTTTACTGTAGTTTATATAATAGCAAATCACAATTCTATAAAATGATAATATCAATACAGTAGAACCTATTTGTAAAGGACGAATTAAAAGTGTCCTTTAGAGATAGGTGTTAATTAGTTTTAAAAAATGCTAATTACGGCTATGAAAACTGTCCTTTGTAGGTGTCCTCTAGCGGGAGTGTCCTTTCATAGAGGTTCTCTCTCTCTCTCTCTGCTGTACCTTTAGTAAGACTTTTAGTCCACCTTTTAACTCCGCCTTTGCCAGTCCCAAGCCCGGATGACAAAGGAGGAGGGGGAGCAGTAACAAGCTCACTAAAAACCCTGGGCTCAACTGGCCCGGCTGTTTGTACCCTGTAAGGGCTCCTAATCCAGGGATACAGGATGAACAGCGTTTGTACTCCCATGTTAGGAGCAGCTGCACATAGCGTCTGTTCCTCATGTCAGAGGCGGCCATTTCTTTTGTAGCTAAGTCGGCCTGCCACTGAGTAGTGCTACCAGTCTTAATGACAAAGGCATTCTACTTCACCCAATCATGATGGTTGTCAAACAGACACCATCAAGGGTCACAACTTGATACCCTAATATGATTGAGTGAAGATAAGAAAGAAGAAGAATCTTAATTACAGTAGATTCACATGAAAGATACAGAGGAGTGGTAAAAAGGGGGAAGAAAGAAACCACAAGGTTATATGGGAAATATGTATATATAGAGCTATATGCGTTGATATTGATATCAATTGGATATATCTTCCTGCTCTCCTTTTATATGCAGATTCCCATAAGTTATGGGAGGGTAAAATAAAAACATTGAACTCAACAAAAAATAATAATAATAAAGAAGGCAAGCAAAGTAAAAATGGTAATTAGGTCAATGAAAGAGAGAGAAAAAGAAAACTGTTCTTAGTAGAGAGGTGTCCTCTTGGAGGTTCTCGTGTATATATAGTCGGTCAAAAATCCGTTGTCCATCTCTCTTAGACCAATTATTAGAAACAAAGGGTAACTACACCAAATCCAAATCTTTAATATTTTTTTCAGTAACAGCATTGATACCATCATCAGACAAAAGTACTGAAGAATGAATGGCAACATAGTAAAACTATAATAGTAACTATGCTTTTACTGAAATGATAAGGCACAATTTGGATTATAGATTATAAACACAAGGTAATAAGACCAAATCCTAATAAATAAATAGTGTGTGACGTTTCGGTAACAGCGTTGTTATCATCTTCAGTACTTTTGTCTGAAGATGGTATCAACGATGTTACCGAAATGTCACCCACTATTTATTTATTTGGATTTGGTCTTATTACCTTGCGATTTTACTGAAACTTTACAAATGTTTCAATAATTTGGATTTGGTCATCTTTTGTTTCTAATGTATAATCCACAAATTGCACCATATCATAGACCATTTATTGCTTCTATCCCATGGTGCTGCTCTTTCAAAGTTTCTCCCTATCTCCAGTAGTCCAAGCCAAGAACATACTCCATCCACAGTATCCCAGAGTTATGAACCAATTTGAGAAGTACAGTAGAACCTCCATGAGAGGAAACTCCCACTAGAATAACACCTCTCTACAAAGGCCAGTTTACTTATCCAAAGTTACCATTTTTGCCTATTTGGCTGCTCTCTTGGAAGAGGACACCTTTCTCCCTAAAGAACACTTTTTCTCTGCAACTAAGTGTTACAGAGAGTTAGTTCTACGTTACTAAATGATAAAGCACAATTTGGATTATAGATACAAGAAAATAAGACCTAATCCAAATAAATTAATAAGTGTGTGATGTTTCGGTAACAGTGTTGTTACCACCATTTTATTCATGTCTTATTTTCTTGTATCTATAAAGCTACCCTGGTTCACATAACATTTGTTTCTTCCAGGTATTATCATTGTTCTTAACTCTAGCCTTTCTGAAGTGCACAAAAAAGAAATATTGATATAATAAAAATCTAACTTTTCTAGATAACATACAATTTAATTGTTACACCCAATGGCTATATATACCATCCTAATTCTTTACATTCAACAGTTCTACTTCACCCACTGGTTGTCAAACAGAAACCATCAAGGGTCACAACTTGATACCTTAATATGATTGAGTAACTCCACCCTTCCCGGTTCCAAGCCCGGATGAAAAAGGAGGGGGAGCAGTAACAAGCTCACTAAAAAACCTGGGTTCAGCTGGCTCAGCTGATAGTACCCTGTAAGGACTCCTAATCCAGGGACACAGGATGAGCAGCGTTTGTACTCCATGTTAGGAGCGGCTGAACATGGCATCTGTTCCTCATGTCAGAGGCGGCCATTTCTTTTGGAGCTAAGTTGGCCTGCCACTGAGTAGTGCTTCCAGTCTTAATGACAAAGGCAGACGCATTCTACTTTACCCAGTGTGGAGATAAGAAAGAAGAAGGAGAAGAAGATTGAGTGGAGATAAGGAAGAAGAAGAACATTCAACCCTCCAAGGGATCTTATTCCCAGATGAATTAAAGTCCATGATTGAATTATAGTTTATAATAAAAGAGAGAGAGAGAGAAAATAAGACCTAATCCAAATAATTTATTAGTGTATGACGTTTCGGCAACAACATTGTCACCATCATCAGACAAAAGAATTTTATTCTTGTGTGATGATGGTGACAATGTTGTTGCTGAAACGTCACACACTAATAAATTATTTGGATTAGGTCTTATTTTCTTTTATTATAATCTATAATCCAAATTGTGCTTTATCATGACTTATAGTTTGTTATTAAATTGAAAGAGATTGATTTGAAAATTTGATTAAATTAAGGAGATTGTACTGTAGTTCATAGTTTTATTTATAAGGAACTATTTCGTGTTAGGTCTACTCATGGTTAACACAAAAATAGTTCCATTTTTTAAACAACCTAGGCTAAACTAACCTAACGTAACCTTATTTAATCTACCTGAACACCTTATACAGTAAAACCCCGCTAATACGAACCCTGGTTATAACGAACCTTCCCTTATAACGAACCCACGCCGATTCCCAATTCCATTCCATTGAAAATACCATCGTTATAACGAACTTTGCGATTTTTAGAATAACGAACTACCCCTATAACGAACCTATTTTCGGTCCCAAAATGATAAAATCTATTAAAAATACTATGCTTATAACGAACTTAGAATTGTAATTAAAAAAAAATTAAAACAACCAAATTTTGAGCTCGCGAATCGCGATTTCAAAACAATAAATTTAGCGGCATTGGTTGTTTTGAATTTTGCACTTTATTTTTGCTGTATGTTGTATAAATTTTAACACATTATACTTTTTATTAAATAGAATATATTTGTATCCATTAAATTTGAAATATAAAAATACAAATGGCTTCCAAAATGAAGAAAACAATGGCATTTTAAAAACAAAAGCCTTATTTCTTAAAAAAAAAAAAAAAAGAGGCCATTTTCAGAACTTTTCAAAGTGAAACAACACAGGCAAAATGTTAAGAACATATTAAAATAAGAGAATATAACTTTCCTATTATAAAAGATAAAATATAAAGCTATTAAAAATTGTTACAAAGAGGAATCAACCTCAACTTTTGCCGCGATCGCGATCGTACGTTTTAGGGCTAAAAAAAAAAATCCAAATAAATGGTCCCGTGATGAAAAAAAAAACTATTTTTATGCCATTAACTATAGTGATTTTAAAGTCAGCAATGTTTTGCATGACAGGTTAAAAAAAAAAACGAAATCTAGACCTAGAAGAATATGTTGGAAAATGAAATGGAAGAAAAACACTAACTTTATTTGAATGGTGCAATGCTTGAAGAATGCTTTGAAACAACAAGGTGTTAGAGCCATTTTTCCAAGTAAACAATGTATTATATAATGTGATAATGATGTTTTAAAATCATTTTATATCTTTGAATATATATTTAATAAAACTTTGCCTAGGATTTGTCTTGATTTTTAAATTAGACATAGAGGTACATGCATGTTAATGATAAGAAGAACCTATCATCTAATGATTTCTATTATTATTCAGTATTAATGTAAGAAAATTGGTCAATTAAGGGAATTGAAACAAAGTGACCACTATTAAGAGGAAGCCTCTTCCAGTGTGTATGGCTGTCCTTTAATTATACCGTCTAAAAATTTTGAAAAGTAAAAAAAAATAGCCAAACCGTGGCTATAGTGAACCGTGGCTATAGTGAACCAAAAGCTCTGTCCCATTGGGGTTCACTATAGAGGGGTTTTACTGTATATAATTGTGATAATCGCTCTCCAACAGGCTTATTAAAAAACATCAACTATATTTAACAAGAAATATTTACATATACAGTTAAACCTGTCTATAGCGCCCCCTCTTGGGACTAACCAAAATAGGGTGCTATAGAGAGGGGGGTGCTATAGACAGGTCACTTTTAATGTAAATCGCATCGTACTACATATTTAAAATAGGGTGCTATAGAAAGGAAGGTGCTATTTAGAGGGGGCGCTATAGACAGGTTTAACTGTATATACGCAAGCAGCGTGAATATTTACAACTGAAATTTTTAAATTGAAATGTAATTTTTTAAAAAAATGTTTAAATATCACTTTGATATATAACTATCCATGATCAATCCACATATTGCTCAGACCGGTCATCAATCCAACATAACAGAAACCAAATGCCAAACTACAAGAATATTAACCCTTAACTGGACGGGTTGATTCTGCCCATGCATAAACTTAATATAGGAAAAATATTTTTTTTTCACTTACTGAGAGCTACCAGCTTTCATGTATTCTAATTTTACAGTGATACAAACATTTTCCATCCATCATTTATAAATATCAGTTTTGGGAGGTGGGTTAAATTTACATGTGGGTGCGGATTCCGCCCAGGCTGTCCAGAAGCGTGAAAATTTTTTGTGTTAGTGTTAGCTCGTGACTCATACTTGAGTCGCTATCTTCCGCTATTTTTAGCTTCCTTTTATAAAATAACACTTCTTTCTTTGGATAAGTAGAATTATCAATCAAGTCAACAGAGAGAACTATCCCTGCCAACCCAAAATATATATATATGTTTTAGAGATTAGTCGACCACTTTGGAAGAGTAATAGAAATATTCCAGCAGACAATTGGTTCACTTCAGTTGAATTAGTTGATAAGTTGAAAGAACATGGCCTAACATATTTAGGAACGATGAGAAAGAACAAACCTCAGATTCCACCACAATTTCAACCGCACCATAATAGAGAATCAGGAACATCTTTTTTTTGGTTTCTCTTGTTCCCAAAAAAAAAAAAAAAAATCGGTAATCAGATTGATAAAAAGGGTAAAAAAGAAAGGAGTCATTTTATTGTTGATCTTGGGAGAGCATTGACTGATGAACACCTGGCCACACGTAATCTAAATTCTCTCCCGCTGGAATTACAGAAGACAATTCAAGAAGAATGATGGCTCACGTAAACCAAGTGAAACTACGATGCCACAACAATCTGATACTCCAAAAAGGTGCTACAAATGTCCATCAAAAAACGCAGTAAAAAATAAAAACCCTTTGCTCTGGATGTCAACTAAGCTTTTGCAAAAACATTTCTTAATAATTTGTGAAAACTATAAATTATTTATATCCAGAATTTTTAAAAGTCAAAATCTGTAACATTTGTATTCATTGAATGTTTTTTGAATATTGATTTCTCAATCATTATCATCACTTATTTCGTAAAGTCTTCTTCTTTCTTATCTCCACTCAATCATATTAAGGTATCAAGCTTGTAAAACTTGTTGATGGTGTCTATCGGGGAAGAGTAGAGCTCATCAATAGATGAGTCAAAACAGTCAATAATGTGTTTTGGGGTTGCAGGTTGAGAATTGCATTCCAATCATGATGATTTCATAAAGTTACATAAGCAAGTTGAATCAACCTGTCCAGTTACGTAAGAAAAATTCATCCATTCAGTTAAGGGTTGAGAACAAATATACAATCTCTCATATCTAATGAATATAATAGCATAAACAGAGAGAGGAAGATACCATCACAATACCTTAGATATCTAACTCGGCCTTTGCTGGTCCCAAGCCAGGATGAAAAAGGAGGAGGGGGAGCATTAACAAGCTCACTAAAAAACCTGGGCTCAGCTGGCCTGGCTGATAGTACCCTGTAAGGGCTCCTAATCCAGGGATACAGAATGAACAGCATTTGTACTCCATGTTAGGAGCAGCTACACATGGCGTCTGTTCCTCATGTCAGAGGCGGCCATTTCATATTGAAGCTAGATCGACCTGCTAATGAGTAGTGCTCCCAGTCTTAATGACAAAGGCATTCTACTTCACCCAGTCATGGCATCAGCTCTACAAGCTTGATAACTTAGTATGATTGAGTGGAGATAAGACAGAAGAGAGAGCATAAACAGGAAGATCACAATACCTTAGATATCTTAGAAGAAATCAATAGATCAATTTTATAGGTTTTGGATGCTCTAAAAACCTAAATAGCCCTCTTCCATAAAATTTGTTGTTGTTGTTTCTTATTGTTGATATTTATAATTTAAAATGTTCATTTTTCATTCTATGATTTATATTAATCTGTGGACTAATTTATTCTTTGGTGTTGATTATGTGTATATATATATAGGTATTTTCTTTGAGTGAGTGTGGTTGAGAATCTGTGTGGAGACGTATGAGTTTCTAAAACTCTTTTTATAGTAATTTGACTTCATTGTAATTAGTGTCTTCAATAAAGAAGTTTTTTACTTATAATAGAAAATAATTATTAAGATTCTCCCAACAATTGGTAGCAGAGAGCGGTTGAATTTAAATTTATGCAAATCAAGATTAATTGAAAAATTTTTAGAAAAAAGGAAAAGATGCAAAATTTTAATTTATCTCCAATAGAAAAACTTTCAGACAAAAACTACTTGATCTGGGCAAATCGAATTGAAAGTGAATTACGGGGATTAAAATTATGGAGAAGAATTATAGAAGGAGAAGAAGTTGAAAAGCCAATAGAAACAGACAAGAAATTTGATGAAAAAATGAAAATCTGGGAAGACTGGGATGACGACAATGCCATTGCAAGAAATTTGATGAATAGAACAATGAATGACACTCAAGTGCTGAAATACTCGAGCGAAAAAAGTGCCAAGAAATTATGGAATATAATTGGAGAAGAAATGGCATCTAAAAATGAAGACTTACAGATGAAAAATAGAATAGAATTGTCAAAATTGAAAATGAACGAAGATGAAACGGTGGATGACTACTTAAATAGAGCAATGATTATAAAGAGCAAAAGCATTCAAGCAGGAGATGAGATTAAAGATAGAGAGTTAATTTGCTTCGTTTTGGAAGGGTTGAGAGTTGAATTTGATTTTGACATAAAAATTATAAAATCAGACAGGCAAAATAATATGAACACTATAAGACAAATCCTGAGGGAAACAGAAGAAAAATTAAAACTTAGAAAAGAAGAAAAACGGCAAACAGAAATAGCATCTAAAGCTAGAGAGGGCCGAACGGGAAGACGAAATTTTGCTATCAAATGTTTCAACGGTGGAAAGATGGGACACATTTCTAGAGAGTGCAGAGGCAAGATCAAATGTTTTAAATGTGGAGGATTTGGTCATAAATCGGAAATATGTAGAAAGAATAGAGGTGAAGAGAATGCAGAGCATAATTATAATGGGCCTAGGAGAGGAGTAAACAGGAGAAATTATAGAGAGTCTACAGGTCATGTGATGGAGACAAGTGAAGTTAATTACGAAGAGGAAGATCAAGGGGATGAAAAAATTAGATGGACAATGGATTCTGGAGCCTCTAGCCATATGGTTAGTGGGAAGGAATTCTTTATAGAGTATGAAGAGGAGGAGAGAATTATAGCAACAGCTGAGAAGGGTGCAGTGATGAAATCATCGGGAATTGGAGATATAAGAATGAAGTCGAATGTAGATGAGGGATTCATTAAATTTGAAAATGTTTTGCATGTGCCTGATTTGAGAGAAGGTTTATTATCGGTTGCAAAAATAGTGGATCATGATTTAAGTGTATTATTTAGTATATAAAGCTGAGGTAATAGGTAAAGATGGTGAGATTTTATATGAGGCAAGGAGAAATGGTGATAAATTTGAAGTGGAAGGAACCCTAAATATGGAAATAGCTAGAAAAGCAGAAGTAGATGATATGCTATGGCATCAAAGACTTGCTCATGTAAATTTTCAGAAATTGAAAGAAATGTATGATAATTCAACTGTATTAGGATTAAAAAATTTACATAATAACAAAGCGAATTGCGAATCTTGTACATTAGGAAAAATTCATAGAAAATCTTACAAAAGTATACAATATAAACAATCTGAAAATATTTTGGATCTATGGCATACAGATATAGTTGGACCTTTGAATGATTCATTTGGATATAAGTATTTTATCACTATTGTTGATGACTATAGTAATTTTACTTTCGTTATACCAATTGCTAATAAATCTCAAACAGCAGATTCCATAATAAACTTGATTATGCAAGAGGAAAGACAGACTGGCAGGAAAGTAAAGAGAATTCGAAATGATAATGGAGGAGAGTATATTTCAAACTATTTGAGGCGATGGTTATCTAGTAAGGGCATCAAACAAGAATTTGCTACAGCTTATACTCCTGAAAGCAATGGAAAAGCCGAAAGATTCAATAGAACCATAGTTGAGTCAGCTAGAACCATGCTAATTGATTCTAAATTACCTTTAAAATTTTGGAGCGAAAGTGTTAAGGTGGCTGTTCATATAAATAATAGAATTAAAATCAAAGAAATGAATACAACTCCTTTCGAGATATACAAAGAATGGAAACCAAACATTGTTTACTTAAAAAGGTTCGGAAGCGAAGCTTATGTTCATATTAGAAAAGAAAAGAGAAAGAAGATGGAACCAAAAGCTCATAAAGGGATCATGATGGGCTATAGTATGATAAGAAAAGGCTATAGAATATATTTACCGGAAATGGATGAAATTCATGAAGTATCAGACGTTAAATTTAATGAAGCTAAGTTAGGATATTATTTAATGAATAATAGAGGTAGAAATCTTGATAAAAATGAACTTTTCTTTTTTTGTAGAGAAGACCAAAATTTGATTTCTCACGGGAATGAAGACTATGGTGGTAATAGAGAAGACCAAGTAAAAAATTTTAACATCGATGATGAGCATATTCCTCAAGATGAAAATGATATAGATTTGAGTGAAATAGAGGAAATACCTCCTGATGAAATAATTACTCCACATAGAAGAGGACCAGAACCAGGAATGACGAGAGAAAAGAGAGAAGAACGAGATCTTCGTTTGAGAGAAACAGAGGAAGAAGAACTTATAAAAAAGGGTGTGAGGAGATCTGAAAGATTAAGACTAATAAAGAATAAGGAAAATGTTTCTGATAGAACTTTTGAAATTAAATGTCCGAGGGATTACCAAGAAGCACTGAATTCTGATGATAGAAAACAATGGATTAAAGCCATGGAAGATGAAGAAATTGAAGTTTTTGCATATCCCTTCAGAAGAAATGAAAGCGGACCATCTTACCAAAACTGTGGATGCTGTCAAGATTAAGAACTGCCTAAGTGGTGGAGTTATTTTTTGAGGAATGAAAATTGAAAATTTGAAGGGGAGATTTGTTGATATTTATAATTTAAAATGTTCATTTTTCATTCTATGATTTATATTAATCTGTGGACTAATTTATTCTGTGGTGTTGATTATGTGTATATATATATAGGTATTTTCTTTTGAGTGAGTGTGGTTGAGAATCTGTGTGGAGACGTATGAGTTTCTAAAACTCTTTTTATAGTAATTTGACTTCATTGTAATTAGTGTCTTCAATAAAGAAGTTTTTTACTTATAATAGAAAATAATTATTAAGATTCTCCCAACACTTATCCCCTTGTGTAAAGATTACACGAATTCCATGAGTTCATGCTTCTCGAGCTGTTTTATGATGAGCAGCGGCCTCTCCCAAAGGTCCTCCATAAAATTTAATTTAGATATGTTAATAGCTATCATATTTAAAGAAATATTTAAACATTTGTAAAATTACTTTCAATTTTTAAAATTTCATTTGTAAATATTCATATATTTGTAAATATTTCTTTGTTATGGTTGATATTTTTTTATTAAGCCCGCTGAAGAGCGATTATCACTTGAAAACTAGCATTTTAAAACAAAAAGAAACTCATTATGAGAAAATATTTTTGTATTTTTTTGAATGTTTCACAATTTTTTCATGAATAGAATTGTGATAATATATTTATGACAAGGCTAAAAACACAAAAGATGAATCTCAGAACAAACTTATTGGTTTACTAACTATAATCTATTATAAAGTGTTTATACACAAGTCATTATTAGGCAAGGTTAGATTAGGTTTAGTTTGGGTTCATTTTAGGTTAGGTTCAAGTTAGGGTTAGAAATTTTGTTCAGAGACATATATACAAAAATGAAAATAAATCTTAGAATTTGGCAAACAAGGAAAAATAATTATTTTTCATATTGTAACAAATTTCTTTAATCTCAATGAAGAGGATGCTGTGGTTATTCAATTGCAATAGTGGTGAAATAGATCATGTGATCATAATAGTTGATGGTTACTTGGATGCCTAAAACCATATTCATCTTAATGTTACTTTAGAAATAACAAGAAATTGAAAACTAATATTAATGAGTTTTCTTACAAACTAATATTTTGCATTAGTATTGTGCCTTTTTATACACTATTATCACTATGCTAAAAGATTGTAATATAAAACTGGGCAACAGTACTATTAATGGAATGCTGCCAAACTATTATAAAAATTCTTAAATGTATCTTAATATATAAATAACAATGGTTATTCTCTCTCATTATTTACTTTACAATAGTGTAAACAATCACAAATTAAGCCATGTGGATATTTACCATACACCATATGAATTATACTGTGATATACGATGAAACTTATGACTATAACAACAGCTATTAATTTTGCATTTCTTGCATTAATATGGCGTATAAATTCTACAGAACCAGTAGCCGTTCGCTTTACATCGTCGGCCATCGCTAAATGAAAACACTTCTTCGAAGTTGTCAAATTTTATTGTATGTGCTCATCTATTTATTAATCATAACACCGTTTCTAAAGAAATTATATGCTATCAAATATTTTATTTTATAATTTAAAATGGAAAAGTTCAAAAATGTTTATACATATTACATAAAATGTAATAATGTGCTGATATATAATATAGATTTAAAAAAAATATTTTTTAATATATATTTGTATTTATGAAAAAGGCAGCTTTACTTTTGTTTGAGGGCAGTTGAAGTAGAATATCCTTCACTTACCTATATATGTTCAAAGCATATGATATGATATTATTTTCATGCTTTTATGTATAAATTCATATTTTTCAAATATCTGTAAACAAAAGCATAGGGCTCCGCTCCCATCAAATTGAAATTAAACTTTTTTAACGTAAATTTGACGGGAGAGGAGCTGTGGTGTGTCGATTTATTAGTCCAGCGATGGCTCAGAAAGTATTTCAAAGTTAGTGTTTTATTGGTATTACTTATTAGCTACATTTTTAGAGGAAGACAAAAGGACAACACCCTAGAATGTCTATTCTGGTTATCTCTGGTTTCCGCCGCTGTGCCACGCCACGCAGCGGTGGTCATCTCCTATTTCATGGCGCCGCTTGTATGTTTGTTGACGGCGTGGTCCGTCATCCCAGCAGGCTGGAAGGAAGTCTCTCGGGCCCCCACAGTACTCCCCTTCCAGTGGCGAAGTCACGATTCGGTGCACAAAGTGGTTAATTACAATATACAGGGTCCATTATGAAAGTAATGAGCATAATGTTATTGTGACGTGACGATAGATGGCAGCACGGTAAAAACGTGGGAAATGTTGTGGAGGGATATGCCCTTTCAATCCATCCGGTCGTCAGTTGAGTTCGAGCAGTGTGAGGGGAGATACATGCCTCCGCTTGAAGTGTGTTTTCAACTTTTGTAACATAGCGCGATGGAGCGTTCGCTTGAACAACGATACGCCATAAAGTTTTGCGTGAGGCTTGGAAAAAATGCAACCGAAACATTTCAGATGCTGCATAAAGCCTTCAAGGACGATTGCATTTCAAGATCACAGTCTGGGAAGTGGCACAAGGCGTTCAAGGAGGGCCGGGAGGAGGTCGCCGACGAACCCCGTTCAGGACGCCCAACAACGGCCAGAACTGACGAGAACGTGGATCGTGTGCTCGAAGTTTTACGTACCGACCGTCGATTAAGCATCCAGCAAATTACTGACACATTACACATGTCCACATTTGTGGTACATGGGATAGTGACCGAGGATCTGCAAATGCGTAAGATCTGTGCGAAGCTTGTGCCGAAAGTGTTGACGCAAGACCAGAAAGAACTTAGAGTTTTTTTTTTTTTTGCGCTGTCAATAATTGTTGAATTTGATTCAAAATGAACCGGACTTTCTGAACTCTGTAGTAACCGGAGACGAATCCTGGATGTTTGAATACGACCCAGAGTCGAAAAGGCAGAGCTGTGCATGGCACACAAAATCATCCCCACGCCCCAAGAAAGCGCGAATGAGCAAGTCGCGCATCAAAACGATGATCATTGTCTTCTTTGACATCCGAGGAATAGTCCATTGTGAGTTTGTACCGAGAGACAAACTGTAAACTCAGCCTTTTACCTGGAGGTGCTCAGGAGATTGAAACGCTGGATCGCACGCGTGAGGACTGACATTAAAGACACGGTCAAGCTCCACCATGACAATGCCACCAGCCACACAGCCTTCATCATTACCAACTTCCTGGCCCGGAGCAGCACCCCAGTGATCCCTGACCCCCCTTACAGTCTCGACTTAGCTCCATGTGACTTCTTTTTGTTTCCGCGACTCAAGAGAGAGATGAAAGGAAAAAATTGGGAAACCGTGGAAAACATCCAACACCAGGTTACAACGTTCCTGAGAAGCATTCCTGTCAAGGAGTTTCAGAGTGCCTTTCAGGCGTGGCAAACGCGTCTCCGCAAGTGTATTGATGCAGGAGGAATGTATTTTGAAGAATATTGAACATTTGCACAAATTACGATCAATAAATGTATTTTGCCAGTAAATGCTCATTTCTTTCATAATGGACCCTGTATATACATCATCAATGTAGACACATCAATGTAGACAAGAAAAAAATAAGGAGAAATATAGTCTATTGCTCCTTAAATCTCACGGGTTTATTGATTATTCTCCCGATCTTGTCCTAGTCAGGTCTGGTGCTGATCCTGTTCCTTGGAATTCTGTGTACTTTTCCACATCTGGTGGGTCAGGATTCTGTTGGGACGATGTAGAAGGCAGCGTCCCCGACACGATCGGTCTTGCTGCAGTAGGGTGTTCTGAAGTTAGATTGTCCGAATCTGCCAGTAAGTAAGCAGGTCGCAATCGATCAATCGATATGGTCACATTTCTTTCTTTCACTTTGAGTGTGAAGTACTTGTCTGTTCTTTCAAGGACTGGGAAGGGTCCCTCATATGGTGGTTCCAGAGGTTTCTTCACTCGATCTGTCCTGATAAATACATGTGAACATGTTTTCAGATCTTTATGGACAAATACTTTAGTCTTCGAATGATGTTTTTCATTCAAGGGTTTGAACAATTCCATTTGCTTTTGAAGCTTTTGAACAAATTCTTCTGCATCCAGGTGATGTTTAGAATCATCAAAAAATTCGCCAGGCAGTCTGATGGTTTTGCCATATACCATTTGAGACAAAGAATGGTTGTTATCTTTGATAGCAGCACGCAAGCCTAGGAGAACTGTTGGCAGCGTTTCTGTCCACTTAATATTATTGTGGGCACGAATGGCAGTTTTGATGGTTCTATGAAGCCTTTCGATCTTCCCGTTACACTGAAGGTGGTACGCCGTGGAATGGCGAAGTTTGATACCACACAGCGTTGTTAAATCTTTGAAAAGCTGAGAAGTAAACTGCTTTCCTTGATCTGATATCACTGTATGCGGTGCTCCAAATCTAACAATCCAGTTTTCGTAGAACACTCTCGCTACCGTTTCAGACTTCACATCTGGTAACGGAACAACTTCCATCCAGCTGGTGTACCTGTCGATATGTTGGGGCACGTTTTTGTAACCATACCCCAACAGAAGGCGTATGTATAATCAAATCAAATGGATACATGGCTTCCCTCCCACATAGACTTACAGACCATTCTTTTTGCCCAGAAACCTAGACAACAGATGACACCAGACTTCCATGCCGAAAGCTGATGCCTGGTAAAGAAGAAGACATCCAGAGACATCCGAGCTGGAAACTGTTGTTTCATATGTACATATATTCCCCTCACCAAAAATTTAGGTAAAGGTGACCAGAAAAAAAAAAAAAAAAGAGAAAAATGGAGAAGGAAGATCTCTAAAGACTGAAACTTATAAAATATCCTTCCAGAGAAAGGAAAGCATCACATTACAGTCCAGGTAAAAAGGGCCTGGGTCAATTTTAGCCAAGACGGGGGGGCGATATATATACCATCCCGAGAAAAAGGGAGGATTATATTTCAACCCATGTGGAAAGAGAGGGGGGGCTGGCGTCTGAAATTTTACACTATCGTCGTAGCTGTTGTTCTCTTTAGATTTTCTTGTTTTGGTAATACTATATATTCTATTTTGATGGAAGAGGCCTGGAGTCTGAAATCTTACACTAGTGCGTTCTATTTTGATGAGGCCTGGGGCGTCTATGAAATTGATACTGGAGCCGTTGGCCATTTTGATTGGTGTTTCTTTCGGCGAATGAAAATGGAGAGAGAGATGATATAAAAGAAGGTTCTCTGCCAAAAGGCGGGAGATTCGATCGGAGTCGCTCAGTGAGAAGGACGATTTTTAGACGGGCCTGAGACGTAGAGGAGACCAGACCTTGCCGCCGCTTTCGAGAGAAGGTAAGCCCCTTGCCATTATGGCTTAGCCCCCCCTTTTTTTTTATTTTTCGAACAGAAGCTAATCTATTTAGATTCTGAATGGGCCCTAAAGGGCTTTAAGTGACTTAAAAGGAGTGTTAGGGTTCGTATATTTTGTCCCGCTAGAATAGATGGAGATCTAGGTTTCCCCCCCTTTTTGTGTAATAGCCAACCTAGATTTCGCATGGGCCTTAAAGGGCTATAAAGTAACTTCAGGTCACCTCTATCTAAATTTTACTATGTAAATAGCATATCTCGTCAGTATAGACATGTTCCCAAATTTTAAGATATTTTAAATAAATATCTAGAGAAATTTTCTTGTTTCCTGAGTTTTTTTTTTTTTCCCTGTGAATGTGATGATGTAAAGACATATGCCGATAGTGCATCACTGACAGCTGTGCTGCTATTATACAACATTAAGGTCTTCCTGCGGGTTATATACATGGGGTTGTTGGCCTAATTTGCTATATATATATACTTAAGTAAGGAAACTTTTAATAAGTCACATTGTGTATCCTCCCTTTTCAACTATCCAAACCGGGAACGCATCAATGTCGCCCGCCGCGGGGCTCGAATTTAGTATATGTTTCTTCCCCTATACTTTAGAAATATATACCTAATGAAAAGCCATACTATTTTTTAAGTATTGGTGAAGTAGTCCACGCATCCTGAGATTAACAGTCTATTATAAATCGTGAATTTTAATTTACGCTTTCCGTTTCACTGGCATTTTATCAGGCAATGAAAGTTATGTTGAGGCGGGGTATACCGCATCTCTCGCCGCTGTCTTTTACGATTCACATTGTTTGTGGCAAAACCTTAATATCATCATTGATTTCTGATATCAAAGTAAAACGTCTATGGGGATGAGTATCTTTTATTCTGGTCTTCTCGAGCTTTCGAGCTTGTCCGCCCTTCTACAGGAGAAACATATACAATATATCAAGAAAATATAACGTCGCCTGATGCTAAAACTATTATGATTCTATGTACATATATATATATACATTAGGAAGTTTTGCATATTATTTGTTTTCTTAAGACATATTTTTTTGATTAAGGTATTACACATATTCTACTATTGTTTGCTATATTCTATGAATTATCTTATAGGTTAGAAATTCTATTATTTAAGTAGTTTTATAATAGTTATTGGCTATTACATATAAGTTACTTATATTATTGTTGATATTATTAGCTGGTACTAGGATATATTGTGTTATATGTTTCGGGCAAATCTATTTTCTATTAATGCTATTGTGTTTTCTGAATAATAGAAAATCAATTATAAGCCTTTGATATTTGCTGTTTATGTTATTGTAATGTATTCTAGGTTCTCCTAATGCGAAAGTGTGACCTGTTCCTTTGCAGTATTGGAAAATTAGAGACCTATTGTCTTGATTAATAACGTTGCATCTATGTTCATATATTCTATTGCTGACTCTCCTTCCTGTCTCCCCTGCGTATTTTGGCTTGGCAGCTGTATACACTCTGACAAGGGAAGGTTATCCTGAATTGACAAATGTATAATTTTTGTCTTTAGTAGAGATTTCCAAGACTCTATTTCTGAAACATTTTTTTTTTAGATGAAGACAAATAAAACCATCTTGATAGTATTGAATTTTTACAGTAAATATTTGCCAGCAGAAGGCATGATGAGATTACATGAAATTTAAACCAGTTATATGTTTAGTATGTTCCTTCAGTTGTAATTTGACACCGTCTTGAAATAAAGAAATTGGACGGTGCGCTATATCTTGATGCTGGATATTTCTGTGTCAGAAAGGTGTAGTTATTCTGTTTAATGAGAATTCCAATAATTATCGAAATTTAGCAGATTATCATTGGGGATTTGAACAACTGTCTTGAAAATTTTTGAACAGCCCGAGTAGATAGAAGAGTCCTAGAGTTAGAGTGGAGAATTAGTAGTACAGACTGACCACTCGACGCAGATAACTCTAGGGAACAATTACTGTGATAATCCGCCGTAGACAAGAAGAACATTGATTCTCAGGATACTCGATAGGCAGAATTTTGAGAATTGATAAAGTCATGGTTAAAGTTTACACAGGCATGTGGGAGTAAAGACAGTGATTTAAAGAGGCAGCCTTGTGTCTTAAATACTTTCAGTGGAAGCAGATGCCACTGCAAATATTCAGGTCTAATAATTTCCAAATTTGAAGTCATGCATGACGGGTTAGCACGGGATTGACGCCTGGACGGGTTTCCACTGGGATTAATCGAGCTTGCGAAAGAACTAGAAGAAGTGTGACATGTCACGCCACTATACTAAATTAATAATTGAGAAGATTTATGTTGAGCCAACTGAAATTAGTAAAGAATTAAGAGATTAAGGTCTTATTCTTTGAGTTTTACACTAATTTCAATTACGCGATATGGACGGCGTTATAAGTTGGGTGGAAATGATTCGGCCGCAATGGGATGGTCTCCTGGAGGTGGTACGATCAAATACTTACTTATTGAATGCCGGGCGGGATCGCATGAAGCATTAAATGACATCGTGAAATGCTTAAAGAAACACCCTAGAAGATTGGGGATCGACAAAATGACGACATGGAAAATGCTCAACATTGTACATTGGCAGCAAAATGATATCTTGCTATTGTATGGACGACCACTCCTTCCTGAAATGTGCAGCGGATGTTAGTCCCAGAATTAGGTCCTTGAGGCGACACTTTCCTGTGCAGATGACATAAAGACGCATGACAAAACAGCACATGAGCATTTAAACTAGCTTCAATTCCTGCCATTAATTAATTTAGTTGACCAATAGCTATAGAACCGCTGGAGACCTCCATACCCTGTGTGAATATTTTAGTGAGAAATGAGCGATTCAATTCTATGAGCCATGAGGTATCCTGTAAGATCAGAGCTGTACCCCATTCAATTTTTTTATAGTAGCCAGTGCGAGATATTTCCAGAATGTTTGTTTCTTTCTCTAACTGTCATATAATTCGGAAACTAGAAAACTACACTATTTTGATACAGTGTACATCTAGCATCCATGTGAACTCAATATGACTATTGAAAGTAGATTGAAGATGAATGAGCGAGCCAACCTAAAGAGAACGAGTTTAATATGCTTACAATCAGTAGTTGAAACAGACTATTCGCACAATTTTGTTATGTTCTCCCCCTAGCTGATCTATGACATTATAGATTTTTTTTTTAACAAGGTAACTACCCCGCCGAGTGTATATGGAGTTATAAAGCTTAAAGGTCATAGGCTGTTGGAATAGAGTAGTTCAAAATTAAGAGTGATAATAGATCGGGATCCAGATCCCGATGACGGGTTTCGAGGAAACACCAGAGGGATGAAAAGGCAGTGAAATGTGTAGAAAATGATGGAAGAGAGATGAGAGAGAGGTGATGAAAGAGGTGTTGAAAGTGATAAAAAGAGTGAGAAAGCGTTGAATGTTGATGAGAAAGAGATAGAGAGATGCAGAAAGATGTTGAAAGAGAAAGAATTGGAAAGGGTTGGATAAAGAGTTTTGTAAATAGTAGATAAAGGTTGATAGAAGAAAGTACATTTAATGTATAAAGCGTAGCTGTCGACCGCAATATCGCCTCGATAGAACTATTTCTTTTAAAATAAGACATATTATGCACTGGGGGTTTGTGTAAGCTGATTTACATAAGTTTCAGCGATTGTATACACTATTTAATATAGATAGGTCTTTATTAATTACAATATTAGGTTATATATTAAATAGCAAATAGGTCTTAGTGTTATGGTGAACTTTAAACAGTTTGCAGTTTTTTTTTTTTAAACATGTGTTCTAGTGCTAAGTGTTGAAAGGAGCTTTAACACCATGTTTCAGGGTTTGTGTGTTATTTGTCTCAACCTTGTCTTTGTGCAGAATACCGTCTCACAACCTTACTGTAGTGTTTGTTGCCATCTTTAAAGATCTTCACAATTTGTTTTAATATTAGTGTGTCATTTAGAGAAAATTGTCACAACCTTATCCTTGTATAGAACACCGTTTTATTTAATAAGTTATATGAGAGATTTTAGATATAGTATAAGAGTTACTATTTACATGAGCCAAATCGACCCAACAGTTAGAGCAAGAGGGGAGAACTAAGATATTTCCTCCTTTCACGTGACGCGACTGTTCACCCCGACCGGTCGTGCCAGATAAGAGGGGAAGTTGACAGAGTTAGTGTGAACAGTTTAACCTTACGCAGGTCTACAAGGGTGAAAAGGCCCACACAGTGTAAATTCTGCTTAGACTGTCGCCACTAACTAGGATTTTGGAGTGTGTACGGAGAATCAGCTCGATAGAATGAGAAGTTTAGAGATTTCAACCTTTTTTTTTTTCATTTAAAACCTTTTTTTTTTTTTAGTAGAACTTCATTGGGATTCCTTTTTTTTTTTTTTATACAAACTATTTCTTGTTAAAACCCGAGTTTCAAAGTCCAATGAGAATAATGTATACCATTGTGAATTAACTATTTAGTGTAAATCTGAAATTTTAGTTATTATCAGGAGTAATAGGTGAAGGAAGGTGTAGGAAATCACAACTTAGAGGGGGGGCTATGTCTAAAACAACAAACCTAATAGGCATCCTATGGCTTGTGTTGGGTAATTCAGAAACCCTATAATCCCTGGCCTTCAGGTAGTAGCTTTGAAATAGGTTTCTAATGAGGACATGAAAGGTCAATCTTTCAGAGTAAAGTTGTGAAGTGTAGGGACCCTAAGCCAGGGGTAGAAGTTAAGTAGGCCCAGACCGTAGTCGATCCTTGGAAAGCACTTGAGAATGTTAGTGTTGGGTAGTGAATCATAAACCCTATAAATCCATCTTTCAATAGAGTGTTGAGGTCGGAGTACTGCAAAGGGGGCAGACGCACGAGGAAGTAAGAAGAAAGTGACTTCACCCACGGTGGCTAGGGGAATGACTCAATTCCGCTTTTATGAGGTGTCACGCTTAATGGTCCTTTATTCACCATTATAATTTGTGTGTGTCTTTATAGAATTGTCGTGAAAAGTCGCTTAGTGTCAAGGCAAGGGCAGTTTTGAAGTTACACTGATCCTTTTTTTTTTTTTTGGTAGGTTAGCTTCCAGATTATTTAGAATTGTTAACAATTATTGTTAACAATCATTTATCGAGTATAAAGTGTTAGTATATATAGAGCTTGTACAGAGGCATTTTCTTTGAGTAACCTAGGGCTTTAGTTCCCAATTTGTTTTAATTAGAAAACTTTATTTGATTTCACATTGTGTCCTGAAATATGTTATTATTTGTTAGGATCTATTGATATTGATAAATGAGTATTTTGGCCTTTGTAGCAGCTTTTAACTTTAGTTTGTATGCACACCGTGAATGATAGGGGGGAGGGTGTATGAATGAATTGGTGTAATGAATGTGTAAGAAGGTTAAAAACTATTATATTGTGAGCCCAAAATACATTAGAATAGGGTTAAGGACTTCAATAGGATCGATTTTTATTTTATTTTATTTTTTATTTCGAATTTTGTTAGGACCGAGAAGCCTCAAACAGGACAACTACAACTCTATCTATTGTTAGGAAAATATTCGCTCCACTTTGTTAGGTCTCCTTTTAGAGGAGTGCAAATATTGATTTCTTTTATTAGGGTAATCAGTTACTCTATTTCATTATATCAACTTGAATTTTAAGAGTCGTAGATAATGATCATATCTTGATTCTCAGGCTGGAAGGTTGTGGGAGGTTATGATCAGACCAGGAAACCCACAAAACTTCTCCTCACTAGAGGAAACGAAGAGGTATAGATTGAATTTTATGCAGGATGGGGGATTTGTTTTAGCCATGCCGTATAACCTGGGGTATAACGGCGCGACCTTGGGTAACCGATCTGACACCGTAGTTTCGACGCTTTTAGCGTGGCTGGAGTGAGGGTGTTCTAGACGGAAGGTCCTGTAAGATTGGCATGTAGGCAGAGATTGCCCAGTTATTCTAGACGAAGTAGTTTCCGTCTATTGAATTTTTTTTTGGTACCAGTTTGATCCCCCATAGCTAGCGGAAGTTTCTTCTAATAAAGGATTCGCCCTGCCATACGTTTTGTTGGAATGAATTCGAGCATAAGACCGATTCGAGAGGCAGAATAAGTAATTATTAGGACCTTCAACGAGTTTAAACTCGTTTCATGATAGGATAAGATTTTAAAGTATTAGTTAACTATAAGGACCGCGAACGAGACGCCAGAACGAGCCAATGAGTAAAAGTTTTAGAAGTGTTGTATTGAGGACAGTAGAATTAAGAGCAGTTATACAGGGAGTAGAATTCTGAAGGAATTTGTAAAAGAACCAAAATTTCAGATTGATAAAATTCAAATTTATAAGATGTAGATTTGTAGGATTCAGGTCAATGAATAGAGGGTATATTAGTAGATGAAAGTAATATGAATTTCTTGGAAGGGGGAGGTAGCTGAACTGTACACACCCCAGAGACAAGGTAAACGGAGTCACAAACAAAATAGTAGAAATTGATTAGTCGCTCTACCAAAAACAGAAAAATTCTCTTCATACGGTTGTCACCCTAGATTTAAATGGACTGTGTAGTTTAATAGAGGTCTGGGCTATGCTCCATTTGACCAAGATTCTAAATGACGTTCCCATCTGGGTTGAGAGAGTATTGGAATTTGAGGAATCTAACACACAAGAGAGAACCCACCCTCCAGTAGGATCGGGATAGACGAATATTACCCAGTGACCAACTCGTGATTCCAGACTGGATAAGATTGAAACTTAACTGAGATACTAAACCTTGAACCTTCAGCGCACAAATATACATTATGTTTACATTTTCTTTTTCAATATGTTATTATTTTTATATCATATATATTATATTATAGTCATATACTATTCATTTCAACAATTTTATTTTGACATTCATGATATTCATATTTATATTAAATATTTAATTATATATATTTTGTCACCAAATATAATCTTGTAGTAGTTTTCTTTTGTCATCTATCATGGGATGATTTTTATCACTTATATCTTAACATATTTAATCACTATCTACATGATATGTTTTTACTTCAATATATATGTTATACTCATCATATAACATGGAAGGATTCATTTTATCATTACATATTTCGTGCCTTATTTAATGATTACTTACATAATTTGTTTTCTGTAATTTTTATTTAGCAAAAGTCATCATGTCATAGGCTAATCATTATATACCAAGATATTTCTTTCAGCTAACTATAATTATCCTTTCCTTTGATTGTATATATATATAACTATACCACACGAATGTCTTGATTGGTACGAAAATAAAGATGCTGGCATGTTTTAGGAGTTGGACTAGTCAGTTATTTCTAAACGACTTCTTGGCGCCCAATTTTTTAATATATAATATGTAATAGGGAAATGTCCTAACTGTATTGTTAGCAGAAAGAAGGTAGCAATGAATCCAGTACCCCAAGAGGCAAGGATGGGGTTGAGAGGACTTACCACTAGGAAGGCCTACTCCTCAAGACCAAAGAAGAAAGTGGAAGGGTGGTATATATACCCATGAATGGTAAGACAGATGACCTTGCTTACTTCCATACATATGATATGACTGTCCCCAATAACCTATTTTGATAACAGTGTTCTGACAGAATAATAGCACATAAAAACCCCTTTGCCAGGATGCGCAATGCCCACTAGTGTTCGGAATAATAAACATCTAGAATGGCATACCATCATTTTGACTAGCCTTACCTTCCCTATAGGTTTCGGTACACCTGGCTTCACCTAGTAATGGAAAATGCATTTTGCTAGAAATGGGCCTGCTTTCATAGTAACTGATGAAAGGCAGATGAATAATGAATAGCACAAACGCATTTGTCCATTACTTGGCAGGGGGAGGTTTGTTGGGGCACGTTTTTGTAACCATACCCCAACAGAAGGCGTATGTATAATCAAATCAAATGGATACATGGCTTCCCTCCCACATAGACTTACAGACCATTCTTTTTGCCCAGAAACCTAGACAACAGATGACACCAGACTTCCATGCCGAAAGCTGATGCCTGGTAAAGAAGAAGACATCCAGAGACATCCGAGCTGGAAACTGTTGTTTCATATGTACATATATTCCCCTCACCAAAAATTTAGGTAAAGGTGACCAGAAAAAAAAAAAAAAAAAAAGAGAAAAATGGAGAAGGAAGATCTCTAAAGACTGAAACTTATAAAATATCCTTCCAGAGAAAGGAAAGCATCACATTACAGTCCAGGTAAAAAGGGCCTGGGTCAATTTTAGCCAAGACGGGGGGGCGATATATATACCATCCCGAGAAAAAGGGAGGATTATATTTCAACCCATGTGGAAAGAGAGGGGGGGCTGGCGTCTGAAATTTTACACTATCGTCGTAGCTGTTGTTCTCTTTAGATTTTCTTGTTTTGGTAATACTATATATTCTATTTTGATGGAAGAGGCCTGGAGTCTGAAATCTTACACTAGTGCGTTCTATTTTGATGAGGCCTGGGGCGTCTATGAAATTGATACTGGAGCCGTTGGCCATTTTGATTGGTGTTTCTTTCGGCGAATGAAAATGGAGAGAGAGATGATATAAAAGAAGGTTCTCTGCCAAAAGGCGGGAGATTCGATCGGAGTCGCTCAGTGAGAAGGACGATTTTTAGACGGGCCTGAGACGTAGAGGAGACCAGACCTTGCCGCCGCTTTCGAGAGAAGGTAAGCCCCTTGCCATTATGGCTTAGCCCCCCCTTTTTTTTTTTATTTTTCGAACAGAAGCTAATCTATTTAGATTCTGAATGGGCCCTAAAGGGCTTTAAGTGACTTAAAAGGAGTGTTAGGGTTCGTATATTTTGTCCCGCTAGAATAGATGGAGATCTAGGTTTCCCCCCCTTTTTGTGTAATAGCCAACCTAGATTTCGCATGGGCCTTAAAGGGCTATAAAGTAACTTCAGGTCACCTCTATCTAAATTTTACTATGTAAATAGCATATCTCGTCAGTATAGACATGTTCCCAAATTTTAAGATATTTTAAATAAATATCTAGAGAAATTTTCTTGTTTCCTGAGTTTTTTTTTTTTTTCCCTGTGAATGTGATGATGTAAAGACATATGCCGATAGTGCATCACTGACAGCTGTGCTGCTATTATACAACATTAAGGTCTTCCTGCGGGTTATATACATGGGGTTGTTGGCCTAATTTGCTATATATATATACTTAAGTAAGGAAACTTTTAATAAGTCACATTGTGTATCCTCCCTTTTCAACTATCCAAACCGGGAACGCATCAGATACAGGTCAGACAGTAGATGTTACCATTGGATGGAGGTAAAGGACCAATTAGATCGATGTGCACAACACTAAATCTTTCATCCACTTCTTGATATTTGCCTATTTCTGATTTCGTGTGTGTAGATACCTTGCACTTTTTTGATATCAGGTTTCGTAGTTCTGAATCACCAGTTTGTTCTTTGGCGATCTCTTCATAGTCGATGGTTGTGATAGCATAAACTCTGGACAGAGCATCTGCGACTATGTTGCCAGTACCTTTTATGTACTTGATGTCAGTAGTGAATTGGGGGATGTATTGTAGATGCCTTAATTGTCTAGGAGAAGCTTTCTCATTTTTTTGTTTGAATGCGTAAATTAAAGGTTTGTGATCAGTTAAAATTGTAAATTTACGTGCCTCAAGCAGGTGCTTGAAGAATTTGATGGACAAATATATTGCGAGAAGCTCTCTATCATATGTACTATAATTACATTGAGCAGGATTTAATTTTTTAGAGAAAATGCTATTGGTTTCCATGTATTATTGTCAAACTGCTGGAGAACCGACCCAACTGCCCAACTGCCCGATCTGAAGCATCAGTACAGAGTGAGATAGGCAGTTCAGTATCGGGTAGGCTAACAGTGCTGTATTAGCTAGGGCTTGTTTGCATTTTTCAAACTGAACTTCAGCTTCTTCAGTCCATTTTATTTTGCTTCTATCCTTTTTCTTGGCACCCCTCAAGTATTCATGAAGGATTGCCTGAGTCTCTGCGGCATTGTTCAAAAAGGTATGATAAAAGTAATTCATGAACTGTTTTTGGTTTCTTATATTCTAAAATAGCTCTAACCTTTGTTGGGAGTGGTTTCACACCGTGAGAGGTAATTAGGTATCCTAGAAAATCAATTTCCTGTACCAGGAATTTAGATTTAGAAATATTGATTCTTAATCCATAGGAATTTAGTCAGCTGAATAAAGTTTCAAGGTGGCTATAATGATCTTCTTTCGCTTTAGAGGCTACCAGAATATCATCTAAGTAGACAAAGGCAAAGTCCAAATTTCTTAAGACTTCATGCATGAATCTCTGAAAGGTGGCAATAGCATTTCTAAGACCGAAACTCATTACATTAAATTCGAATAGCCCAAAAGGAGTAATGATGGCAGTCTTTGGTTTATCCTCTTCTACAATTGGAAACTGATAGAATGCCTTGCATAGGTCTATTTTTGAGTACACACGAGTACCTTTTAAGATGTGGTGGAAATCGTCCAGTCTAGGGATTGGATAACGATCTGGAAGTGTTACTGCATTGAGTCTTCTATAATCACCACAAGGTCTTAGTGATTCGTCCTTTTTTGACACCAAATGAAGTGGACTCGCCCAAGGAGAATTTGAGGGTCTAATTATTCCATTATTCAACATATATTGAAATTCTGCTTTAGCAAGAGTTAATCTCTGTGGATCTAGGCGACAGGCTTTTGAATGAATTGGTTGACCTCTTGTAGGAATATAATGCTTAACGTTATGTTTTGCTTCTACAAAATCTGAAGGTGGCCTACATAGGTTAGGATATTTGGTTAGGATAGTGCTGACCTTGGATGATGAATTTAGAGTGCTAATATTTCCCATGTCTGAGATTGACTGAATGACGCCTCTTATACAGTAATCCCTCGTTAAGACGAACTCAACGGGAGAACGAAATACCCTTTTCGTCTTAAAATAATATATACCGAATTCGTATAAACCGAATTCGTATTAGAATTCGTGGTATCCGGGGGTTGTACTTATGTACTACTGATGAGTAAGAAAACTACATTTCTGAGGAATAACGAATAAATTTATTTGAAAACAATATTAATGAAAATATTTTATAATTTTAAGGAACAACAATTATGTATATGTATGTACATAAAGTATTTTATTTTAAAAGACAATATGGATAATATAATCACAATGTAAGGCAATAACATGAGAATATAAGTTTATTTTAAAACACAAATAAAAAAGAACAACAAAAGAAACAACTTACATAATATACTTGGTACATACAATGTTTATGTGTATGCAGCATATGCAGTATGCATAGAGTATCCTATATCTGGGTTTTCTCTGCAGGCTTCAGAAAGTCTGTTATTGTTTTTTGGTGGTGTTTGATTGGACACTGTTTCAGACACTCCCTTCTTATTTTATCCAGGTCATATTTAAAATGAACATCAATATCCGCAGAGGTTTTGGACAGCTTCTGGAGGGTTTCGAGAGCCGCGATTACTTCCCCTCTAGTAGGCATCATTATCTCTTCTTTCACCTCATCGTCTTCTGTTTCTTCTTCTTCTTTCTTCTTTTCTTCTAATTCGGGTGAACCGCAAATTTCCAACCCTTCATCCAGGGCAACATACTCCAGGAAAGTCAAAGTCTCAGCTGGGTTTGTAGGGGATGGTTTCATAGAAAATGAGTCATCATAACAAACAAAGGACGAATGTTTACACAAAAGACAAAGAGAGCCAATACTTGATATCAACGGCGTTTTTGTTGTTTTAATAGTTTATTGTTTTACTTATAACTCGCCTTTAAAAACATATTAGAATTCGTTTTAACCGATGGATTAAATTTAATTCGTATTTCGTCATAACCGAATATTTCGTCTTAACCGGCAAAATCTCTTTGGAAAGCATTGAAATTTAACGGGGGGGGGGGAGAAGAAACGGTTCGCGCAAACCGAGAGTTCGTATAATCCAAGTTCGTGATAACGAGGGATTACTGTAGAAAGATTTGTTATTCCATCAATTAGGCGTTTATTTTTTATATCAATTATCAATCCAAAGTTGTTCAAAAAGTCGGCTCCTATTATTGCTCTGTTAGTATTGGTAATTACAAAAGGCCATTGGAATTGACGTCGAAGTCCGATATCCAAATTTCTAACCTTTGTTCCATAGGTAACAATTTCTGTACCATTGGCTGCATATAATTTATAATCAGAGCTAGGCATCCTATTTTTATCCTTTGGAGGTATTATGGATATATCCGCACCACTGTCCACCAAAAAGCGCAATCCCGTATTTTTGTCCATCACAAATAATCGGAGATTGCGACAATCCTGAATCCCCGGAGGAGTTTGTTGCTACTCTGTCCGCCGGTTGGAGTTTTCCCGACTCTTTCCAACTGCACGGAGGCCTGCATTTATTTTGCAAGCAATTAGGACCAAATCTAAAATGGTAATAGCAGTATTTCCCTTTTGGATCGAAGGATCTTTGAGACTGACTTCTCGGTCTTGACTGAGTCCTATTTTTGGATCGAGATCTAGATCTATTCAGTCTCAATTCAGACACCTGCTGTTCAAGATCTTCCAATTTGGCGATCAAGCAATCTGTTGAGGAAGAAGGCACTTCCGCATCGAATATTTCTTTGGAAAGGTTTATCTCGTTTATTTTATCGGCCATTATGGCCAATTTGCTAATGTCCTTATCGCTTATAATAAGTATATTCTTTATGGATGTGGGCAATTTATCGAGCCATAAAGTTTTTATTAAATTGTCAGAGATATCTGAGGTAGCAAGGGATCTGAACTTTTGTAGTAACTGGCTCGGCTTCATGTCTCCGAGCTCTATACCAGAAATTAACTTTTTAATTCTCAACCCTTCACTTTCTCTGTACAATTCAAGTAGTCGTGATTTACATTCAGAGTACTTGTTGTCAATTTTGCTATTTATTATGTCCCAAATGTTTTCTATATATTTAGGTTCTAATTGGGATATCAAATAATTAAATTTACTGTCTTCCTGAATAATTACACCTATTTTGAACTGTGCCTCTACCTGGAAAAACCATATTTCAGGTTTTTTCAACCAAGAAAGGCGGTATTTTAACACTAACTTTGCATATTTCTAAGGTATCGCTAGGCTTATTTTCTGTTTCCATCTTACGTAAATTTAAAATTCGACACAACAGCTCGATGTAAATAGAGATAAAGTTAAAAATAAAAATATTGAGATAAAATAATAAGGAAGATAATATAAAAACTTATCTTAGTCTTGAGATGATATCCCGATATCTTGGATGATGCTTCTTTTCAAGCTTGAATCAATTTTTGCATTTCTTTATCCAGCTCACCAATGTGGTGTGTCGATTTATTAGTCCAGCGATGGCTCAGGAAGTATTTCAAAGTTAGTGTTTTATTGGTATTACTTATTAGCTACATTTTTAGAGGAAGACAAAAGGACAACACCCTAGAATGTCTATTCTGGTTATCTCTGGTTTCCGCCGCTGTGCCGCGCCGCGCAGCGGTGGTCATCTCCTATTTCATGGCGCCGCTTGTATGTTTGTTGACGGCGTGGTCCGTCATCCCAGCAGGCTGGAAGGAAGACTCTCGGCCCCCACAGAGCCCTATGCTTTTTTACATTAATTTCATTGGCCAAAACTTTCATCTTTAAAATATCTGTTACAATTTATAAATGATCCTGTTCAGTAAATAGGTGGTGCAGGAAGACACTATTTAGTATTATTAGGAGGAAATGAATAATGGTCTAAATATTTTAAAGAGGAAATTAAATAACAGAAACTGAAATGAGCAATATATACATTAAAAAATCTCATCTTTTGAATGTGTTGTGGCAGGTGGTGCTACCAAAAGGACCCAGTTAACTGAAGCCCAAACCTGATAGTCACCTGGACCCTGACTGCATAACATGGAGTCAGAGGCCACAAAAACTAGGGAATTTCCCCTCTGTCAGTGACCCCAACCCCATTTTCAGGATTTTAGCACTGAACAAGGAAGTGCGTGAAGACTACACCAAGCCCAGTGTGATAACAAGGGAATTCAGTTGAAAGCTGGAGAAAGTGGCCATATTGCTGATGGAGAGAAAGGCTTGTAGGCTTGCCTGACCTTCCCCACTGTCTACCTATGTATCAATCAACCAATGTACGCCCGCTATAAACTCGTGTCAAGAACCTCACAACGATGGAGGCGGACCTATGTAAGAATACTTTGGGAGCCACATTAATAACAGGATTTGTACTTTCACTTTGATAAACAACTCTAAGCTGCTGGAGTGGACATTTGGGTAAAGTAATGGAGTTTTATGGTGTAGAGCTAGTGGGTAGATATAGCTGGTATTCAGTTGGAGTACAAGGATCGTTCTCAGTGTATGCTTTTCAAATGTGTACTGGATGCTTCTGAGCTGATTGACATCCTCATTGGAGGAGGCACAAAGACCCCAGGCTGACACTTTGGAGAGGCGGGGATCACCACCAACTGGAAGATTTTGATGCCAGCAGCATAAGAAATACCAAATTTTGAATGGATTGAGTTAGTAAATCGTGGAACAATTGCTCGACATCAAGAAATGGGAATGACAAATGAGAGGTGATTCATTGTGTTTGATTGAATTCCACTCCCAGGATAGTAATGGTCACCAGGATTAGGGTTGGGGGATCTCTTCTCCACTGGAAGATAGCGGCTTCCAGGGATTCAGATTGAGTCTCCATTCTCAGTGCTCCAATAAACGATTTTATCCATAAATTTATTAATGGTTTGGTCAAATAATGACGAATATGAGTCAAAAAGGTGAAGTCATCTGCATAGGCAACCAGAAAATTTTCTCTTATGAGTGGAAAGATGAAGAGGAGCTAAGAGCGATGACATTCCACAAAAATGGCTTAGTGTAGAAACTTGGGGAGTGCCAATCTGAGAGAAAATGTAAAGGCCATTTGGTGAGGGCCTCTTCTGCTGATCTGCCATACACAAATCCAAATTGGTTTCTTGATAGCAATCCATGGCCATTTCAGTCTGGCCCAGACCTTTGTCAGGGTGTTTAGAAGAATGAATATTCTGTACCTCGCCAACTGATTTATAACATAAATGGATGTCTTGGGTAGGAGTATGAGGCGGCCATCTTTTCATGGGTGAGGAAAATAACCTAATTGGAGGCATCAATGAGTGTAGAAAAGTGCCTCCAAGATCTACGCAAAGAGAACTGAGGCCATCTGGTCTTGGGGCTTTTCTTCTACTACAGCGCTATATCGCTCTTTTAACCTGCTAGTGTTTAACGTCAGTTTAATATTGTTAGGTAGAAAAAAGGGCGCATTCCAGAATAGAATGTTTTAGAACGTTCAAGAATAATGTAGAAAAATCGGGAAACAACTGATTGACCAATCTAAAGCGATTGCGCAAGGCTTAGCGCTGGTGGCTTTCTGATTGGCTGACCAACCATGACCATTCTGCAAAGATCTACTCTGAGATATATAGGGATGAGTAACTTATGAAGGAGAGAAGAAAGCTAATAAAAAGGAGAAAAAAAACAAAGCTAGGTGGTGTACTCCAAGCAAGCTGCTGCCTCAGAGGTTGGACTGCTGCTTACCTCCGACCTTCGTGGAAGACTCTAGAAGGTTCTACCAACTTCTTTCTCCTGTTCTGCTCCTGATTTACTTCACTGTGCTGCAGTTGGTGAGTTTGTAACTGCTGTTTTCTTTATTGTTTTTTTTTTGCTTATCCCTAGTACACGTGGTACAGGCCATGATAATCATTTTTTTTGCTTATCCCTAGTACACGTGGTACAGGCCATGATAATCATGTGGGGTAGTTAGCGACTGCTTTTTACTGTAAGCGCACCACATGTCTACACATGTGAAAGCAGTTCGACTTTGCACCTACAAATGTGCCAGAGCCCCGTTTGGTTACTTGCACTCGCTGGTGGGGTTGGACTTTTGCAAGAATCGGGGGCCATTGGAGCATTTTTTTTTAAACAGAAAAAAGTGTCCAATGCGGGGATCGAACCCGGGTCGTAAACCAAACGGTTTAACCAGCCTTCCACCGACCCCCCATGATAATCATGGTGGGTAGAAGTAGCGATTGCTTTTACTGTAAATGCACCACGTGTCTACACATGTGAAATGCAGTTTGACTTTCTTTATTGTTATTTTATTTTTACACTCTTCTGTAATTATTTTATCGATTAGGCTTAAATAAAGTTCTAAAGATCCTTTGTACCCATAGAAGTTATTCTATGTCAAACAACAAGGAAACAATATTTAGACATTAGATGTGATCATTTTGAATGATGAAGTCTGGTGTCCTGTGAGAAATAATAATAAAAACATTGAGGCAGGTCTCTGCAGTAGGGAAAGGAAAGCGTCATCATGTTTCCCTTCTTGGGGAGCTACGTCCATGGGCGATAAATACTAAATGGCACTCCACACGATAGTTCAAACCTTCTTGAAGAGTTTATGCCAGGAATGGAGTTTGACTTTACTGATAACTGCCTTGAGTCTGTTGTGATACACTCTATATATTCCATGAAAAAATTTCGATCTGTATAACAGTATAGTTCTCAACCCTTCAAGAACGAGAAGCCCTTTGACTCTAAAATATTTAACAGGTTTTCGATAAATTTGCAACCTGCTCTTTGATGGTTGTTCTATGTCCAGAGGTGTGCCAAACATACGCGAGGCGACCTGCTCTCTTCCATTTTCATGATCCTCACCCAAAATATCAAAATCTGTTTAATGATGACAACTTCCAGTGATACTCGTGCACACTGCATTCTCAGAATATAGCTCAGAGTGTATTTTGATAAATTCAATTAGCGTCTTAGAAATATTGGGAGTACAAATAAGTTTTGAGGGATTTGCAAAAGAAGCCACAACAAATATTATATAAATAGCATCGGACCTTGTGTGTGTAAGGTTTCATGTTAAGGCTTCATCATTTCCCCAAAAAAATCAGAAGAAGTCTTTTCACTCAAGTGTAAGGAACTTTTTTTTTGGTGCTCTAACCATGTCAACCTTTTTGCCAACAAAACACAATTTGCGGGAAGCGCTGCTTTTTTGTTTTAATTTGAAGAAAAGTGCAACTGATGGACATCGATTGCTGTGTGAGGCATATGGTAAACATGCTCTATCAATAAAATCATGTGAGTACTGGTTTCGGCGTTTCAAAAGTGGCGATTTTGACACCAGAGACAAAGAACGCGGAGGGAGGCCAATAAAGTTCGAAGACGCTGAGTTGGAGGCTTTATTGGACGAATATTCAAGCCAAACTCAAGAGGAGCTCGCTGAAACCTTGGGAGTGACTCAACAAACGATTTCGAACCGTCTCAAGGTCATGGGTATGGTGCAAAAACAAGGAAATTGGGTTCCATATGAACTCAAGCCAGGAAACATCGAGCGCCGTATTTGTACGTGCGAACTACTGCTCAAAAGACAAAATCGGAAGGGTTTTTTTGCATCGAATCGTGACGGGGGACGAAAAGTGGATTCACTACGACAACCCAAAGCGCAGAAAATTGTGGGTTAAGCCCGGTCATGCATCAACTTCAACGGCCAAACCCCAAACCGTATATCCATGGCAAGAAGCTAATGCTGTGCATCTGGTGGGATCAGCTCGGAGTGATATACTATGAGCTACTTCAGCCTAACGAAACCATCACTGGAGAACGTTACCAAAAACAATTGATGCGATTAAGACGAGCATTGAAGATTAAACGCCCACTATATGCCAAAAGACATGACAAGGTGATCTATCAGCACGACAACGCTCGGCGACATGCTGCAAAAGTTGTCAAGGAGACTTTGGAGGCGCTTCAATGGGATGTCCTACCCCACCCGCTGTATTCACCAGACATTGCTCCTTCAGACTACCACATGTTCCGTTCGATGACACATGGCCTGGCCGAGCAGCACTTCACTTCTTACGAAGAGGCGAAAAATTGGGTCAATGTTCGGATCGCCTCAAAAGACGAGGAATTTTTTAGACACGGAATCCGTATGCTGCCTGAAAGATGGGAAAAAGTCGTAGCTAAAGATAGACAATACTTTGAATGAAATATATTGTACTGATTTCTCTGAATAAAGCTTCGAATTTATAAAAAAAAATCCCTCAAAACTTACTTGTACTCCTAATATATTCTGAACTTGGTCAACTACTTTTATTTGGTCAAGTGCCCAAAAGAAATCCAACAAATTTATCTGAAAAAAAATTCTAAAGGATGTTTTGCAATTAATATTTTGGCGCTTCAGAAATTTTACTGAGTTGGAATTCACGTCAAGCATTTTTTTTTTGGTGCATAGAAATTGCCCCCTCCCCCTTGAAAATTTGAAGAAATTGACGAAGGCTATAATTTATGTTTGAAGTTGCAATAATGAATGTTAACCACACAACCATGAAAATTTTGTGTGCCTATTACATTTATTAAACTTTATATAGGAAGTTTTGAAATTCATTAGTCACAGAATTAAATTTTTAAAAGTAGATAAATTATTTAAAGACGCAATCTATTTTAAATTTGATATCAAATCTATGGCATTTTCAGGTTATAAAAAACCCCAAGGGCCCATAAATGTTAAATTACTTTGAAAAGTAATAAAAAAAATATGTGAAAATATTTTTAAAAGTGATATTATAACACTTTTCCAAGCACTTTAATCGATTTTGAAATATATAAATTTAATAGGCATAATTAATATATATTTTTGCCTCAAAGTTTAAACAACAATGAAAATCTATTGCTTAGGAATAAAATAAACAAATATATAATGTATTCTCTTTCGTTGACACTTTATCATCATTTAGTTTGTTTATTTCGTTTATCTGCGAGCTTCTTGTTGCCTCAGTGCGATGGATATTTAATATTTAAAAGTAAGTTTCTTTTGAAATGCTTTTTTTGCAATGCGTTTTATATTCTAAACTTTAAAAAGAAGCATTTAAACTGTGAAAAAACTAGTTAAGCCTATTTAATAGAGACATTATTAGAATTTATCGACGCATCTTATTAAGCCATTGGATTTAAATGTATTGACAATTGATTTCACACACATACCTGTTATGTCAAAAATTTAAATTGACGTGATCGAAGAAGATATTTGTTTGCAATATATGATAAAATACTCAATATTTTTTCAGGTTCGCGTATAGAATTGATATTCAATCACAAAAATATATATAAATTTTATATGGAAATATCAAATTACAAAATTTTAAATAGTATTTTTTAAAAATTATATATTTAAAAAAACATTTTTGATGCTATTAATTCACATGTCATTTTTATATATATATATTTTGAAAAACCCAACTGTTCTTTTGGTTTCTAAGTCCATTTCTGTGAAACAAATATATATCAAGAAAGTTCCAAACAAAAATTAATTGTTGTAAAAGAATTGCATTCCAAATCTCATTGCTTATATAATTAAAAATGTTTGCAGTGGTCTATAAAAATGTTTATAAATTTTAGAGACCTATAACAAAAAGTCTTATATTGCGTTAACATTACACTTAAATGGATTTAAAATATATATTTTTAGCATATCATTGCTATGTTGAAAGCTTAGGACCTAGCACTTACATACAACCTGGCACATAAAAGTCTCAGTTCCATACAGGAAAATAAGACCTAATCCAAATATTAGTGTGTGACATTTCGGCAACAGCATTGTTACCATCATCAGACAAAAGAATAAATGGTGATAAAAGAATAAATACTGTTACTGATACATCACACATTATTAAATTATTTGGATTAGGTCTTATTTTGTTGTATATATATATTTTTTTTTTGCTTATCCCTAGTATACGTGGTACAGGCCATGATAATCATGGTGGGTAGTTAGCGACTGCTTTTTACTGTAAGTGCACCACATGTCTACACATGTGAAAAGCAGTTCGACTTTGCACTTACAAATGTGCCAGAGCCCCATTTGGTTACTTGCACTTGCTGGTGGGGTAGGACTTTGCAAGAATCGGGGGCCATTGGGGCATTTTTTTTTTAAATCAGAAAATAGTGTCTAATGCGGGAATCGAACCCGGGTCGTAGTGGTTGAAAACCAAACGGTTTAACCAGCCTTCCACCGACCCCTCCAATCTCCCATTTTATTTTTCTAAAATAATCATTATTTAAGAATTAATAAAGCACAATTTGGATTATAGATATAAGAAAATAAAGACCTAATCCAAATACTTTAATAATCAAAATTCGAAACTATTATAGACGCATATGATTATTATTATTATTTTTAAATAAACAATTTCTACTGCCCTTACTGCAAAGGAAAAATTAATTGGAGAGCCTGGCTCATCAGTGGTGAACCCTCCCAGCAGTTTCGCCAGTTTAATCTACCATAGGGTAGTAGAAATTGTTTATTTAAAAAAAGAATCATAAGCGTCTATAATAGTTTCGAATTTTAATAACAGATGGCGCGCTAATGCATCATACTTTAATAGTGTGTGACATTTCGGTAACAGCATTGTTACCATCATCAGACAAAAGAATAAATAAGAAAAAAACAAATATCACAGCATGTTCTTAAATAGTACTCTTTTCAAAAGTGTAAACAAACTTTTTCTTCATTTATTCTTTTGTCTGATGATGGTAACAATGCTGTTACCGAAACGTTGCATGCTATTAAATTATTTGGTCTTATTTTCTTGTAATTATTTAAGGAAGTAATGTCAAAGACTCAAACAGCTAGCGATGGGCTACTCCCAAAGATGGCGGCTAATGTTTACAAAACTTCCCACCTAGAGTGCGCAGCAATCTAACAGGGCTTAAAACATAACACCTGCTGAGCTACCAATATATTATTTACAGTTACAAGCTATCTACATTTTTGCTTATGACAATATTGAATAATGGAGATGTTGAAAAAAGTTAATGGAGTCATAGAGGAAGAGAAAGAACCTTTATTACTTAAAGGTATAAAACTATAAAAGAAGGACAAATTATATGTACATCAGCAGCTCACGCCGGCCTGCCCTATCCAATAACAGCTAGCCTACTTACAATCCAACAATGCTGTGCTATATATGCAGATATGTCAATTAACATAGATAATACTAAAGTTCTATGCAAATCACAAGAGTATTCTATCGTAGAAATATTCCCGAATGGTAACTTTCAACAGGAGATAAGGAAGGATTGTGAAAAATAGTACAAAAGTGAAATTATAGATGAAAATTTTGCTGAGAGGATATCAATCTAAAGAGACAAAGGTCACCTCTCCCGTCAAAATAGACGTCAAAACTAGATGCCATCTATTGACCATCGCCGCAAACTAGCGGCCTCAGGTCAGTGACAAAGCCACAACACCAACTTTGGCAAACTGAAAAGTGTCCACCTAGAGACCATGGTTTCAGGCTAATGGCCCTCGCCAGTCTAGGGCGGACTTTATTCCATGAGATCCACACGGGATATAATGGAATCTTGACAATCTGCCAAAGAGGTGTTTAGCTGGAAAAGTGACTGGGCCAAATCTATGGCTAAAATATTAATGGAAATTAGTTTAAAAGTGAAATTGTACTTGGATCAAATGAATAAATTAAGAAAAAGACATCTCCTGACTGTACAACTAAAAGTTGCTGTTGAGATTGTGCCATCTATTTTAGAATAAATATCAACGAATCGTTGATTTTTTATTATTTCAGAATCAGCCGAATGCCATTTCTTGATTAAGCAAGAAAAGACAGAAATGCGTACTTGGTTAGCTTTTTTTTATTAATCAAGAAACAGTATTCAACCAATTCTGGAATAATTAAAAATTAAATAATTAGTTGATTATAATTCCAATAGAGATAATAAAGCACAATTTGGATCATAGATTATTAACACAAGGTAATAAGACTGATTCCAAATAAATAAATAGTGTGTGACGTTTCGGTAACAGCACTGTTACCGAAACGTCACACACTATTTATTTATTTGGATTTGGTCTTATTACCTTGTGATTCCAATAGATGGTGCAAGCCAAAAAAAAAGTTTTAGTTGTACGGTAAGGAGATGCCTCTTTTTCTTAAGAAAGGATTGGTTCGATAATGTAGAATGGTCTGGAAATAGAAAATGCATCGGAAGATTTGAAGAGAATTGCTCGGAACAAATTGGCATTCTGTAATGGCCAACTTCCATTTCGGAGATGACTCAAATACCATGATGAAATGGTGATGGTGATTTAATACTGCCATTAGATGATGATGCTATTCATGTTCCAAAAGTGGAACCTCTCCCTTTAATTATGCATCAAAGCTTCTTCTTCTTTCTTATCTTCACTCAATCACACTAAGGTATCAAGCTTGTAAAGCCAGAGATATGCATCAAAGCGATGTACTGTACACCACCCTAGTAAAACACTTTACTAGTTTTTTTTTTTTTTTGCATATCCCTAGTACATGTGGCCATGATAATCATGATGGGTAGAAGTAGGTGACTGCTTTTACTGTAATTGCACCACATGTCTACACATGTGAAAAGCAGTTCGGCACTTAAAAATGTGCCAGAGCCCCGTTTAGTTACTTGCACTTGCTGGTGGGGTTAGACTTTTGCAAGAATCGGGGGCCATTGGAATATTTTTTTTTTTTCTAAATCAGAAAAAAAGTGCCCAATGCGGGAATCGAACCTGGGTTGTAGCGGTCGGAAACCAACGGTTTAGACCATCCTTCCACCGATATCTTTCCACTAGTGATATAAAGAATGATCTAAAACACCAGTTTTGACAAATTCAGACAAGAAGCCAAAAACCTGTATACCATGAGGGCCATAGCCTGAAACAATGGTATACAGGTTTTTGGCTTTTTGTCTGAATTTGGCAAACCTGGTGTTCTGGTTCATTCTTCATCATTACTAGAAGACACCTCTCTACAAAGGAAAGTTTTCATTACCAAATTTGCTGTTTTTATATCAATTAGCTGCTCTCCGCTAAGAAGACACCTCTTTTTAAAGGATACTTCAGCTTTAAAACAATAACAAAAAATATATTTGTAACTCAAACCCATGTTTGAGTATATAATTTTGTCCCTTGAACTAACCTAAGAAAAAAATTACATACTGATTATCTAATTAACTCAATGCTGATTGGCTGATTAACTCAATGCTGATTGGTTAATTAACTCAATGCTGATTGGTTGATTAACTAAAAGGCTGATTGGTTGATTAACTCAATGCTGATTGGATGATTACCTCAATGCTGATTGGCTGATTAATTCAATGCTGATTGGCTGATTAACTCAATGCTGATTGGTTGATTAACTCAATGCTGATTAGTTGAATAAATCAATGCTGATTGGTTGATTAACTCAATGCTGATTGGTTGAATAAATCATTGCTGATTAGTTGATTAACTCAATGCTGATTGGTTGAATAAATCAATGCTTATCAGTTGATTAACTCAATGCTGATTAGTTGAATAACTCAATGCTGATTGGTTGAATAAATCAATGCTGATTGGCTGATTACCTCAATGCTGATTGGTTGATCAACTCAAGGCTGATTGGTTGATTAATTCAATGCTGATTGGCTGATTAACTCAATGCTGATTGGTTGAATAAATCAATGCTGATTGGTTGATTACCTCAGTGCTGATTGGCTGATTAACTCAATGCTGATTAGTTGATTAACTCAATGCTGATTGGCTGATTAACTCAATGCTGATTGGTTGATTAACTCAACACTGATTGGCTTATACTCAATACTGATTGGTAAATTAACTCAATACTGATTAGCTAATTAACTCAATGTTGATTAACTCAATACTGATTAGCTAATTAACTCAATGTTGATTGGTTGATTAACTCAATGCTGATTGGTTGATTACCTCAGTGCTGATTAGCTGATTAACTCAATGCTGATTGGTTGATTAACTCAATGCTGATTGGCTGATTAACTCAATGCTGATTGGTTGATTAACTCAACACTGATTGGCTTATACTCAATACTGATTGGTAAATTAACTCAATACTGATTAGCTAATTAACTCAATGTTGATTAACTCAATACTGATTAGCTAATTAACTCAATGTTGATTGGTTGATTAACTCAATGCTGATTGGCTGATTACCTCAATGCTGATTGGCTGATATCCTCAATGCTGATTGGCTTATACTCAATACTGATTGGTTGATTAACTCAATGCTGATCAGTCAATTAACTCAACACTGATTGGCTGATTAACTCAATTCTGATTGGCTGATTAACTCAATACTGATTGGCTGATTAACTCAATGCTGATTGGCTGATTAACTCAATGCTGATTGGCTGATTAACTCAATGCTGATCAGTCAATTAACTCAACACTGATTGACTGATTAACTCAATTCTGATTGGCTAATTAACTCAATGCTGATTGGCTGATTAACTCAATGCTGATTGGCTGTTTTGCTCAATGCTGATTGGCTGTTATGCTTAATGCTGATTGACTGTTTTGCTCAATGCTGACTGGCAGTTTTGCTCAATGCTGAATGGCTGTTATGCTTAATGCTGATTGGCTGTTTTGCTTACATATTGAATGGCTGATTAACTCAATGCTGATTGGGACTGAGTAACACAATTAATTAATGGCTTATTAAGTTATATAAATTCTGATTGGCTAATTAAGGGCAGCATCAATCAGAGGGTATACTTTGAAGGATGAAAGGATTGGTTTAATGATCTACTAGAATGGTCTGGAGTTTTATCAGGTGGTGAGATCACAGTCCACCGTGGCTGATCCCAATTTGAGATGGCTGTGCTACATGATGACAAAAGAGGAGGGGGGTTCGATAGATAAGTGGTCTAAACTGTTGGTTTTCAACCGCTACGACCCTGGATCAAATCCCAAATTAGGCCTTTTTTTTTCTAATAAAAAAAATGCACCAATGGGCCCTGATTCCTGCAAAAGTCCAAACACGGCTAGCGAGTGCAAGTAACCAAACGGGGCTCTCTGGTAAACTTGTAAGTGCAAAAGTCAAACTGATTTTAACCTGTGTAGACATGTGGGTGCACTTACAGTAAAAGCAGACACTTGATTATCATGGTCTGTACCATGTGTTCTAGGTATAATTTTCAAAAATATGATAAAATATGAGTTCTCTACTTAAGTAAATGTTGTATCAGTGCTTTTTAAGATAAGATTTTTACCTTAATCTTAATACCTCTCTCTAAAGGACAGCACCTAGATACAGAGTCAAAGTGGCCTTTAGGGAGAGGTGTTCTCTTTCCAGAGAGCTTCTAATAAATAAAAATGGTAATTTTGACGGTGAAAACTGTTCTTTGTAAAGAGGTGTCCTCTAGCAACTGCTTTCTATCTGGTGTGCCTTACAGTAAAAACAGTCGTTAACTACTCACCATGATCATTATTGCTTGTACACATCACATGTACTTGGGGTTTTCCCAATATGTATTAAGTACAATTCTCAACCCCCCTGCAACCCCAAATCACATTATTGACTGTATTGGCTCATGCATTGATGAGCTCTACTCTTCCCCGGCAGACACCATCAACAAGCTCTACAAGCTTGATACCCTAATATGATTGAGTGGAGATAAGAAAGAAGAAAAAGAAGACATGTACTTGGATGATAAGGCAAAATTTGGATTATAGATTATAAACACAGGGTAATAAGTCCAAATCCAAATAAATAGTGTTGTAACAGCGTTGTTACCAAAACGTCACACACTTTATTTATTTGGATTTATTTTTATTACCTTGTGTTTACATGCACTTGGAATAAATAAAAGAAACCTATTTAGCCTTATATAATGGGTGTGCTTTAAAACAAAAGGATCATTGATGACCTCAAACTGCTAATATGAGATGTTAAGGATGCTGATTTGTTTTGAAATAGAGTAGTCATCTCTCTTCAAACTTCTAGTTGTAGAGCCAAAGTGTCCCATAGGGAGAGGTGTCCTCTTACCAGAAATTTGCTAATTATTAAAAATGGTAATTTAGGCATTGAAAACTGTCCTTGGTAGAGAGGTGTCCTCTAGCAAGAGTGTCCTCTCATGGAGGTTCTACTGTATTCAGTATTCAACCTCTCTTCAAACACCTAGTTGTAGAGCCAAAGTGTCCCATAGGGAGAGGTATCCTTTTACCAGAGAGTTGCTAATTAGTAAAAATGGTAATTTAGGCAATGAAAACTGCCCTTGGTAGAGAGGTGTCCTATAGCAAGAGTGTCCTCTCATGGAGAGGTTCTACTGTATTATAAACTTAGATGATCAGGAATTACACAGAAGTAGAGTTAACTACCCAGGTTGTCCTTCAGATATCTTTTTTTGTTTTATTTACAAAACAAGTGGAGGTCCAATTCATGAAGTGGAACCAAGCAGGTTCTTTTTTTGCAAATTTTTCTCAGGAATTTTGATTTTAGATTGGTGATTCCTTGGAGAGATGACCGTCAGGAAACTTTGTTTTTTGAAGGCAGGACGGGTGAAAAGGTGGTGGCCTTTTGAAAGGAGAGGTATAAAATAGATCAAAATAATTGAATGCCGATAATGATAAATCCCCCCCACACACACACATTTAGATAGTGTTATGTGTTCACAAATAGTATACTTGATGTTAATATATATTTATTTGTATATTTACTACCAAAAAAAGGTAGTGAGTACTCATTTGTTGGTCTATACCTTTTCATATGGCACTAATCCAAAGAAGCCTATTGTGACATGATGAAATGTTTACGCTATTTGGACACGTGAGAAATGGACAACTTTATTGGTTTTATCTTTAGATTCTTATGTTACTTATACAAATCACAACTATGACTTGATGATGGTTGCAAGGTTAATTAAACGTGTAAGAAATGGAAAAAATCCATTCGGGCTGTTTAGTATAGTGGACAACTTTTGTTTTACGTTCTTACCTTTGGATTCTTATAGACTAATCTCCAAATTATAGCCTTATTGCGCAGAGACGATAAAATGTTTGAGCTATTCGAGCGTGTAAGAAGCGGAAAATGATCCTTCAGACTCTCTTGTATGGATCGTACACATGGTCAATAGGAAAGACAAAGAAAATGAAAGATGGCAATTAGACTGGCTATGAAGAAATAGATAGAAGAACTTCAGATAGAGTACCTGCACCCGCTCAAGAGCAGAGAAACTGAATTGCTCTCTTGTATAGCGGACAACTTGGTTGATTCCTATGTTTACCACCCGATGAAAAGAAAGTTTGCGCTATGTGTGAGAAATCCATCACCACCCTGGTATAGCGGATAGCTGCAGGAAAATCTCGTCGTAGCCACCGGTTTTCTAAGGCCAACCTTGACACCGGGATCGGTCACGTGACTTAGACCGGAATAAACCGGTCATAGCAAGGTGGAGAGGGGGATGGGGGGCTTGACGAATTCACCCCCCCCCCCATACCTATTGTTTCCGTGAACTTCCTCTTTCTCTCTCTCTCTCTCTCTCTCTGTATCTCTTCTTCTACTCAACTAAATGGCCAGCCACTCTAATAGAGAATGGTGTTCCCCCAGGATACACCACCCTCACTGTAAAAATGGGACTATATCGAAAACATGGCGACAAAAGTAGATAGAACTACTCAGACAGAAAACTTGGAGGGTGTTGGTAAGCTCCTCTCGCAAGATAGGCATCCTCCAAGACGAATAACATTTCCAATAAAGTTAAAGTCTGTTGTTTCTATCTTATTGTAAGATTATCCAATAGAATGGCTTTTTTTAAGCCCGAAAAAATCTTAAAGACATTTTTAATAAATCACAAAGCAAATTCACCCTTTTTGGACTGCTTTCACTTTCACCTTAAAGAGAAATATTATTATTATGTGCGTTGAAAAAATTGTCTATAGGAACGTAAAATATTTTTGATGCGTAGAGAATTGTAATGGGGTAAGGAGGCTTTTACTAGAAGAAAGGAGCTTGGGGGAAAGAAAGAGGACGGGGGTATTAAAGAGGAAGCTGGTGATATGTTGTATGGGTCGTACACATGGTCAATGGGAAAGGCGAAGGAAATGAAAGATGGCAATTAGACTGAATGGAAGGCAATGAAGAAATAAATAGAAGAAATTCGGATAGATATTTGGTGCCAATAGGTGCCAGGATCCGTTCAAGAGCAGAGAAGCTGAATTTCTTTCTTTTGTGTGTGTGTGTGAAGGCAGATCTTAAAAAAAAAAAAAGATGAAGCATAGTTCTTTTCTGCCGTCAATCCTTAAATGACCTTGAGCTCTGCTATCAGCAGCACTCAGTTGCACGATCAGGAAAGGAGGCTATTCTTTCGTTTTATATTACACCACCTTGATCTCCTTCTCTAGATCTACCTCTTCGTCCGTACGTCTCTGGAATTAATCGATGATTGCCTCTACATTAGCTCCGATGAATGGAGACACCCAGAACACGGGGCTCGGTCAAAACTTCGTCTTAACGTTTAGTAGTCCGTCAGGATTCTACACTCATGGACAACACTTGTGGAAGTGGGAAGTCTTTGATGTCGATTTGTTTTTTGAAAGAGACAGAGGCAATTTTGTTCACACTTGGTAATCTCGTGTTTTTCCAATAAAGGTCACTGTAATATCTTTCAGAGTTATTGTCTGAATCCCGATATACATGCTAAAAGATACAACTTCCTTAAGTTTTGTCCATGAGTACTTGTGTCTATACAACTGTGTTTCTTTTGAGGATCCGTGGATGTTGTTTTTAAACTTATAGATCAAATTTCCTGCAATCATTATAATGAAAGTTAATGAATACAGAATTGATCACCTCCGTGATAATCCCTTTTCTTGGTAGTTTTAGCCAATTTTTTTTCTACAAGAACGCCGAAGCTATTGTATCCTCTTGTTCTGTGGCTCTTTTTAGAGGATAAAATTTTGTAGGTTTATTCTTCTGTGTGACATCTCGTGTCCAGCCTTTTGGAATTGTATAAGGTTGTCCCAAAAGTTGGTAAACATATTATGATTTATATTTTGCAAGTGTTTACGAAATTTTGGAACAACCTTGGTAATATTGGTAACTTTGGTAAAATTATAATAGAAATCTTATAGAAGAATGATTTAATATCTGATGTTCTCTATCAAGGGTGGCCAATCAGCAGGTGGGTCAAGTTTCAGAATTACAAGGTTGTCCTAAAAGTTCGTAAACACTTGCAAAATATGAATCATGATATGTTTACGAACTTTTGGAACAACCTTGTAGCACATTTTCCATCGCTATCTTTTGCCTATAATCACCGCTACTCTAGGACAATGTCAGAAAGACATGTTGACTGTTGAAACGTGCCACTTGAGTGTCTTCTAAGCAAGGAATCGGCGTTGAAGGGATTATGGACTTCTTTCCTGACAATTTCCCCAGGATATCAAAACTATAGAAAATCGGTACAACGGAAGATGGGACACCCACATGATGGCAGATTACTGCTTGAACCTGCAAAGAGACTGTAAGGAAAAGTTTCACGCTCGGAAATCCTATAAGTGAAGCTCTCCCAAGACCCAGAATGACTCGACTTTCAACAATCCTTTCTGTATATAAATTTATACAGTTAAACCTGTCTATAGCGCCCCCTCTAAATAGCGCCTTCCTCTCTATAGCGCCCGAACAGTGTTGTTATCTAAATGTTACAAACATTTCAATATTTTGTTCTTGTTTCCTTTTGTTTCTAAAGTTATCGCAGGGAGTAGACCTTTAATGGAAAGAGTCTCTTCTTGGATCTCTACAAAATTATCTTTGTTTCAATATTTTGATGGGCTGTATGATGGCCTTTATCAAAATAGAAGCAATTCTTATAAGGTTAAGGCTGTTGGAACTATACATATACAGTTAAACCTGTCTATAGCGTCTTCCTCTCTATAGCGCCCGATTTTAAACATTAAAATGTAAACATTTTACATTAAAAGTGACTTGTCTATAGCACCCCCCTCTCTATAAGCATCCTGTTTTGGTGAGTCCCAAGAAGGGGCGCTATAGACAGGTTTAACTTTACTCATAAATAACCTATTCAAAATTCTGTAAAATAATTCCTTGCATCAATATTGAGTAGAATTAATCATTCCTCCAGGGAAAATTGTCTTTTCAAAACATTTTTATTCTCTAGCTTTCGGGCACGGACGTCCTTCTACAGGAGAAAACCTGGTATAATGATTCGCCAATAGAACACGAGTGTAAAATATAATCGGATACTGTTTTACATATTTTTATGAAGTTCTATAGATATAAATATATTATTTTTTATATTGTTGTTAATTTTCGATTGAAGAGTTGGAGCACTTCGATATAAAATATATTTATTGGCTTATATACTTAGCACAACATTATAGAAGTAAGAAATGATTAAATGCAAAAGATTATATATCTAAATACAAAAGGTTATTTAAAAATTGAAGACCATCTTTTGTTCATCTAGTCAAAACATCCTTCTTTTGTTCTTCATGATTTTTATTGATGTTCCTTTTTTCACAGACATTATACTTTCATATATTAACTATTATATAAATTGAGACAAAATATTTTAAAAATATATATCTCTAATAAGAGGACAAACAAACAAATAAATATAGGCCACTAGAAAATAACTAAGGAAGTAAGAAATACATAGTTAGGCTGTAGTTATCAATTAGTCAATTTTCCTTACAATAAAACTTGTACATTCGGTTTTTAATATCACGATCATCCTATCATCATTTGCTCCACATTAAATTCGCATAAAGTTCAAATTCCACAATGATCGTTCCCCACCGATTTTTGTTTTGTCACTGTTTAGTAGTGCTAGCTGAAATAGAACTCCTTGTATTAGTCTACTTTATATAAAAACTTATTTTTAATTTTAAAACTTATTATCATAATAGATAACACACTCATTTTAGTTGTATTTACCGTAAATTTGGTTCTAAGTTTACGTCTTTTCAATCGAAAATGGGTATCGGTATAATAATATTTTTAGAAGGACATCAACAACAACAACAATAAAGCCTTTATTTAGGGCCTCTCGCCCTATACAGGATTCGCCAGTTCACAAGGGATGGGGAGAACACTGTGTGGCCTTTTTCCGGGATATAGTCTTGTGGAATCCAAATATCGCCATCGCTATATACCTGTTCTTTGATATTTCATTAATTAGTGCTGGAAATGAAGGACAAAGTTGCCCCGTTTTATCATTTAGTTTTCGTCTTTCTTCAGACATAGCAGCACAGTCAAATAAGTAGTGCAACGTCTCCGTTGTTATTCCTGATCCACAGAAAGTGCATTTCAGGTCTTCACGCCTCATTAAAATCAGATGGTGTTCTCTGAAAAAAATTGAAAGGGTTCTAAATTTTGCGATTAATCTGATGACAGGAAAAGGGAGTTCACTTAAGAAATATTCTTCGGTGGTAAACGTTGTATATATATCTCTATAGTGGGAATATAACTTTGATTGGGTAATTTAGAAGGACATCAACCTTCATGTTGACTGTTGTAGCATCAAGCCTTTTTGTGGCTGTTGATGCTGGATCCACTTATCACAAAATAAACGAAGGCAAATAATGGAAGGATATCAAGCACAAGTACGAAGAGGCCGAATAATAATGGAAGCTGTCAGACTTCAGCCCGAATAAAAGTCTTTGTCCACACTAGGTGGGGGTTGCCCTTCACTCATTTTAGAAGGCTTATTGATGTCAGGAAGAGTATGTAACTCTAAAATGAGAGCTGATAGAACAAAACAGAAACATGTCTCAAATCTACGGCAACAAAATGTGTGTTGGCCAAGGTTATTAACACCCTAACCTTCCTACATAAGGGAAAAGAGAGAGAGACTTCACTATAGAATCTGGAGCGTATGTGTCTTCAAAAGAACAAAAGTTATCCTATTATAAAAAAGGATGCCTTATAATTTCAGGATGCCTGAATGAACTGTTTTTTGGTCGTTGAGGTACAGCTTGCACCACGCCGATGAGGGCCAACAGCCTGAAACGCGTCCGTGGTTAGCCTTTCTTGATTAATCAAGAATGGGTATTTGGCCAATTCTGGAATATTTAAAAATCAACGAGAATAGTTGATATTTATTCCGATAGATGGCGCAAGCCATCAGCAACTTTCAGTTACACGATAAGGAGATGCTTTTTTTTTTTTATAATTTATGCACCTTATTCCAGTACAATATCACATTTGTACTATTTTTTCAAAAGTTATCCTCTTAAGTCTTTCTGGCATTGCCCCAGAGAAACTGTGATCGCAGACAAAAGATGGCGTTGAAAAATGTGCTACAATTCCAAAAGGCTGGACACGAATTCAAACAGAAGAATACACCTACAAATTCTTATCCTACAATATAATGCGGCTTATGATTGTAGAACGAAGTTTGGAAATTATACCGCAAATGTTTCTTTTGAACGAAAAAATCGAAATTTATTTATTATTTAATCGTTATTTCTACTTAAAATAAATTTCGATTTTTTCGTTCAAAAGAAACATTTGCGGTATAATTTTCAAACTTCGTTCTACAAATTCTTATCCTCTAAAAAGGACCACAGAACAAGACGATACAATAGCTGCGGCGTTCTTGTAGAATAAAATTGGTTAAAACTACCAAGAAATGGGATTATCACGGAGGTCATCACAATTCTGTATGGATTAACTTTTGTTATAAAGATTGCAGGAAATTTGATCTATAAGTTTAAAAACAACATCCACGGATCCTCAAAAAAAAAAACATAGTTATATAGACACACAGCTATAATGGACAAAACTTAAGGACGTTGTATCTTTTAGCATGTAAGAGAGCATATGCTTAAGTCCAAGTACGGCACCACAGGACGCCCGGACTGTATAACCTATTGAGGGGAATTCTTGATAACCTTGGTGAACCAGTTTAACAAGTGTCCCCTCCGGTCCAGGAAAGAAAGAAAAAATGCAATAACATATCAATAATATGTAAATATGTAATTAGATGGCGGTAAGACATAACCAATCACCTTTACCACTTCCATCTTTTTTTTCGTTTTTCTTTTAACGATATGTTCCGCATTGCCGAACTACAGAACTGGGGTAGAATACAAATAGACAAATTTACACTATCGGCTAATAGGAGTCAATGCTTGTTAGGCTGATAGACAGGTGTATGTGTGACTGCCAATTTGGACAGTCATATCGTTTATTTCTTCTTCTTCTTTCTTATCTCCACACAATCATATTAGGACATCAAGTTGTGACCCTTGATGGTGTCTGTTTGACAACCATCATGACTGGGTGAAGTAGAATGCGTCTTCCTTTGTCATTAAGACTGGGAGCACTACTCAGTGGCAGGCCAACTTAGCTCCAAAAAAATGGCCGTCTCTGACATGAGGAACAGACACCATGTGCAGCTGCTCCTAACATGGAGTACAAACGCTGCTCATCCTGTATCCCTGGAGCCCTTACAGGGTACTATCTGCCGGGCCAGCTGAACCCAGGTTTTTTAGTGAGCTTGTTACTGATCCCCCTCCTCCTTTTTCATCTGGGCTTGGGACCGGCAAATGCGGAGTCCGTTTATTTCTTTCTGACTGTCTATTGGCCATGTTATTCATAACGCTATCTACTAAACAAGAATGTCATGGGATATTTGCCTGTTGATTCCCATGTCCCATACAGAGAGATGGTCGATCTAACATCTAGGAGGATATGGTTGATTAACCACTACCCAGGATCGAATCCCGTATTGAGCACTTTTTTTTCTGCTTTAACCCCCCCGATCCTTTCACAAGTCCAATCCTACGAGTGAGTGCAAGTAAAACGGCGCTATGACAACTTGACAGTGAAAAAAAAAAAAATCGAACTGATTTCTACATATGATGTCATTTGGTACATTGTACTTACAGTTAAAAAAGGAAGTTGTCAACTACCCACCGTGATTAGCATGGGCCTGTACCACTTATACTTTGTTTAAGCAAAAATTCAAGACAGCAACAAGGTGAAATGTGACATTTCCTCATGTTCTATTTATATCTCCGGTCATAAGAGCCCTGTCACACGGTTTGCTCTACCAAGAGGGAGGAGGTATGGGCGACTGGCTTGAAAGGAATTTTCTTTCAAACATTAGCTCCATGTGGTTCTTTTTGAATTCGTGTTTTCTGATCATTTCGGTCACTTGCTTTATTTACCATCCTTTTGAAAAATCACAGTTTAAAGAAGTGCAAGCCGTTTGAAATCATCCTAAATGGAAGTAAGACTCTAAATTCGGTGGCGGACTTTTATTCCTTGGCTATTTTTACCTTTCTCTTCGAATTATTTTAAAATAATTGGAAACCTTGTAGACCTGACACCATTTTATTATTAGTTTCCGTAAATTAAAACCACATTATAATATTTTGGGGTTTTGAGGGTACAACTATTACAATAGGAAGGATAAATAAAAGATTATCATGGCCCCTGTGATACCAGTTCGGCGGTACAACTACTACAATAGGAACGATACAGAGAAGATTAGCATGGCCCCTGTGATACCAGTTCGGCGGTACAACTACTACAATAGGAAGGATACAAAGAAGATTAGCATGGCCCCTATGATACCAGTTCGGCGGTACAACTACTACAATAGGAAGGATACAGAGAAAATTAGCATGGTCCCTGTGATACCAGTTCGGCGGTACAACTACTACAATAGGAAGGATACAGAGAAAATTAGCATGGTCCCTGTGATACCAGTTCGGCGGTACAACTACTACAATAGGAAGGATACAGAGAAGATTAGCATGGTCCCTGTGATACCAGTTCGGCGGTACAACTACTACAATAGGAAGGATACAGAGAAGATTAGCACGGCCCCTATGATACCAGTTCGGCGGTACAACTTACTACAATAGGAAGGATACAAAGAAGATTAGCATGGCCCCTGTGATACCAGTTCGGCGGTACAACTACTACAATAGGAAGGATACAAAGAAGATTAGCATGGCCCCTATGATACCAGTTCGGCGGTACAACTACTACAATAGGAAGGATACAAAGAAGATTAGCATGGCCCCTGTGATACCAGTTCGGCGGTACAACTACTACAATAGGAAGGATACAAAGAAGATTAGCATGGCCCCTGTGATACCAGTTCGGCGGTACAACTACTACAATAGGAAGGATACAAAGAAGATTAGCATGGTCCCTGTGATACCAGTTCGACGGTACAACTACTACAATAGGAAGGATACAAAGAAGATTAGCATGGTCCCTGTGATACCAGTTCGGCGGTACAACTGCTACAATAGGAAGGATACAGAGAAGATAAAGCTTGGCCTCTGTGATATTGTTCATCGTTTTAAATTCAACTACGGAAAACGATTTTGCATGTATTCCTTAAGCAGCGACAATACTAATATTCTATGTAGCGTTGTTTCGAATTGAGAAAGAGTTGTACAAACGTGTACAGTAAGATATAAGGCAAAGCTAGAAGGAGAATACAGAGAAATGGTCCCAAAGTTGAGCACGGTGTAAGGAAGGAGCGAGTGCCATCGAGGAATGGAAAGTTGTCGAGGATCCCAATGTCTACTTGCAGGACCGGTCTTCCGCAACACCTGACTGATTCTCGACGGTGACTCATACTCTCCCCCCCCCCCCCCCCCCTATTCTCTTCGGGGAGGGGGCAGGCCCGGGGGAATGGTTGCTTACTGCCTTATTTTCTCTTCTTCACCCCCCTTCCCTCTACCGGGGGCAGTTCAAGGTCCGCCGCTTCCTACTCAGGTGACTGTTGCCGCTGCGATCGCTTGACCTCTTGCGACTGTTGCTCTTATAACGTCTTTTGCTAGATCTGATTTTGGATTCTTAGCTGTGTGGTGTACTGCATGGTTTCTTTGTTTTTCACCATCAAGGTAAGTTTAATTTGTGTGTGTGTTTTTTTAAAAGCTTTCTAAAGAGTTATAATGCTATTTCTTCTTCTCTATTTTTTCTTTTTAAGTTCTTAAAAGGATTTTATCTCTCTTATGCAATAATTTTTTTTCTTTCACAGATTAAGGTACCTCCCCCCTTTTTTTTTAATATACATATATTTCGCGCATTGCTTTTTAAAATCTCTCTCTCTGTGTGTAAATGGCTGATTTGTGAAGGAAGTTGTTTGTTCTCTGCGTGTCACATCTTCTCTAAGAGGGGAGGATACTGCAGATTCACTGAGGTCTTGCGGACGATGTATAAGTGAATGCCTTCTTTTAATATATCTTTTCCCCGTATTTAAGACTTTTTATTGCCTTTTCCTTACCTAGAGGCGTATTTTAGGCGTATTTCCGTACCTTAGGCGTATGGCCAACTGCCAACCACATCGTGGCAGTACAACACCTTGTGATGTTGTCGTCCTTGGTAGCCTTGGTGAACCAAGTGTCTCCAGACTGGTTGATGCCTTGGTGAACCAAGTGTCTCCAGACTGGTTGATGCCTTGTTGCAACCATGTATCTCCAGACTGGTTGATGCCTTGGTAGCCTTGGTGAACCAAGTATCTCCAGACTGGTTGATGCCTTGGTAGCCTTGGTGAATCAAGTGTCTCCAGGCTGGTTGATGTCTTGGTAGCCTTGTTGCAACCAAGTGTCTCTAGACTGTTGATGTCTTGGTGAACCAACTGTCTCCAGACTGGTTGATGTCTTGGTGAACCAACTGTCTCCAGACTGGTTGATGTCTTGGTGAACCAACTGTCTCCAGACTGGTTGATGCCTTGTTGCAACCAAGTGTCTCTAGACTGTTGATGTTTTGGTGAACCAAGTGTCTCCAGACTGGTTGATGCCTTGGTGAACCAAGTGTCTCCAGACTGGTTGATGTCTTAGTGAACCAAGTGTCTCCAGGCTGGTTGATGTCTTGGTGAACCAACTGTCTCCAGACTGGTTGATGCCTTGTTGCAACCAAGTGTCTCTAGACTGTTGATGTTTTGGTGAACCAAGTGTCTCCAGACTGGTTGATGCCTTGGTGAACCAAGTGTCTCCAGACTGGTTGATGTCTTGGTGAACCAAGTGTCTCCAGACTGGTTGATGCCTTGGTGAACCAAGTGTCTCCAGACTGGCTGATGCCTTGGTGAACCAAGTGTCTCCAGACTGGTTGATGCCTTGGTGAACCAAGTGTCTCCAGACTGGTTGATGTCTTGGTAGCCTTGGTGAACCAAGTGTCTCCAGTCTAGTTGATGCCTTGGTGAACCAAGTGTCTCCAGACTGGTTGATGCCTTGGTGAACCAAGTGTCTCCAGACTGGTTGATGTCTTGGTAGCCTTGGTGAACCAAGTGTCTCCAGACTGGTTGATGCCTTGGTAGCCTTGGTGAACCAAGTGTCTCCAGTCTAGTTGATGCCTTGGTGAACCAAGTGCCTCCAGACTGGTTGATGCCTTGGTATCCTTGATGCAACCAAGTGCTTCCAGGATGGTTTATATCTTGGGCGACTCAAGAGCAGTGCTGTTGAAAGAGGGCCTCCAAGAAGAACAGGAATCAACCGTTTTAGGAAAGGTGCCACCCTATGCTTGCCGTATTTTAGAATAGAGTACAATTATAACGTCACACTCTATCCAACCTAATAATCTTTGAAAATACTGGCGATAAAATCATTTAACACTACGTTTCCTTTTATTTCGCGATGTTTTCGTCTTTCTTAAGAGAGGTTTGGATACTTTTTTTACCTTGGATGGATTGTATATTACCAGAAATTTTTATACGAGTTCAAAGGGACATTCATAGACTATATTGAACGGGGGATACATTTGAACCTATTCCAAAAAGAAAACCCTCCCATTCCTGAAAAGACTAAGATCATCTCCAAACTGAATGTGGAATCTATAAATCAACCGATTTTCTATCGCTTGTTTGTTTTCAAAGCGTTTTAAATAATTTTTTTAAAGTAATTATTCATTTCGCAGAGTGTGTGTTAAAAGTTGTTATTGGCCTTTTAACGGGACGGTAATAAACGAGGGCATTACCTCGCGACAATCCACAATACTTATTTGACTACTAGCAGTACAATACACTAGAACTACCAGCTAGACCTCTTTTTTATTTAAACCTAAAAAAAATGTGAGCTCTCTCGAGCGAAAAAAAACGTCTCTTCGTCTGCCTTTTTTTTTTTTTGCTTGTATAGCTAGTGTCCCACATGTTGTAATATTAGATTGAATATATATTGGATTGAATAAAATATTTATTTGCTAATATTTCGGTTGGCTGAACGCCAACCTTTATCAAGGCATTACATTGTTGTATAAACAATAATGAATAACACTATGCGGCGCTGAGTTTTGTTACTACAAAAATGTTATGTCTTTATAAAGGTTCGGCGTTCAGACAACCGAAATATTGAATAAATAGTGAATAACACTAAGCGGCGCTGAGTTTGTTTCTACAACAATGTAATGTCTTGATAAAGGTTGGCGTTCAGACAACCAAAATATTGAATAAATAGTGAATAACACTATGCGGCGCTGAGTTTGTTTTTACAAAAATGTAATGTCTTGATAAAGGTTGGCATTCAGACAACCGAAATATTGAATAAATAGTGAATAACACTAAGCGGCGCTGAGTTTTGTTTCTACAAAAATGTAATGTCTTGATAAAGGTTTGACGTTCAGCCAACCGAAATATTGAATAAATAGTGAATAACACTAAGCGGCGCTGAGTTTTGTTTCTACAAAAATGTAATGTCTTGATAAAGGTTGGTGTTCAGCCAGCCAAAATATTGGAAAATATATATTTTATTTAATCCAATATATGCCTTTTTTACTATCTAATGATTTAAATATGGATAGCTCAGAATGTTGTAATAATGTATTAATCAATTATTTTCTAGTAATTCGATTGTTGTGTGATTCCTTTGTTTTAAACACAACAATGGACATTATTAATTTTAATTTACTTGGCCGTTAAAAAAATGAATAAACTAAGTTTCATTAGGAAAAAAGAACATATCCTGAGTGTAGAACTGAAAGTTGCTGATGGCTTGCGCAATCTGTCAGGATCAATATTAACTAATTGTTGATTTTTTTTATTATTTTCCAGTTTTTTTTTTGCCAAATACCCTTTCTTGATTAATAAAAAAAAGTTATCTTTACTTACGTGTTTCAGACTTTTGGCCCTACGTTAGCATAATGCAGACTGTTTCTCAACGATCAAAAAAGGTGGTCTCTGAGGCTTCATGAAAAATCAAAGAATAGGTTACCTGATCCCAATTAAATTTCAATTTTGTTCTATTTTTTTCTCCATAAAGTTACATTAATAAAACTAGAGTCAAGTCGCTGTTATATAGGACTACAGCAAGACCTGTCTTGGGAGTTTCCATTATTAAATTCAAGCAAAAATTCACTCGTTAGATAGGTTGAATAAATTTGGTTTAAAAAAAAATCCAAAACTTTTTTTCTTATGCAAATTCAATTATGTTCTTAATATACAAAGGTATTGTAGGATGTTTAACACATTTAGCCTTTAGGGATTTGGAAAAATTTAGACACGAACGCGTCAAGCAGTGTCAGACGTCTAAGAAAACTGAATTAATGGGAAAACAAAAGCGTGTTTTCACTAAAAAAAAAAAGAATATTGCTAAGACAGGGAACTTTTAAAGGCAGGTTTTACTTCATTTCTTAATCAAATTGTAACTTAGAGGTACTGTCGTTGGTAAGGTACAGACGGCTGTCAGCCACCTACCTATGTTGATTGACGTGGTCGTTAAAGAGAGGGTGGTCGCTGAAAATCGTATTTCATCCGTTATTATGTGTGTGGTCAGAAAAAAAAAAAAGCCACTGGGTTGAAAGGTCTATATCTCTTTGTAGGCTATATTTATGTCTGTTTTACACCACTTCCCTCAGTATCTCGATAAACATACTGACGGGAAGTTTGTCATCGCGGCATCCGCTGTCCACCCCCGCGTGTGTCTGTCAATCATTGACACCTAAGATAACCCTTTCCCCCCAACTCTTATCTCTCCCTCTCTCTCGAGCGGTAACTTGAGCTGCGAGGATGCACGGGCGCGCGCTCCTGCCCCAAACTTTGCTGGCATTTTAACCGCTTCCGAAGAGAAGAAAAATATTAGAATTTTTTATGGAATTCCCCACCGACTCTACAATGGCCTTGGCTGAAAGCTAATTGCCATCTGGACTTGCTGATGTTATCAGCGCCCCTCAGGCCACTGCGGCATTTGTTGGGGAAACAGAGCAACCTGGGCCTGGAACAGGCAAACCTTCTACCAACTGGGCCGAGCTCGTCGACCAGGAAAAAACAACTCCCAATGGAGGAAGACATCATCGGCTGAAAAGACCTTCTTTTTTTTTTTTTCTGCATTACACTATATATAATTTTATATATGTTCCACTAGATGGCGCTCTACCATCTAAAAAGCACATATGCTCTTGGTCAGGATATGCCTTCTTCGTTTTTTTATTAAATACATATATTATTATTACTATTATAATAATTCGGAATATTACAGTCTAACCTGTTCTGGAAGTTTCCATTTGGCTCTCCAAGTAAGAATGCACTGACAAGACAAATGATAGTACGGTTTGTAGGTATTCTTTCTTCGAAGAAGTTGATCACATTTAATTCTTCAATTGTGTAAAAAACACGACTGAAAAAGGCATTTATTTATTGATTTTAAAAATTATTCTTGATCTTTCCGAAGGATTTAACATCAATTTTTTCTCATGTACTATATTCTACTAAAAAAAAAAAGATGACCGCGGCAACATCAAAGGCTTTCCATTTACTTAAGTTTTGTCCATGCGTGTGATTATAATGGCGAATATTTGTTGTTGTTTATTGTCCAGTGAAGAGCCTCAGATGTCCTCATGCATCTCTATCACAGCAGTCGCAATGTCCTCTTATTATCTTCTAAGACTAAAAGGTCTTAATAAAGCTTTTTGTTGTTGTTATTATTATCGTTTTTTTTTTTGCTTATCCCTAGTACACGTGGTACAGGCCATGATAATCATGGTGGGTAGTTAGCGACTGCTTTTTACTGTAAGTACACCACATGTCTACACATGTGAAAAGCAGTTCGACTTTGCACTTACAAATGTGCCATAGCCCCGTTTGGTTACTTGCACTCGCTGGTGGGGTTGGACTTTTGCAAGAATCGGGGTCCATTGGAGCATACTATTATCGTATCCAGTGAAGAAGAGCCTCAAATGTCTCCATGCATCTCTATAACATAAGTTTTTACTTTCTTCAGAAAAAGTACCAAATGCGAGATTCGATCTCGTGGCGGTCTAAAATTGACGGTTTCTAGCACTCCTCCGACCCCACCTATATGAGAGAATTTCAGGTCGAAACTGTCGTCTTTGATTGCCTACAGGAAGACTTCACGTCCATTGACCAGAGTACGCAGTTACGTAACAGAAGCTTGCGGGGTCTGTAACCTTCAAGGGACGTTTTTCCTCCTCAACTTGTCTGAACTTGTCCTCCTTACTGTCCCTTCACTCCGTTATACACAACCTATCTCACTTACCTAGCTCTCTTCCTTTTTTTAGACTTTCTCTCTTTTTGACAAAATATATGTCATAATTTGTATAGTTAATGCCAAAAGATATAATTTATTTCCGTCAAACTAAGTATGTAAATATGTTACGCTTGTGTTAAAATGTAAATATGTAAATTCATCCATGTATAAAAGCTGGGCAAAAAATAAAGGTGGCAGACATCGCGGGTGCGCTGTTCGCTAGGTATAACGACTGCGCCTCTTCATTTAGCTACGACATATATATATCTCTCAGATGGGCATTTTGATATCAACTAAACGTTGATTTGGGATTTTCCCAGGATATTAGATAATCCATTTTCCAGATAAATCAAGAAAAGCCATTCATACGGCATTTCGGGCTGTTGGCCTTCGTCGGTATGGGTGTACCTTAATATCCCCCTCCCCTGGTCATTTAAAACATCAACTCGGTTAAGAATCCAAGTTAAAACATTTATCGAATACCTATAATAATAAACAATACTTAAAGTTACACCGCATAAGTTTCTTTTTTTCTATGAAAAATCAATATTTATTTCAAAGAGAAATATTTACTATTTCTAACTTTTTTGAATGAATTATGAGAGGGTGAAAATATGAAGAGTAATGGCGATCGGAAAAATAAAAGTGTCCAGGGGCGGGAATCGAACCCACAACCTTCTGCTTTCCGATCGCCATTACTCTTCATATTTTCACCCTCTCATAATTCATTCAAAAAAGTTAGAAATAGTAAATATTTCTCTTTGAAATAAATATTGATTTTTCATAGAAAAAGAAACTTATGCGGTGTAACTTTAAGTATTGTTTATAATCACCCGCCGCAGTCCTTTATAACCTATAATAATGCCAACATTATATCGGACTCGGGTCAGTGATAATAGCACAACACCAGTTTTAACAAATACAGAACACTCACCTGAAGACCGTGGTTTCGAGCTAATGTCCCTCGTCAGTCCAAGGGCAAACTTCGATAAGATCCACAAGGGATCGAATGAAATCTTCACAATTTACAAAAGAGATGTTTATTAATTAAAATAATGCAACAGGTTTCTGGATATATTTCTTTTCATTTGATTGGTACATTCTACTGCCGGGAAGAGTCACAGACTGTGGACCTCTTCTCCTGTCAAGCTTTTATACTACACAGGCTACAGACATTGATTGGAGTACAAGACTTCAGCCCTGTCCCTACTTTCTGACTCAGCCTGGAACTACCTGGTTCACCGCAGTCCTCCCCATGACTGGACTTCTAGACTGTAACTGTACAGCCCGGGTAGTTGGTGATTTATGCTCCAGGAGTTATCTCTATTTTCTCTTAGTACATTCTTAAGCTTTCGGGAATTTCCGCCCTTCTACAGGAGTACAACGGCGTTTATTATTATTCGTTTTATACTCCTGTGGAAGAGAGGGTGGAAATTTCCGATAGCTAGAGAATTCTATATACAGTTACGAGCGTCATCAATTCCTCATCTCTTAATCATTCACCTCTGTCACCGTTTGCTTTTTTTTTTTTGGAATCGCGCCCTCCTATTGGTTGGCTACGATCACGCCACCTTTGCCCCCCCCCCACTCGCTATTTCGTCTTTGTAACTATTGTGTTGGAGCGGGTCGCTCCCTAAATAAATGCATATATTAGATAATAACCAAATGGAATCCTCTCTTTCTTTTTCCCAGTAAGAGACGCCTACGGAAGCCAACAGTATATAGACAGATAAAGCACATAGGCTATAGTTATTAACTAACATATGCAATTATTTAAAGCGCCAATTTATAATTGTAACAAATAGTATTTGAAACAAAACATTCAATCGGGTAAAACACGGGCGTTGCCCGGGTCATTCGGCTAGTACAATAATAAAATTAAAAGAAACTCGCATCTTCATAAACTTGTTGTATTATTTTAATTTATATCCAGGAGATTCATATCTATTGCGTAAAGATGTCAAGCTAGTAAAGTGGCTAGGACAATTCTATGGTTAAAATATCGATAGAAATTTTGCCCAGAGGATATTGATCTATCAAAAGAGCTTTAGCATCTATTTTGACAAGAGAGGTGACCTTTTTTATATATATAAATCAATATCCTCCCGGTAAAATTTCCAATCAATAAAGCTTTTTGACTAAATTGAACTCTTCGAATAAAAATAGTAAAATATAACGGCGATTAAAGACTATAAAACACTCCTCTTCAATTGTCGTTATATTTTAATAAAGCTTTTTATTAAAGTAAAACTTTACTTAAACATAACTGTAGTTGACTGTAGTTCTTGATTCTTCGGAGAAGGGGAGTCTTTGTTAAGAAAGGATAGTTTCGCCTATTTTAAGTTGTTGTCACCTAATACTTGGGTAGGTCAATAAACATCTCTCCCAGTATGGATGGGGCAGTAACGACAATCTCCCACGTGCCATCAGCGGCCACTTCTTCTGACAAGAAGTGAAGAACAAACACTTCTTCCTTTCTCGATAACATACGCCACATACTGTGACAAAAGTTACTTTAACGTCTTACAAAAAAGAAAAAAGGGTACTAGGGCCTAAAGTAAAAAGTAACAACTTAACACACAGAAGCGCTCAAAAGTACAAAAGAAAAAGGATAAAAGGAATGAAGTAAAAACACACACGCGATACGTTATAACAAAACCAGTACTTATCTTTTATTGGAGCGGACCGGGGCTACTCGATTGTAATCCGAGTCACAAAACAGAATCTATGGGACAATCCATGATAAATCATCAAACTTATAAGATATTGTGGAGCTTGTCTGATATCCACTCATAGACAAAACTTTATATATCGGGATTAAGACAATAACACTGGAAGATATTTGATACACAGTAACGTTTTACACTAGAAGAACTAGATAACCAAGTATGAACAAATTTGCCTCTTTCTCTCTTTCCACTTCCATAAGTTTTGTCCATGAGTGTATTCCATCATGACACCAACCACCGACGTTATAAGCCATTCCATCCTCGGCTTTACATCTAGAGCTAGCCAAATATTTACTGGGCAGGGTTCAGGCTCCGTAGGACTTTAACCCACTCTTGCCAAGTTGATTGTGTGGAAATCGGCAATTGTGTGTGGGCTGGGGATTTTTTTTTTTTTAGCTCAAAATACCTTCGCAGCAAGGCGAGCAAGCTTTCCTCTAATCTTTCTTCTTTTCACTCCACCCATTTCAACAGTTCCTTGAATAACCGCCTCTCTTCAATATAACTCCGATCTTAAAATGTTGAAAAGGTTATTTTTGGATTTTTTTTTTTATAAAAGCGCTCCCTGACCGTTTGTTGGGTATTATAGATGACAGAGTGTCTCTAGGACACCAGCTTTTTTGGTCGCTGAGATACAGTTTGCACTACACCGACGAATGCCAACAGCCTGGAACGCATACGTGGTTGGTTTTTTGTTGTTAATTCAAGAAACGAGTTGTGGCCAATATTTTGGAATAATCCTAAAGTATCCTTTAGTTGACCTTTATTCTGATAGATGGCGCTCTCCCATCATAAGTGCTCTCTCTTTTTGCCTTATATTATCTTTTTTTTCGTATTTTTTCTTTATAAAAGTTCTTGCATAAAGTCTTGTCTTTATACTTGTATTTAAACGGATCGAAGCTGCTAGGGAGGTTACCGTGAAAGTTTGCATCATTTCTCGACGCGCGTTAAAAGGCCTTGAAAGGTGGTATAATAGCTCTTGAACATCTTCCTGCCAATTCCGTAAGTTTCGGGAAAATGAGATTTGTGCGACCGCTTCCGCACAAGTGAATTTAGGAAGCATCTGAAGAAACAAAAGAACGAAAGTATCTTGATTTCAACCATGGTCCTCTTCAGAACGAAACGGCGATCGCCAGAATAAGGCAATTGTAATTTGATTCAACAAGTTGACCCTTTTTTTTTTTTTTTGGAAGAGAGTAAAAAGAAGACGTCTTTGAAAACAGAGTGTTTAAGGAATACATAGGCTTAAATAACTTCAGAAAATAGAAGAAATTGTAGAGATAGCCAATGATAACTAAGAAATACAAACATTAAGCACGAATTAAGTAGAACTGCTCTTCACTGAAGGTTAATAACGAGTTTACAAGGTGGGAAGAGGAGCTTCTTTTTATTAGTATGCACACAAGCTTTCGGACATATCGTCCTTCATCAACTTACCTGATGAAGGACGATATGTCCGAAAGCTTGTGTGCATACTAATAAAAAGAAGCTCCTCTTCCCACCTTGTAAACTCGTTATTAAGCACGAATGTTCCTTTTTTCAAAGAACGGCCCGAGTGACCCGAGCTCAGCCAAACGCTGCAAAGAAGAACCAGGGTTATAACTAAGAAGTGAGAAGAACTCTTGAAGCAAACAGTATCTACCATTATTTCTTCGTAGATGGTGATCTACTATGTTTGTGGCAGTCTCGTGTTCAACAGTTTGTGAATCTTTAGGATTGAGAGTTCGGCGAGTTCTTCCTGCACCTACGCATACCATGGACTAGGGGCTACTTTGAGCGAAGCTTATACGTCAAAGCTCTTCCTATGTGTAACAGTAGGATCCTTCAAGTTCGACTTATTCTTGCCCACAGAAGCTACTCCAGCAGGCGTTATCTTCTTTCTTATCTCCACTCAAATCATATTAGGGTATCAAGTTGTGACCCTTGATGGTGTCTGTTTGACAACCATCATGACTGGATGAAGTAGAATGCGTCTGCCTTTGTCATTAACACTGGGAGAACTACTCAGTAGCAAGCCGACTTAGCTCCAAAAGAAATGGCCGCCTCTGACATGAGGAATAGACGCCATGTGAAGCTGCTCCTAACATGGAGTACAGATGCTGCTCATCCTGTATCCCTGGATTAGAAGCCCTTACATGGTACTATCAGCCGGGCCAGCTGAACCCAGGTTTTTTAGCGAGCTTGTTACTGCTTCCCCTCCTCCTTTTTCATCCGGGCTTGGGAGCGGCAAAAGCAGGCGTTATTATGGTGAGGAACAACTAACGTCTTGAAGGCGAGAAGATTGTGAGGACCATTATAAATCCTATGGTATCAAAGCCGGCGTGGAAGTCTATATTTAGCCGGGCCGAGCAATGATGTAATAATCCACCAATCCCTATCTTGCTCGTCTGTCTGCTTGCCTGCCTGGGTATGTATGTAGATAGGTAGAGCTCTTACGTCACATCTACCACCAGCTGGGTGTTGGATTACGTTGCTCCACTTGCTGTTACTCCTCTATCCTTTACTCGTTTATTGGCCAGACAGCCGAGTGACTCGTGTTCTGATTTCTGCGTAAGCTCTCTTCTTGAGAGAATTCCACGACATCAGAAAAACTGACTGTAAATACCATGGTAGGATCACAATAATGATCTAGAGGTTGCCTGGCCGGCATTCATAGTTCTTGTAATATATCATATGTTTATATGGTTTTGACCAAGGACTTGGTTGTTGTTGTGTGATGTAATCAATTTATAGCGTGAGATATTCATGTTTTTAGTTCTTATGATAATTCTGTAATAATAAAATATTATACAAATATATAACAGTAACATACAATCTCTTTTAATAGAAACTATACTACCTAAGATTATTGAATATATATTAGATAGAAGAGTACACATAACAGTTCTTCAAATTAAAGATACTTCGGCCAGTAAATCTTTTTGTTATCTCGACGTTTCGACAAAAATCTTTTGTTCGCTCCTGACGAGGACAAAAGATTTTTGTTGAAACGCCGAGATATAATAAAAAGATTTACTGGCCGAAGTATCTTTAATTTTAAGAATGCAATGATGATATCTTAGGATGATACAGATTAAGCCAAAAACTATTCTTTTTTTTTTCTATTCAGTTCAATAATCATTGTTGAAAAAAATAGTCTTTTATTTAAAGGAAAAAAACAATAGCGTTGAATATGTAGTTCCGTGGTTTGGTTTTAAACAGAGAATAGAGATTCCTGCATATCATCACTATTGTTATTAGATTTTGAAATAGTTGCAAAGGATTTAAACGATAAACATCAATCGAAATAATTTGTTGTGTGTGTGCAAAAGGTTTATTTATTCAATAAAAATGGCAAGTTTTCAAGCGTTAGCTCATCATCAGACCAATTGTTTCGCAAATTCCTACAATATATATAGAGAGAGGTATTTTTACATATTTACACTTGAAAAGGTTTATTAGTAGTAGTAGTGTTAGAGTATGATAGAAATATACGGTCTATATATGTTATCATCATCATTTTTGCTCCCGACCTCGAGATAATCACACGGCCAATTTCCACATCCAGATAGGTCCAAATATTGTCGAACAGCCCTTTAACTGTCAAATAGATTGTTCTGGCTGGCTCTCCATAGTTTAAATCTACGGCCCAAATGTTGACATTCGTTACTATATTAAAAATCGATATCTCGAAGTTTGATCAAAATTAAAGAAAGAAAATGTGAACATTTCCCCCCCACTTCTCTTCGGAGAAGAATGATCAGATTTCTTCCCGGTTGTCCCACGAGTTATAGAAGACTTCCTAGAAGACGGATGAAGGAGCGGCTGTAAGGTAAGAACGGGTTTCTTGGCCTAATGGATTCTCGGTCGCCCTTTTTTTTCCTTCAGTTTGTTTGTTTGGTTGGATGGTTGGTTCAGGGGCACGTGTTGCGTAAGTCCTGCTACCTCCCACGTCTTAAACTGTGACGTAATTCATGTAGGAAGAAGGGACTTTACACGTTGTCGTGCACGTTGCACGTTCTTCTTCCTTGATCTTTTTGGACGTAGGGTCTATGGATCTATTCTTTTGTTTCACCGCTCTTGAGCAGGTCGTAGTCTCCCCCAGACCCGCCATACTTCTCTAGCTTAGCTTATTCCTCTCTTTAGTTCTTCTTAGATTACCATCTCTTTGTCCAATAGTCCAATTCTTCTTCTTTCTACTGTTCGCTTTCCATTTAGTTTTACCTTCCAGAACTTTCTACCATATTCCTCTCTTTTACTCTATGTCCCATCCAATTCTTCTAACGACATTCTTCAACAGACCTCGTTCCTCTCTCAATATTCTCAAGACTTCTTTATTTCTGATGTCCGCCCAATTATTCTTTACTTCCTTCCATTCTACTTCCATTGGGATTGTAAAAAAAAAAGAACCTTCATAGGAATTATTTAGTGGCCAACACATCAGACACTATCTCAAGCTATACAAGCTTGATACCTTAATACGATTGAGTAGAGATAAGAAAGAATAAGAATTATCAACGCAATATGAACACTATACCATATAAATTAATGAAAATTCATTTATCTATTTATCTATTTATTTATCTATTGCTGATGTCAATGTTTGTTTATTGGTTCTCTTTTGGTTCCCCGGGGCGCCATTGGCTGTAGCCAATTAAAGCAGCGCATGCGCGAAGTCACTTCATTTATTTTTAAGTCATTATATTCCTCACATACACGCAAGGTAACGGTCGAACCTATAAACTTTAACACTTTTATTAACGCTATTTAAAATTTGGTTTAAAGCCTTTTATATACTTAGAGTATAAGTGAAAATATACATTGTTTCTCTATAGTATATATGTGCCAAAAGCAGAAGTAGTAAAAATCAAACCCAATTCATTAGCTTTTCACAAATTCTGGAAAATAGCACAGACAATAGACGTAACACAGGATCCAACTTGAAGAAAGGTCGATGTTGATCTCCACTTTCTATAGATAACTGCTATGTTTACTTCTGTATCTGGGAGAATCCTGTATGGGACGTGTGTCCTTAATGAAGGCTTTTTGTTGTTATTAATATATACAGTTATCAGCGTCATGCGTTCTTAATTCTGCCACCGTTTGCTTTTGGTTTAGTGGTAGAATGCTCTCCTGCCACGCGGGCGCCCCGGGTTCGATTCCCGGCCGATGCATTTTTTTTTTTTTACAATTTTTAAAACTCATTTATATATTATACAAGAATGACATCCACGGCGCCAATTTATAATTGTAACGAATAGTATTTGAATAAAAGCATTTAATCGGGTAAAACACGGGCGTTGCCCGGGTCATTCGGCTAGTTTTTGTATATGTGCCAAAAGAGGCACCTCTCCCTTTAAATATACATTAGAATAATGAATTATGTTTATCACTCCAGTACAAAGCTTAAAGGTGGTGATAGAACCATAAAACAAGTTTTGCCAAATTCAGACAAAAGCCAACTTTGTATACCTGTAGGATGTTATGAAATCGAAGCCGTCCCTGTACTGATGAGGGACATAGCCAGAAACCATGGTATATAGGTGGTTGACTTTTGTCTGAATTTTCCAAAACTGGTGTTGTGGTCTATTCTTTATCATCATCTTTACATTTTTTACTGGGCCGATAAACATATAGCAATTGTTCTGATGCATATTTTTAAAGGGAGAGGGGCATCTTTTGATACATGGATACCATCCTCCCGCAACTTTATATTATATTACATATCAAAATAATGATATAGCTCTCTCTAATAAGTCGGTGGATGAGAGGGTAACACCCTCGATTCCCGACAGTCATGAACCGGGATTAAATCCCGCGTTAAAATTTGTTTAATATATGAATAACCTTCACATATTATTCATTGTTCAATTATCATGAACTAGGTTGCTCTTGCTGAGCGGTACCTATTAATGTGATTTGAACCAGATAGCTCTCTCTATATATACACACCTATCCCCCGATTTACACGGTAGATACGTTCCTGAGAAAAAACGTGTAAATCGGGGGATAGGTGTACACAGAAATAAAATGCATTGACAGGTTAAAATATGTAGTCAGCACATAAGCTCGGGATTCCTCGTGAGATGTATACACAGCGCATGTGTTCAATCATAGTAGCATTTAGTATAGTGCAATAATAATAAAAAAAAAACTTATTTGGAAAACCGTGTAAAAGCGAAAACGTGTAAAACAAGTACCGTGTAAATCGGGGGATAGGTGTATACATATCTACCATATAACTTTGTACATTCGAATTTCTTTCTCCCTCTTTTTTTCCCCCCACGCTAATTTTCTCTCACTGATTATTTCTCAGAAGAATATGTATATAAGACCTAAGGTCTTAATAAAGGAGCATTGATCGATTAATACAAGTAGAGCTGAAACTCCCTACAATGATTTTCATGGGGATAAAGAAACAGTCTTGAGAAAACTAAACATTCTGCATTTGCACAATGAATACATCTTTTACAAATATAGATAAAGAATTCTTCCTGGATTGAAATTAGACGAAAAACATGGTGAAGGAAGACGAGTTTCTTTTATTGATGCATAGGTGCAATCTTTCGGGTAAAAACCCTTCAACAGGCGAGAAATGAAGCGTGACTTATATGGTTTTGTAGGCGCCATCCCGACCAGAGAGCCACAGATAAACAGATTATAAACGCACAGAATATAGAATCCGAGCTCCCCAGTAGAAGGAATACCCGGAAGACGACGGTACTCTCTGTTATATGTGTTGTTCACTATTATGATTTTGTTTTAATAAACACTACTAAATTATTTCATTGGATCCTCTCTTTCTTTTTCCCAGTAAGAAACGCCTACGGAAGCCAACAGAAATTCAGAAGTGGGATAGTCCTGAAGAAAATTGAAGATTCACTGGAATAATTTGGAAACGAGAAGGACGTGGCGCGGTGACCGATCAACGTAAGAGGAGTTGCATGGTATGTACGAAATTTAATTACCTATTCCTAAAAGTATTATTACAAGTCACCTCGACAAAAGTATTATCGCAAAGTATCGCGGTAAAAGTATTATTACAAGTCACCTCGACAAAAGTATTATCGCAAAGTATCGCGGTAAAAGTATTATTACAAGTCACCTCGACAAAAGTATTATCGCAAAGTATCGCGGTAAAAGTATTATTGCAAGTCATCTCGATAAAAGTATTATCGCAAAGTATCGCGGTAAAAGTATTATTGCAAAATCATCTCGATAAAAAGTATTTTAAAGTAAAGTGAAGTATTTTAAAGAAAGTATTTTAAAGTAAATTAGTATTTTAAAGAAAGTATTTTAAAGTAAAGTGAAGTATTTTAAAGAAAGTATTTTAAAGTAAAGTGAAGTATTTTAAAGAAAGTATTTTAAAGTAAAGTACAGTATTCTAAAGAAAGTATTTTAAAGTAAAGTAAAGTATTCTAAAGAAAGTATTTTTAAAGTAAATTGAAGAAACAAATAAAAAGTATTATCGCAAAGTATCGCGGTAAAAAGAAAAAAAAAAGTATTGTCTCAAAATTACTAAAGAAAAGTTGATTTCGTTTAAAGAAATAATCATTTTATTTGTTTATTTTAAAATTTTTTGCTTTGTTTATTTTTCCTTTTGAAAAACATGACTTATTTAGCGAAAGTAAGGAAATGCGATTTGAGCAAGTTGGCGTATGAACTCGGCGAGGTAGTACCGCCAGAGAGCAGGATCGTCGACTTAAAACACCTTATTTTGAATAGCCAATCTTACGAAGAAGAATTCGCAAAGCAACTGTTGGAGACTCTGATCGAGGATCGGGAACGAATCGAGGAGCGGGAACGAATCGAGGATCGGAAACGAATCGAGGATCGGGAACGAATCGAACGGGAACGAAAAGAACAAATGGTAATGGAATTCGAGCTTGAGAAGCTGCGCATCCAGACTACACGCGGAAACAACGATACGTCTCGAAGTACCAGCAATGCCGCACATTACGAGATACGTAAACTGATGCCCAAGTACGAGTCGAAGGACAATGATTTGAGTTTTTACCTAATTCTTTTCGAAAGACAGGCAAAGCGACTAGGATTGGATGAAGACCAATGGGCGTTCAGCCTCCTAGGATTGCTACCTTACGAAATGACTCAATTAATCGCTCGGGAGACAGAAGAACAAAGCGGCGATTATAGGTTCGTGAAAAGGTTGCTCCTAAAAAGGTACAAGTTGAGCCCCGAACAATTCAGACAAAAATTCGAGAAGCACGAGAGATCTCAAAAGGGTTCCTGGAGAGACTTCGCTTTCGAATTGCGAGGATATTTCAACGAATGGATCGAAGGAATGAACGTGGAAAATTTCGACGCCCTAAAGGATTTGTCCGTCACTAACCAGCTAAAGAAAAAAGTTCCAAATGTGCTGCGTAATCATCTCATTGACGATTGGACCAAGTTAAACAACCCAGACGAGTTGGCGGATAAACTGGACGAGTACGAAAATGTTCGCACCGAGATGGGACCTCCGCATTGGAATGCGAAACACCTCATACCACCGTCGTTTCAGCAGAAATCTGCGAGATTCCCCAACCAAAACGAAGTTAAAGAGACTAAACAAGGAACGAATGTTTCGGGTCAAGACGCTGCAAGGAACGAAATCAGTGAAACGTACCCTAACACCTTGAGGAGAATGGTCAACCGTACGATCAGAAACGACAAGGGAGAACCGAAGTGCTTCAACTGCAATCAGTTTGGACACATTGCCAGAGACTGCCCAGCACCCAGGACTACGTTGACATGCCGAGGATGCGGTCAAACGGGACACAAGGAAAGGAATTGCACAAGACCCAAAGAAGGACTAAAAGTAGCCAACCTGGAAGTCGAAGGACTGGAGACTGTCCCGCCAGATGTATATTTGAAGGATGTCAAGATCGACAACAAGGAAACCGTGAAGGCAATGATAGACACCGGGAGCAGCAGTTGTCTAATGAGAGAATCGGTCGCAAGGAGGATCAGCGTCGACATCGAACCAGACTCGACTAGTCTGTACGGCATCGGTAACCAGACTGCACCAGCTGCCAGGACCGTTGGGAAGACGACAGTCGACCTGGAGATTGATGGCATCGTCGGAAGGGAAATCACTGTATTCATTGTCAACGATGATGCCCAACCCTATGACCTATTAATTGGAAGAACATGGACAGATCTGCCCTACGTATCCTTCGCCAGAATTGGTAAAAACTTGCATATTGGCTATTCATCCGAATTTCCGTTTGCTAATCTGCAAGAAGAAATCAAGTCGCGTCGCATCGAACTGAGAGCAACCGAAACTGTTCAGTTGGAGAGCGACTCCATTAACTTTACAAGTGCAATCACAGACGAGGTAAAGGACGGATATGTATTGTTCACAGGAGTAGATGACGCCTGTGTCGATTCCCTATTGGAAGTGGTCGATGGAAAGACGACCGTACCCATCATCTCAGCTGGCAAGGGCAAGTTGAGAGTAAGGAAGAACCAATGTGTAGGGCGAGTTGAACTACTGAACCTTGATGATATTGTTGTTAACCTGGACGTCGCAGAGGATTCGTTTCAGACTAAAAATGAAGAGAAGAGGGAAGGACAAGACCAAATGAAACGTAAGCGCCCCATACTGCCTGAGGACATCAACGTCAATCATTCTCTGACTTCGAAAGAGAGACAAGAAATTCTAGATGTAGTAAACGAGTATAGAGACTGTTTCGCTCTTGGCATGGAGGAATTAGGGTGCACCGATGTCACCAAGATGGACATTAAGGAGGTTGATGGAAGCAAGCCAGTCTGTCTGAGACCGTATAAGACGACTGCTAGTGAACGCGAAGCAATCAGGGAGATTGTCAGAGAGTGGAAGGACAATGGAATAGTCACGGAAACTAGATCACCCTACGCTAGTCCCGTCCTACTTGTGAGGAAGAAAACTGGAGATCATCGTCTGGTGGTAGATTACAGGAGACTCAACATTCAAACAGTTAAGGACAAGTTCCCATTACCAAGGATAGACGACCTTCTGGAAGGCCTAAGGAATGCGAAATTCTTCACCACTCTGGATCTGGCGCGTGGATATCTGCAGATACCACTGACCGATAAGGCAAAATTAAAGACAGCATTCATCACCCCAGATGATACAGGTCAATTCGAAAGGATGATTTTTGGACTCGCCAACGCACCAGCTGAATTCCAAAGACTGATGCACACTGTCCTAGGTCCGCTGCTGAACAAGAAGGCATTCTGCTATCTCGACGACGTGATTATCCCGGCAAAGGATTGGCGGGAGATGATCGAAAGGTTGAGGGAAGTCCTCGAAAGAATAAGATCAGCGAAGTTGACACTGAAACCCTCTAAATGCGAGTTCGGAAGGAGGGAAGTTGAGTTCTTAGGGTATGTCATCAGTACAGGCGGACTTAAGCCAGGCCCAAGAAAGATCAAGGCGATAGAAGAATTTCCAGAACCCAAGAATGTCCACGACATACGACGCTTTCTGGGACTGGCGAACTTCTTCAGACGATTTGTAAAGGACTTCGCGAGGAAAGCAGAACCGCTAAGCAGACTTACGAAGAAAGGTTCACAATTTGAATGGAAGGAAGAACAGCGAAGGTCATTTGGAGGACTACGAAAGGATCTGGTCGAATATCCGGTACTAGCTCATTACAACCCTGAACTCAAGACAGAAGCACATTGCGATGCGAGTGCTGAGGGATTAGCAGGAATGGTGCTACAGATGGACGAAGACTGCAAATGGCGCTTGGTCTACTGTGTGAGCAAGAAGACAACAGAGGCCGAGAAGATGTACCACTCAAGCAAATTGGAGCTGATGGCGATAGTGTGGACCTTGGATCGACTACGTCAGTTCCTCGTAGGAATCAAGTTTACAGTGGTTACAGATTGCCAAGCACTGGTCTACATGAACGTGAAGAAGACTACAAATCCTCAGATAGCGCGATGGTACAATCTGATTCAGGAATACGATTTCGAAATTCGACATAAACCAGGGGAGAAGATGGCCCACGTAGACGGAATGAGTAGAGCTCCAGTCGACGACCCTAGAGACACGATGGAGGAAATCGTGGAGAAAAACCTTGAAGTGTGCCTCACAATCACACTGGAAGAACAAATCTTGATGATTCAGCATTCCGACCCTGAATTGAGAGACCTGATCCAGATCTTTCGAAAGGACCCGTGTGATAGGACAGTAGGAGAACAAAATAGAATTAACGACTACAGCTACAAAGGAGGCAGACTTTTCCGCATGGTGAAAAATGGAGAAGAGGAACGAGCCCTGTATGTTATACCCAAAAGTATGAGGAAAAGCTTAGTTGTCAAATTCCATGATCTAATGGGACATTTTGCGACTGATAGGACTGTCAACAAAATTAAGGAATTGTACTGGTTTCCTTCAATGAAGAGGTACGTTCGACGCCATGTGGCTATGTGTCTCGAGTGTCTATTTAACAAAGTTCCCGGTGGAAAACAACAAGGCTTCCTACATCCCATTAAGTCAGGCAAGAGACCGTTTTCCATCGTACACATGGACCACGTAGGCCCCTTCGTGAGAAGTACAAAAGGTAACCAGGAACTTTTAGTGATTGTCGATAATCTGACAAGATTTGTCCGATTAAGCCCTGTAAGGAATACATCGACGCAGAACGTCCTGAAGGTAATGAAAAGTTTTGTGAATGATTTCGGACTACCCGACAAGATCATCAGCGACAGAGGGTCATGTTTTACCTCAAGGCAATTTGAAGAATTCTGTCGAGGAAATGGAATACATCATACTCTGAACTCTACGAAACATCCGCAAGGGAACGGGATGGTCGAAAGAGTGAACCGAACAGTATTGTCCACTATAGCAACCAGTATCGAGGATCCGCGACGGAAGGATTGGGACCTGAAGATCAAGGAGGTAGAGCGAGACCTGAACAATGCGGTGAACAAGACGACGAATAAAACACCGTTCGAAACACTCCACGGCTATTCCCCTCGATTCCACGATGGGATACTTAGAAGATTAGCCGACGAAGACGTGGACCCATGGACCGAGCCGGATAGAATTCAAGAGAGTGTGAGAACCCAAATTGAGAATAAACAAGAAATTATGAAGACATACTACGATAAGAAGAAGTGCCGTACAATCCAATTCGAAGTAGGAGAAATTGTAGTGATGAGGCATGTACCCAAAATGACGGGTGAACCAACCAAGGCACAAGCCAAATATCGAGGACCTTTGATAATTACCGAGGTTCTGCCAAGCGACACGTATAGAGTGACTCAGTTAAGCGAAAGAACCAGTGGACGGTTCTACACGACAACGGCCCATATCAGTCAACTGAAGTCTTGGCACAGTGAAGAAGATGATTCAGCTACAGAAGAAAGTCCGGACGAGGAGCCAGAAGTAGAAGATACCCCCCGACGCAACCCACGACGTTCCTGCAACGCAAGGTTCAATCGAGGACGATTGAAATCCAGGAATGGCCGAATGTAGGCGCCATCCCGACCAGAGAGCCACAGATAAACAGATTATAAACGCACAGAATATAGAATCCGAGCTGCCCAGTAGAAGGAATACCCGGAAGACGACGGTACTCTCTGTTATATGTGTTGTTCACTATTATGATTTTGTTTTAATAAACACTACTAAATTATTTCATTGGATCCTCTCTTTCTTTTTCCCAGTAAGAAACGCCTACGGAAGCCAACAGTTTGTACCATAGTTCTTATAAGTCGCGCTTCAATGCTCGCCTGTTGAAGGGTTTTTACCCGAAAGCTTGCACCTATGCATCAATAAAAGCAACTCGTCTTCCTTCACCATGTTTTTCGTCTAATACATATTTTACTAGATTGTCCTGTTTTTCAAGATTATAGAAGCGACAATAATTTAATAGTAACAGATTCAAGTATTTTTATTTCCAGTAAAGAAAATGTATATTAAATTCAATACCTTTTGTAGATATATTTTAAATTATATAGCAACAAATATCTTTTAAGAAACTGATAATTTATATTATGTTGATTGTACATATTGCCAGACACATCTTTCTTTTGTACACAGTTCTCTGTTCTCGTTTTTTCCCCTTTCTTTCTCATAGTTAATATCATATGACTATTCTATTCACGGCCTAAAGTTATTGTATATATATATATATAATTGTTGAAATGTGATGATCCTTTCGACGTATGGATAAGCTGGCAGTCGTGTACGTGAGGCGAGTGTTGATGATCTTCCCACACGCGGACAACAAGAAGCAGAGGCAGGGCTAGATGTTAGCACAGAGAGGGATCGGGGACAGCCCACGGGACAGAGATAGAGGCCATGGCACAAACTTGGATGCCTATCACCAAGACCTGGAAAGACAGGCTGAAGTGAACTGCCGAGAAACCTCTAGAACATCTGCCGACCCCCTGCCAAAACTTGTCCTGTTTTGGGGGGTCTCTATAAGAATGTCCCTCGGTATCCCACATGGGCTGGGCGTTGCCTTTTTCCACCCCTCTGTCCCTGCTGCCACCAGCTGACCGCTCTCTCTTTGGATCTTTATTTTGACGTCACCAATTTTAGTTTATATACAAAAAGGGTGTACAGGTTATATTAATAAAGATATAGCATATATACAAAATATGGGGGTGGTAGTAAATAGAAAGTGTCATTATTATACAGTTTTAAAATATACGATATATATGTATAGACAAATGTCATATATGTATGACAGCGCAAGTGTCCCTAGGGGGACATAGTGCTTTAAATTGAAATAAAAAAAGCGATATTTTGATGTCTTTGCTAAAGTTACCAAAGATGGTGACATAGGTTGGGGCAAATTAAGATCGATTTAAGATAGTATAGGAAACAACTGTCAAAAAAAAAAAAAAGAATTGAAGCGGTAGGATGTAGAAAAATGGCTTGTCAAAGAGGTTGACAATTTTACAAAAGAAATGTCACCAAAAGCCTTCACGTCGAATTTCAAAGAGAGAATTGGAAATCGGTAAACAACAACAACAAAAAGAGTTGCTTTTTTCTCTTTTTTATTGAATTATATTCAATACCTTCTCTACATAGCGGGCGGGAGAAGCAGCACAAGTAAGGGACTGCCCTGTGGGGTGAAGTATGGTGTCGTGAGCCGCTACGGTAACCGTGAACAGGGAACTCTGAAATATGGCTGACTAACGGGGCAATGGTACATCCCTCCTTTTCCATAGAGCAACAAAATCATGGAAAAGAACACCACCACCATTATATTCAATACATATAAAATGAAAGGATTTAAAAACACGAATGTTTCTTTTATACATAATACAAACTTCTACTGTCCTTACTGCGATTCCGTGCTTTTAAATCCTTTCATTTTATATGTATAGATGGCGCGTTATTGCTTTGTGTTAATTATATTCAATAATAATGATACCCTCAACGATTGATTTTTTAAAAAAGAAATGTAATAATTTTGTTATTTATTTCATATGGATTATTTATATGTTTGTATGTGGGGTATGTATATATTTCTATCGTTAACTCTCTCCAAACTTGGTAGAGTTCCCAAGGCAAAAGTAAAAATCTCCAATTTCGATTGGTTCAGGAGACCCCACGTGACACGATGGTTGCCAATGACGTCATCTAATCGACCCCTCTACCCCCCTTTTCTATGGCCCTGGCCTAAAAATCGGCTTTTGGCACCGCTGGTAGTGATTACAAACTTTTTTCTTCTTCTTTGTTGTTGTTATCTTTCCTCTAGTTATTTATCAACCATCTTCATATTTCTTTGGAAGAACGTCTCTTGTTCGGAGGTGGATTCTTCTCTCTATATCTCGTTTTACCTTTTTTTATTGCTGCGTTTTTGTTGTGTTCCTGTGGAAATACAAATACTTGAATCCTGTATATTAATCCCGAAAGATGGGAAATAGGAAAGAAGTCGGAAAAACTGACACTTTCTTTTCCTAATGTGTTTCCTCCATCTTTTATCTTCATGCTTGTCTTCACGCTTGTTCGGCGGTACATATACTACAACTAGCCGAATGACCCGGGCAACGCCCGTGTTTTACCCGATTGAATGTTTTTATTCAAATACTATTTGTTACAATTATAAATTGGCGCCTTAAATAAATGCATATATTAGTTAATAACTATAGCCTATGTGCTTTATCTGTCTATGTACTGTTGGCTTCCGTAGGCGTCTCTTACTGGGAAAAAGAAAGAGAGGATTCCATTTAGTTATTAACTAATATATGCATTTATTTAAGGAGCGACCCGCTCCAACACAATAGTTACAAAAACGAAGAAGCCAGGGGGGGGGGGGGGGGGGCAAAGGTGGCGTGATCGTAGCCAACCAATAGGAGAGCGCCATTCCAAAAAAAGCAAACGGTGACAGAGATGAAGAATTAAGAACGCATGACGCTCGTAACTGTATATAGAATAGGAACGATACAGAGAAGATTAGCATGGCTCCTGCGCAAAGATGACACACAAAATCGTGAGGTGTTCCTTTATAATCTTTTTATTACTCTACCAAACACCTCCTTCATCCTGAACTAACTGTAGTGTATGTTGTTTCATAGCATTCCGTTTATGTTACAATTGAGCATGCAATTAAATTGGCTTGTATGCAAGAGAGGTTGAGATTAAAACTACTTAATTACGCCGTTCGTATATGATTATGTACTTATGTACCCACCGTACTTCACCCTACAGGGCAGTCCCTTGGGAGTTGATATTAAAAGCCTTATAAGAACGATATAGTAAAAGCGCTGGAAGACTGATTGTCCTTTAACTTGTGATCTATGTAATAGAAGAATACAAGATGAAATCATGCATATAATATTTGGTTGCTTTTGCTTGGAGAAACAGAGTAAAAAACTCTTGGGTGATTTATACTTGTCTCTATATCCGATAGTCAACAAATATATAACTGGATGAATACAATGATGTTTGATCAAGGTCTTGTCTTTGGTTTATATAAATTCTACAAGACCGCAGTCACCGTTCGGAAGAGATTAATGGATTCGCTGAATGTCGTGGTCCATTTGGATGAGGAAAGCGAAGACTAGAACGCGGCTGATTCCACACTCGTCTTTTCAGTGATACGTTAATCTTGACGTATGCACGTTGTGGCCACTGGACATGTGTCGGACCTGGAGGCTGTTGTTGGATTCTGTCTGGAGTATAGGAGCTCTATCTATGCTTCCTTCCTGTGGTGAATCTGTATAAGACCGGTGGTCTTAATAAAGCTCTATGTGTGTTTGTATATAATAAAAGTAGTTTCAATCTCTCTTTTGGTGTACTCCGGATTCCTGGAGCCACGTACTAAAGTCGCCAACTATCTGACGGATATAACTGAAAAGTATCAATTGTTACACTAAAAGGGGCGAAACAATTTAGATAATGAATATACTCAGTATAACTCACAGAATAGTCAAATAATTTAAATTAACCGAATATTAAATATTCACAGAAGGAGGAGGTTAAGGTGGAAAATATATTTATTTGTATCAAATAAATAAACCCGATATATCTCTATATATATAAAAATGAATGTTTGTATGTTTGTTTGTTTGTATGTCCGGTATACAAATTCGCAGTAGTTCACTAATTCAAACCAAAATTTCCATACATAGGTAAAATATTACGGGGAATACGATAGGCTATTTTAAAAAATATATAAATCAATTATTAAAACTATATATTTTTATTCAGAAAATGATGATGACGATATTGCTGTATCATGTTTGATTATCAGATACAAAATTATATCGGGAAAAATTCCAAAAAGCAGAGACCACGGGTGAAACCAGTTCATTATTTTGTACGCAGGAACAAAATTCTAACAGAAAAACATTCATTCGAGCAGAAAACAAAAGCTATATCATCTTTCTATAAAAATATCGCTTCTCAGACACAAAGTTTGGAGCGGGACGTTTCACAAGAGTGACATCCATGGCTCCAATTTATAATTGTAACAAATAGTATTTGAATAAAAACATTCAATCGGGTAAAACCCGGGCGTTGCCCGGGTCATTCGGCTAGTAACTTATAAAAGTAACAAATGTACACTAAAAGAGAAAAAATAACTTTTATGATGATAACTACTCTCAGTGTAAAACTCACAGAATAATGAAATAATTTAAATTCAGTGAATAAAATATTCACAGAAGTAAGGGGTTAAGGTGGGAGGTATTTCTTTGTATCAAATAAATAAACCCGATATAACTTAGAAAAGTAACAAATGTACGCTAAAAGGGATAAAAATAACTTTTATGATGATAACTACTCAGTGTAACTCACAGAATAATAAAATAATTTAAATTCAGCGAATAAAATATTCACAGAAGGGGTTGAGGTGGTAGATATTTATTTGTATAAAATAAATAATCCGATATAACTGAAAAGTAACAAATATATTTCTACGTGGAAAATTAGGGAAGACAAAAATGTCAGGATAAGACAGCAATTTATTTAAGACAAGAACAAACTAATGAAGGATAAACAAAAGATAAATAATGAGGGAAATTTACAGAGTAGTAAAATATAAGCATAAAAAAAAATATACTCTGTTAATACTAGTGTAAAATAATAAATGTTTGTAAAAAAATAATAATAAATATACTTCGTTACAATATGCTAAAAGGGAGTATCTTTGGTTAGTGGCCGGTAAAACCATATTTTCTCTAAAAGAGAGCAAATAACTTTTTATGATGATAAATACTCATTGTAACTCACCGAATAGTCAAATAATTTAAATTCAGTCAATTCTATATACAGTTACGAGCGTCATGCGTTCTTAATTCTTCAGTTTTCATCTCTGTCACCGTTTGCTTTTTTTTTTGGAATGGCGCTCTCCTATTTGTTGGCTACGATCACGCCACCTTTGCCCCCCCCCCCCACTCGCTTCTTCGTTTTTGTAACTATTGTGTTGAAGCGGGTCGCTCCTTAAATAAATACATATATTAGTTAATAACCAAATGGAATCCTCTCTTTCTTTTTCCCAGTAAGAGACGCCTACGGAAGCCAACAGTACATAGACAGATAAAGCACATAGGCTATAGTTATTAACTAACATATGCATTTATTTAAGGCGCCAATTTATAATTGTAACAAATAGTATTTGAATCAAAACATTCAATCGGGTAAAACACGGGCGTTGCCCGGGTCATTCGGCTAGTATTAAATATTCACAGACGTAAGGGGTTAAGGTGGTAGATATTTCTTTGTATAAAATAAATAAAACCAATATATATAACTTAGAAAAGTAACAAATGTACGCTAAAAGAGAAAAATTAACTTTTATGATGATAAATACTCAGTGTAACTCACAGAATAGTCAAATAATTTAAATTCAGTGAATATTAAATATTCACAGACGTAAGGGGTTAAGGTGGGAGGTATTTCTTTGTATCAGAAAAAAAAAATCAAACGAACAATAGTTAGTGAGATTCTCCACCGAAAGGCTGCTAAGTCCAAAAGCTTGAGAAATAAAAAATGTACAAGAAACTTAACTCTGGAAACTTTATTAATTTTATTAAATGAACAATATTTAACTGAAAAATAGCGAAGAGCGTTAAAAGAGAGCGAATACCTTTTTATAATGATACTCAGTGTAACTCACAGAATAGTCAAATAATTTAGATTCAAAGAATATTAAATATTCACAGAAGAATGTAAAAAAAGATGGCAGGAATTTCTTTCTTTTTGGATCAATTCTTAAGTCATTTATAATGGTCTTCTATATTGGTCACGTGAGGTGGGGTTAATGATCTTAGCCAATGGCGTGAGAGAACGGGCTTTGTATGTAAATAATGTTTGATAATATCTTGTGTAGAACTTCGGTGTGCCTGTCGTCTGCTGGTAAATAATCTCCAGGCCGTTGCCACTGTCTTCTGCTTCTTTAGACAGATATTACCCGTCATTGATGGCCTAAATTGTAATAGCCAATCAGAGAGGTTTGATTAATTAATTCTGATTGGATATTTTCCTCTTGATCATTTTAAACAAAAATATTCTTCCTCTTTTGACCAGAGTTCTTTTTTAAAAGTCCGAATACACTTGTCGTTGTGTAGGTTTAACACATGTGGATGGATTAGTATTAAATAAACTGTGTTTTTAAGCCTAATACTTTATAAAAAAACTTGGCATATCCTAACCGCTCAAATAAGCATTTTTTTAGATGAAAGAGCACCATCTAGCGGAATAAATATCAATTAAACGTTGTTTTTTTAAAAAAGGTTTATTCCAAATGTTCATTTCACATGTATTTTTTAGCGTATTCGCGCAAATCTGGCTTCTTCTATACATTTCCTGGTTTCTCAGGTAGCCTCTTGTTGTACCAGCCTTTTTTGGTCGTTGAGGTACAGCCTGCACTACACTGACGAGGGCCGTCGGCACGAAACGCGTACGTGGTTGACTTTTTTCTTGATTTATGCAAGAAAATGGATTGAACAATACTATGAAATAAAACATAAAAAAATCAACGTTTAGTTGATATTTATTCCGCTAGATCTCCTGCCGTTATTCGTTTGTAAATTGTTTACGAAACAAAAGGATGCGCGGATTTATGTCTGAAAGAGCAAGTAAAATATATAACAACAACAAAAGCCTTTATTGAGGACCTCTCGTCCTATAAAGGATTCGCCAGTTTACAGAGTAAGAGAAGAGAACTAAGAATACAGAGATATATGTAGTAAGTATAGTATAGTATTTTCTACACTGTGACTATATACAACAGCAGCAACAAGCCTTTTACTGGAATTAAAGTCCCATACAGGATTCGTCATTCTAATCCTGACATAGATTATTTACATATAATAGTTTTTTTTTTTTTTGCTTATCCCTAGTACACGTGGTACAGGCCATGAACCCGGAGGTGGTCACCCTCCCAAGTACTGACCGGGCCCGACATTGCTTAACTTCGGTGATCGGACGAGAACCGGTGTTTTCAATGTGGTATGGCCGTAGGCGCACATATAATAGTAAAAGATATATATATATTGTTACATCATGATTAATGGCGTATTTCTTATATTAGTTTTAATATATTTGAAATTTAAATTATATATTTATTTATTTTTATATAAAATATTCTATGATATTTATTTAAAACAGATTATTAATTTATCATCATTTGTATTTAGGTACACTGTGACTTCACTGCTCTCTTTGATGTGAGAAAATAAAGAAAGGATTCTGGTGGCTACTTAAAGAAGACTTATCTCGTTATTCCCTTTTATAAATTTCTAGGATGGTTGAAACACGCTCTGGTAAGATGCAGGACCCAGCACAGGAGAGAATCCAGGCTGAAGAGTCTGCCAAGCCGCAACCTGGTGCAACAATTGGTAGAGATGCTAGTTCCGACCCAGTTGTCCTGAATCCCAACATCGACATCCCCAAGTATGATGGAACGGAAGACCCTCGCCCATGGATTGAATCTCTTGAAGAAATTGGCTTCTTGTACCATTGGGCAGACTACATTATCTCTCGTTATGCCGCCATGAACATGACGGGAAGCGCTAAAACCTGGTTGAATTTACACAAAGCTAGTTTCACGAGCTGGGAAAATATTAAAATCCGCCTCATTCAGGATTTTTCTTTGGACGCGAATAAAGAAGAACTTAGAATGAAGCTCAACAGAATGCAACACTGGAATGAACCAGCAATCAGGTTCGCGGAAGACATTCTAGTGTTGTGCAACAAGGTTGACCCCGCAATGGAAGAAGAAACAAAAATTGAACATGTTATTGGAGGACTGAAAAAAGAGTACTCATTCGCGCTCTACCTGAACCCTCCTAAAACGACCGATGACCTTCTTGTCGTGTGCAAGAAAATGGATTATTTTGAAAAGAAGTATCGGGAACGTGTGGAGAAATCCAGAAACCTATATAACGGTCCACGCTATTCTAGACCCCAACAACAATCGAGGTACGTGCCGCCGACTGCCGCACGAAACTACCAGACCACTTCCAGGCCCCAAGCCCCTGTTTCCAATAATTACAAGAACGACTCCCCTCCTACCCCCAGACAGTATCGAAACAACTTTCCCCAGCCCTCTACCCCTAGACGTCCTTATAATCCTAACTTTGTGCCGAAACCAAACCTTCAGAGAAACACTTACAATAAAAGCCAAGAAGTGAGCAAAAATAGGACGGAAGATGGAAGACCAATCTGCTTTAAATGTAACAAGCCAGGGCACGTGGCCCGTTATTGTAGGGTCAAGTTTATAAGAATCCTAGAAGAGGATCCAGCAGATACCCAAGAGAAGGTCGAAGAAAAATGCCAAATGAATGAAACATCAGAGAAATCAGGACCTCGGCTTTATGCTGATGTATGTCATAGCACACAGACAAATATTCCTACCCGGAATAGATATTCCGTGTTGGAAGCTTTAAACTAAGCGTCGCGCCTGAATCTGTCAATCAAAGCAAGTCGACCATAAACGGAATCAAGAAGTTGGACCCTAAATACAAATTAAAAATTAATGTGGACAAGATAGGGACTTTTGAAGCTTTGGTTGATACAGGTGCTGACCTCTCAGTGGTCGACCTCAGAACGGCCCTCGATACAGGCCATGGTATAAGTAAACTCGCAAAAATTTGTGCAGGACCCGATGGAAAAAAATTGGACATGGTAGGAAGTATATTTTTAAATATAAAAATTGATGACGAAACATTATCACACAACTTTGTGATATTGAAAACGCATTTACGGACATTAATTCTTGGGAGAGATTTCCTTAAGAAAATGAACGCAAAAATAGATTGTAAGCAAGAAACTATAAAATATGATTTGACGAATAATCATGACGAAATCAATTTTGAAATGTTGAAAATAAAGAGTGCCAAGGATTCCATTGTACCGGAATGTTCCATGAAATTGATCAAGGCATTGGTAGAAACAGAGGATGGAGAATATATTATCGAAGAGAGCAGCAAAATGTTTCAAACAAATGGACTTCGTCTAGCAAGAAGCTTGATCAATGTTATAAATAGGGAAACACACATCTGGATAACTAATCCGTATCCTCGACCGTTAAAAATAATGAAAAACCAAACATTGGCTTTTGGAAGTAGTCCAGCGAAAATAAATGTGAGTCGAGAAAGAGAGGTAGAAAAGAACGAAGAACCTAGATTCCAAATAAACGAAAATCTTTCACCAAAGGAACAGAAGGAGTTAAAACAAGTTTTAGAAAGGTATGGAGATCTTTTTTCATCGAGATTAGGGAGAACCAATTTGGAAAAACATCGGATAGACACAGAAGACGCGAAGCCAATTAAACACAAGCCTTACCGGGTAAGTGCTAAAGAACGAGATATTATAAAAGAGCAAATTGACGAGATGCTTACAGAAGGCATAATTAGGCCATCTTCTAGCCCCTGGTCTTTTCCAGTAATATTGGTCAAGAAGCGAGATGGTAAATACAGATTTTGTGTGGACTACAGAAAACTGAATAATGTGACGGTAAAAGATGTCTATCCGATCCCTAGAATAGACGAAGTTATGGATACTCTCCAAGGATCTACACACTTCTCAGCAATAGACCTCAGATCTGGATATTGGCAAGTTGAAGTCGAAGAAAGAGACAAAGAGAAAACAGCTTTCACTACAGCGCATGGATTATATGAATTCAACGTGATGCCTTTTGGACTTTGTAACGCGCCTGCTACCTTTGAGAGAAATATGGAGAATATGCTTGGAAATCTGAGATGGCAAATTTGTTTGTGTTATCTGGATGATGTTATCATATATAGCCCGGATTTTCCAACGCACCTCAAAAGACTTGAAGCTGTTTTTAGATGTTTTCGTGAATCTAATTTAAGGTTAAACGACAAAAAATGCCGATTTGCTTTTGAAGAATTGGAGATTCTCGGCTATATAACGAGCAAACATGGTATAAAACCCGCGGAACATAACATCAAAGCTGTCAGAAATTTTCCTCGGCCCAAAAAGGTCAAAGAAGTACAATCCTTTTTGGGAATGTGTTCATATTATAGAAAATTTATCAAAGACTTTTCAAAAATTGCTGACCCTTTGACCAACCTTATAAAAAAAAGTGTATCATTTACCTGGACAGAAAGACAAGAGGAAGCGTTTCAAACCCTAAAAACAGCACTATTAAGTCCACCAATTTTAGGTCACTTCAATCCAAATGCACCTACTTATGTTCATACTGATGCGTCCAACATCGGCATAGGTGCAACACTTGTCCAAGACATCGGTGGTGAAGAGAAGGTGATCTCATATTTGAGTCGTACCCTAAGTAAAGCGGAGCAAAATTATTCAACCACTGAAAAAGAATGTCTGGCCGTTGTCTGGTCAATGTCAAAATTACGACCCTACCTTTATGGAAGACACTTTAAAATAGTAACAGACCATCACGCCTTATGCTGGCTCAAAAACTTGAAGGATCCAACAGGTCGATTGGCAAGATGGGCATTGAAAATTCAAGAATATGACTTCGATATAATACATAAATCGGGAAAGAAGCATCTGGACGCCGATGGCTTATCTAGGGGGCCCTTACCAGAAACTGATTGGGATGAGGATTTTGAAAGGCTATTTTTAAATCAAATAACAGACGAAGAGGATAAATTTATCGAAAGTGTTAAGAAAAACCTTAATGGAAGCAGGCGATCAATTGCGCAAAACTTTAAAGAAGAAGATGGATGCCTCTTTAAGAAAAACCCGAACCCTGAAGGCAGGGCGTGGTTGCTTGTGGTTCCAGAGAATAAAAAGAGAGAAATTATGAAAGAATATCACAATCATATGTCGAATGACCATCTGAGTGTCGCCAGAACCATGTACCGAATAAAGAGTAAATACTTTTGGCCATCCATGCTAAATGATGTCTTAGAATTCGTTAAGACGTGTCACCTTTGCCAAAGTAGAAAAGGCTCAAACAAATTACCTTCTGGACTACTACAGCCCATTCCCCCAGCCAACTTTCCTTTCGAAAGAATTGGAATTGACTTTGTTGGTCCATTGCCATCTACGAAAAACAGGGAAAAATGGATAATCGTGCTGACGGACTACTACACTAGATATGCAGAAACAAAAGCAGTCTCGGAAGCAACAGTGAAAGAAGTTTCAAAATTTCTAGTAGAGGATATTTTTCTCCGGCACGGAGCCCCACAATATCTTATTAGTGACAGGGGCTCTCAATTTACCAGTAATTTAATGGAGGAGGTGATGAAAATGTGCAAGATTAAACTTTGCTTCACAACGAGCTATCATCCCCAGACTAATGGATTGACAGAACGGTTAAATAGAACATTGATCAATATGCTCAGTATGTATGTGAACACTGATCAGAAAAATTGGGACGAAATACTCCCATTCATCACTCACGCTTACAATACTACAATTCAGGAAACCACAGGATATTCTCCCTTTTTCCTGATGTTTGGAAGAGAACCCACGTCTCTTTTGGACGACAGGAATATCTCGGTGGACATTGACAAAGATGATTATGATGAATACATAAAACATCACTTAGACAAAATAAACAGAACAAGAAAATTAGTTATTAACAACACAATAAAGACTCAAGAAAGAATGAAAAAGAACTATGACAAGAAACACATGGAAAGAAGCTACGAACCAGGAGAATTAGTAGCAGTTTGGACACCAATTAGGAAAATAGGAAAGTGTGAGAAACTACTGAGAAAATATTTTGGCCCATATAGAATATTAAAGAAGCTGTCCAACGTAAATTACTTAATTGAACCAAAAGATAATCCTGGCCAAGACCCATTGATTGTCCATGTCTCAAGAATCAAACCCTATTTTGAAAGAATTGATGAGGTCAATCACGAGGACGTGACGACCTCTGGAGAGGAGGAAGTGTTACATCATGATTAATGGCGTATTTCTTATATTAGTTTTAATATATTTGAAATTTAAATTATATATTTATTTATTTTTATATAAAATATTCTATGATATTTATTTAAAACAGATTATTAATTTATTATCATTTGTATTTAGGTACACTGTGACTTCACTGCTCTCTTTGATGTGAGAAAATAAAGAAAGGATTCTGGTGGCTACTTAAAGAAGACTTATCTCGTTATTCCCTTTTATAAATTTCTAGGATGGTTGAAACACGCTCTGGTAAGATGCAGGACCCAGCACAGGAGAGAATCCAGGCTGAAGAGTCTGCCAAGCCGCAACCTGGTGCAACAATATATATTTATTGTTTTGAAAGAGATGGGGTTTAAATTGGAGCAATTTTATTTTTTCATTAATTCAGAAAAATGTCTCCAATGCGGGATTTGATCACGGGTCATAGCTGTCGGTTTATACCATTCGTAATGTCAGTATTTGACCCTGATGCTTTGGCAAAATACAAGATGATTCAACAAAAACTAAGATCAAATATGCGAAATAAACTCTCTTGAGAGAAGCATTACAAAAACAAGACTCAGAACGAAACACTATAAAGGAATGACAATATATCCAGATGGCACAAGAACCTATAGGACATTTAACAACTGTCCTGGTGTGGAACTAACACCTACCCACATATTCTCATGCCCAGCAATGGCCGCAGCCTTGCAGAAAATTGACATGGACCCAGAGCAGCAGCTTTACACACCCAGAATAGTGGACATTGCGACTGCTGTGATAGTGATGTATGGAGACATCTGAGGCTCTTCATAGGACACCACAACAACAACAATACAGTATACACACCCAAGATAGAGGACATTGCGACTGCTGAGATAGAGATGTATGGAGACATCTGAGGCTCTTCATTGGACACGACAACAACAACAATACAGTATACACACCCAAGATAGAGAACATTACGACTGCTGTGATAGAGATGTACGGGGATATCTGAGGCTCTTCATTGGACACCACAACAACAATACAGTATACACACCCAAGATAGTGGACATTGCGACTGCTGTGATAGAGATGTACGGGGATATCTGAGGCTCTTCATTGGACACCACAACAACAATACAGTATACACACCCAAGATAGTGGACATTACGACTGCTGTGATAGAGATGTACGGGGATATCTGAGGCTCTTCATTGGACACCACAACAACAATACAGTATACACACCCAAGATAGTGGACATTGCGACTGCTGTGATAGAGATGTATGGAGACATCTGAGGCTCTTCATTGGACACCACAACAACCACTCGTCCACTGACCCTGTACAAATGTATTGGACAAAGCAAAGGCTCTACAAAGGTGGTGGTACCTTCTAGTTCACCTTCAACCTACCCCACTACCTACCTTGTATAGACAACCTTACCTTGTACCTACCAGTTTGTTTATCTCTATCATCTCTCCGTTTTTACCTTTGTTGCTGGCGCCCAGTCGATTTGCATATATCACCCATAATTACATACTCACGGACAAAACTTGAGGAAGTTGAAAGTCGTTTATGTCGCCGATCGTATGCTTTTTTCAAGGAGACAGAGGCAATTTTGTTCACATTTGGTTATCTCGTGTGTATAAAGGTCACTGTAATATATTTCAGAGTTATTGTCTGAATCCTGATATACATGCTAAAAGGTACAACTTCCTTAAGTTTTGTCCATGAGTGTATTTCAGAGTTATTGTCTGAATCCAAATATACATACTAAAAGGTACAACTTCCTTAATTTTGTCCATGAGTGTCTTTCAGAGTTATTGTCTGAATCCCGATATACATGCTGAAAGGTACAACTTCCTTAAGTTTTGTCTATGAGTGTATTTCAGAGTTATTGTCTGAATCCCGATATACATGCTGAAAGGTACAACTTCCTTAAGTTTTGTCTATGAGTGTATTTCAGAGTTATTGTCTGAATCCCGATATACATGCTAAAAGGTACAACTTCCTTAAGTTTTGTCCATGAGTGTAGTTATATTCCACTTTAACCTCTCCTTTTCTAGTTTAGTCTTGCCCTCCCTCCACTCATATTTGCGATTTTAAAAATAATCTTTCGATAGAATTGTTGGAGAGTTTTAAAAGGCTATCCATTGAATATATTTATATAAAAAAGGCATACTGGGATCTGTGAAAGAAAAAAATGTTGGTGTCAAAATATTTCGAAGGGAATTACTCCCTCTTTATTGCACACACACAAAATAATAATTTACAAATTAATCTCTAGACCAGGGTTCGGTAAACTACGGCTCTTTGGATGTGAAGTTCTTTATATAGTTCAATACGTAAATATTATTTATGTGAATACTATATATTGTTGGAAAGAAAAAAAATGTTGTGGCTCTTTATAAACTTTGAAAATTTGTAAATTGTAATTCTTGACTCTTCGAACTCAAAAGTTTGCCGAACCCTGCTCTAGATAACAAGGGATGACTAACGTTGTTTCCATGTTGTCTACAAGATTTTATAAATTACTTCCTAAAGTTTTTTATTTTTTTTTGTGTAATAAATTAATAAAGAGGGAGCAATTCCCCTAAAATATATTTTGATTTTTTTTTTCTTTCCGACAGAGATTTGTTGGATGTTATTGTCAAATATTATTTTTATTCTATGATTGTAATAATCTGTGACTTAAAATCTGGAATATATATATATATGTATTATTGTTGCAAATGTCGACGTATGGATAAGCTGGCAGTCGTGTACGTGAGGCGAGTGTTGATGTTCTTCCCACACGCGGACAACAAGAAGCAGAGGCAGGGCTAGATGTTAGCACCGAGAGTGATCGGGGACAGCCCACGGGACAAAGGTAGAGGCCATGACACCAACTTGGATGCTTATCCCCGAGACATGGAGAGCCAGACTGCGCGAGACAGAAGCCGTATATCCACGGCCACACCCTAGAACATCTGCTGAACCCCTGCCAAAACCTGTCCTGTTTTCAGGAGTCGTCTATAAAGAGTCCCTGGGGGCCCCACATGGGCTTTGGCATTTTCCTCCTCTCTCCCCAGCTGACCGCTCTTTGGATTTTTATTTTGACATCAACATTTTTAGTGTTACATACAAATAAGGGGTTAAAATACAAAAATTTTATATATAAAATATGGGGTGGTAGTAAATAGAAATAGTATACATTTCAATAGAAGGGTAGGATATTTTAAGGTATCGGCTTTAACTAATTGGAAGATATGTTACATATACTAAAAGTGTCATACAGTTTAAAATATACTATATATATGTTAATAGAGGTGTGTGGTTAGAGAGAGAGATGTTATTTTATTAGTAATGTTAACTTAGATATATTTAGTGATTTATGTTCCTTATTTTTGTACCTTCAATAAAGAAGATTTATATTTTAGAAGAGAAGTAATTATTGAGATCCACCACCAACAAGATCCAGGTTCCTGCAATTGTGAAAGCCAACTACCTGATCGTTAAATCAATAGCGATAAAACGGTAGATAGTTTTCAACAATAAACAACTCTAAAAACACCGGTGAACTGAGAGATCCTGTCCATGTCTGGAGGAGGACTCTCAAACTGAAGGAGCCATCCTCCCTGAGAACAGATTTTTATATTTTATCACTGAATTGTAAATAATCACATTTATCTTTATTTAATTTCTTATTAATTTTTGTAACAATTGTCTAAGAGTGTTAATAAAATAGTTTGAATTGTCAATTGTTAAACACCACTAGAATTACACCCAGGAGTCTAGATATTCCAGTAAAAGAACATCTACATATCTGTAAACCAGTAAAAAGGACTAAAGTCTATCACCATGCCATCTATGGACAAACGATGGAACTGTTTTGCTCCACTGACCAACACCAGTAACAAGTATTGACAAACTCATATATATTAAAAATGGCATATCCTGACCAGGAGCACATGTGCTTTACAGAAGGCAGAGCGCCATCTGGTGGAACAGAAATCAACTAAACATTGATTTAGCCTGTTCCCTGATATTTGGCCAACCCAATTTCTTGATAAATCAAGAAAAGCCATCCACTAACGCGTTTCGCGCTTTTGGCGCTCGTCAGCGTGGAGTAGGCTGTACAACTGCGACCAAAAAATATTTTTTTGGTCCCAGTGGCTTCCTGAAAACCAATTAATTAAAAAGGTATATATCGGATAAAAAAATCTACCCAATATATGCCTTTTTAATTAAAGATCTATTTATGGATTGTTCTATTTTCAAAATACATCTCTCCCTATAACTCAAAACTATAACGAAACAATCTACATTGTATGTTAGTGCTAGTTATGTAAATAGATACTTTTCTCTTTTATGTAAATAATTATTTTGTATTTTTCTCTCTTTTTTTTTTACCTTATAAAAAGGGGATGCTGCCGGTAGTAGAGTGTGACTCGTGTCTTGAGGAGAACGCACAGCTTGCTGAAGAAATAAACATACCTTTTTGCAAGTCATTTAAAACTCATGTTCTAAATTTATTTCGTGAGGGTTCCATTTCTTGAAGTATTTAAGGCGATTTTTCTCAGTGGTAGATTTATCGGGGTATTTCTCTGCGACATTGTGTATAAACCTCTCTCTCTATAACGCAAAATTCAATAAAACTACAACGGAAAACTCTACAATTGAAAACACACACACACACAAAGCCTTTATTAAGACATTAGTCTTATACAGATTCTCCGTACAAGGTGCAATATCAGGAAAAGAGCAGCACAGGAAACCAGTAGTTCCGCAACTATATACAATTATTAGTAATAAGGAAAAGTAAGATTTAATATGAAATATTAATCGCCCCAAGTCTTCAATTCCATAAGCGCGGAGCAGAAATAGGGACTAAGTTATTTAGTTCGCCATAAATATAGCATCCAGACACAAAAAAGGAGGTTTACTCCAGCACAGCCATCCATTACAATTGAAAACTCTTTAGCGAAAAACAATAACTATAGCTTTTCCACCATTCGTACTACAGTACCTATCAAATCTTTTCTAATATAATTTCCTGTTAGTTAGATCTATCTGAAACCTACTTCAATGGTCGCTATCTCTTTGACAAATCTCCTTTTGCAACCTCCTCTCTAGTTTAGGAGGTCTTTCTTTGCCCGAATATCATCGGCCGTTTAGTGCCAGCGCTTCTTCTTCTCTAATTCTTCGTTGTTTCGAAATACGAAAGTCTTTCCTCTCATTGTGTTGAGTCTTCTTTGGATTCTTGCTTTGTTCTCCTTTCGTGTGTCCTTCTCCTATCTCCTTACGTAAGATTCTCAGATCTTCCCTCTTAACATTCTGTCTGCACGATTGCCCATCTTGGCACCTGCCGCGACGAATGTCCGTCCACCTGCTTGTGTTCTAGGTTTTGCACGCACTTGACGTCAGAAACCTTGCTGCGATGGCTACATTGCCACGTGGTTGTAACTACATATCTACTGTAGGTGTCTCTCTGGAGTGACACGGTAGTCCTACTGAGCTGTGACCTTTTGGTAAGCTTCAGACTTGGCATCTTAGATTGATGGCTGTTGTTATTTCCAGGAGAGAACAGTGCAGGTCCTGGTTGAAGGTCCTCAGTGGAAGTCTGGTGGTCTCTTGGTGTGATGGCTGTTGTTATTTACAGGACGGCTTGTGGACCTTCGAGGTCTGGGTAGCCATTACTGCTCCAGGGATGTTATTTACAGGAGAGAACAGTGCAGGTCCTGGTTGAAGGTCCTCAGTGGAAGTCTGGTGGTCTCCTGGATGATAGCTGTTATTATTTACAGAAGGGAACAGTGCAGGTCCTGGTTGAAGGTCTTCAGTGGAAGTCTGACAGGGGTAGTTCCCAAAAAGAGAAATCCCCAAAATTATTTACTTTTCCTTCAAGAGAAAATGCTAATAAACGAGAACTCCTTTTTGAAAAAAAAAAATCGATCTTAGAGCAAAAGGCCTTCATTTAAAAAAAAATCTATATTTATATCAAAATATTCCATCAGAGATGCGAAAAATATAGATGTTATAAAACATGTGATATTTACATACAAGATTTTGAACAACATTTATACAACGGGGAAATAGATGTCTAAAAAGAAGTTTAAGCAAAAATATGTTTTTAAAGAAAACCTTTAATTAGAAATTTGACCCTATATAGAAATAGGTTTATTTAGCAAGAGGGTGAAATTTAAACTTTCTTTGTAATAACGTTTTATCCCATTATTAAATGAATTATCATTCTAAATTCTTAGATTTTATACAAATAAATATACTTTTTTTGGTCTCAAATTCTCTACAAATATTCACAGAATGTTAATATTGTCAAGTAGCTGTCAAGTGGAGCGGCTTCTAACGGGGGTGAGGTCGCCATTGAGGAAAATCCTCCAGGGTATATCGCCGCTAAATTAAAAGAAAATTTTGTTATGGTCGAAATAAATGGACGCAAAATTAAAGCATTGGTGGATTCAGGAGCCGACTTTTCTGTTATTTCAGACAAATTTCGACGCGAACTAAAGACACCTCTCTTCAAAGAACCAGGTCCCATTCTTAAAGCCGCAAATAAAAATTTAATAGAGACCATAGGAAAATGTGTCCTGAACATAGAAGTTAATGGTCTGAAGATATCCTTTGAATTCGTTGTTATGGTGGAATGCAGCCATGACATCATATTCGGATGGGACTTCTTCAAGGCCACCGAAGCCGTCATTGATTGTGGCAGAAATGAACTCCATCTCGGGGAAACCTCCGTCCTGGAATCTCGAGAGGAGGAAAACCAGAGATTGTTTGCTTCCGACGACTTTGTCATCCCGCCTAAATCAATAAAGAAGATCAGTGTGATAAACGAGGAAGTATGCGGTGTTAGAGATGTTTTAGTCTCAACTTCTAAGGACTTATTATTAAGAAAGGAAGTTCTTATACCAAACTCATTGGTTACATTTCGACACGGCCGAGGTAGCATTTGGGTGGCGAATGGAGCGTCTTGGCCGCAACTGATTCCATCAGGAATGAATATGTGCACCATGGAAAGTTATGAGAATGGGAATATCTGCAGTCTTATTGAATCCAGCGATAAGTTACAAGAAACGCAGCTAAAGTCACGTGAATGGTCACAGAAGATAAACCTTACTCTAGATCCAGGGCTGTCTGAAATTCAAAGGTTACAGCTTGTTTCATGCCTTGACGAGTTTATTGACATATTTGACTTTGGGAGTACTCCTATTAAGCCCACCAGTACTGTGAAGCACAAGATAAACACAGGCGACCAGTCTCCTATCAAACAGCGGCCCTATAGAGTAGCACCAAGTGAACGACGACTAATTCAAGATGAAGTGAACAAGATGATTGAAAATCACATCGTGAAGCCCTCTGAAAGTCCTTGGTCATCTCCAGTTATTCTAGTTCGAAAGAAAGACGGGACCTGGAGATTCTGCGTAGATTACCGTCGATTAAATAAGATAACAAAAAAAGATGTTTACCCGCTGCCACGCATTGACGATGCCTTGGACAGTTTAGCCGGCTCTAGTTACTTCTCCACGGTGGATCTTCGGTCCGGGTATTGGCAGATTGAAGTGGACGAAAAAGACAGGGAGAAAACTGCTTTCATCACTCCAGATGGGCTGTATGAATTCCAAGTAATGCCTTTCGGTCTTTGCAATGCTCCAGCAACGTTTGAAAGGATGATAGATAGTGTTCTGGGCAGTCTTAAATGGAACATGTGCCTTTGCTACCTGGACGACATCGTAGTTTACGCACCTACCTTTGAAGAACATCTACGTCGTCTACAACTTGTATTAAGCTGCATCCAGAAAGCTGGACTAAGCTTGAACCACAAAAAGTGTCTTTTTGGATCAAGGAGGATAAAGATTTTGGGACACCTTGTTGACGCCAATGGAATTCATCCAGATCCAGATAAAGTTGAAGCCGTCTCTAAATTTCCGAGGCCAAGGAATATCTCTGAACTGAAGAGCTTTCTTGGATTATGTTCCTATTACCGAAGATTTATTGAGAACTTTGCCGACAAAGCTAGATCTTTGCATGACCTACTGAAGACTGAAAAACAATTTTATTGGGATGCAGCTCAAGAGAAAGCGTTTGAAGTCCTCAAAACAGCTCTAATTTCAGAGCCTGTCTTAGGACACTTTGATGAATCCGCTGATACCCATCTACACACGGATGCAAGCGGACATGGTATTGGAGCTGTTCTTCTACAAATACAAGGTGGAAAGGAGCGGCCTATAGCTTATGCATCTAGAAGCTTGACAAAGGCTGAAAATAACTATTCTACAACGGAAAAAGAATGCCTTGCTGTAGTCTGGTCTATTAGCAAATTCCGCCCATATTTGTTTGGTCGACCATTCACGGTTGTCACTGACCATCATTCTCTATGTTGGTTGGTAGGGCAGAAAGATCCTTCTGGCCGTTTGGCAAGATGGGCGCTGAAGTTGCAAGAATTTGACGTGACCGTTATCTACAAGAGCGGACGCAAACATAAGGATGCCGATTGTCTGTCAAGGAGCCCGCTTGAGAACAATCCACCAAGTGCTGTGATGTCACTAACCAACGTCGATATAGAGCAGACTAAAGACCCGGATTTAGCTCAAATAATCGATAATTTAAACTCGGGCTACACCAGAAAGGAATTCAGCATTATCGACGGCATCTTATACAAGAAAAACTATAGCACAACTGGAAGACCCTGGCTTATGATGATCCCTAAGCACTTAAGATCGGAAGTTATGGCAGATTTACATGACGCTCCTACAGCTGGGCATTTGGGTTTCGCCCGAACGTATGACAAAGTAAAGAAACGATTCTATTGGCCTGGCCTTTATAGAACTGTTCGCCAATATGTAAGCCATTGTCGGGAGTGTCAACGAAGGAAGAAATTACCTCGACGTCCGGCTGGACAACTTGTATCCATACCGCCCGTAGAAAAGCCATTCTATAAGGTCGGGGTCGATCTCCTTGGAAGATTTCCAGTTTCTAAAGATGGAAACCGTTGGATCATTGTGTGCACCGATTATATGACAAGGTATGCCATAACGAAAGCGATCCCAGACGGAGGAGCAATCGAAACAGCTAAGTTCCTGGTTGAAGATGTTATCTTGAAGCATGGAGCTCCTAGAGAAATGATAACAGATCGCGGGAGAAATTTCATTTCTCAAGTAATAAAAGAGATCAATGCTCTGTGCGGAATTGTGCACAGATTTAGAACGGTCTACCATCCCCAGACCAACGGCCTGACTGAAAGGTTCAACAAAACTCTGGGAGACATGTTGTCCATGTACACAGGTGTCGAGCAGAAGGACTGGGACCAAGTTTTACCCTACGTGACTTTTGCTTAAAACACTGCTAAACAGGAGGCGACCGGCTACACTCCGTTCTTTCTTGTCCACGCCCGCGAGGCCGAGACCTACATCGATGCCGTACTACCCTACCTACCAGATGAGATCTCTGACGACTACGTTGGGGAACTTGTGACCAGAGCTGAGGAAGCGCGTCAACTCTCCCGATCACGCCTTCTACAATCACAGGCGAAAGACCGTAGACTTTACGACCAGAAACATACTCCAGTCTATTACCAGAAGGATGATCTTGTGTGGGTTTTTACTCCCATCCGAAAAGTAGGGCTCTCAGAAAAGCTACTGAAGAGATACTTCGGTCCCTACAAGGTGACCAAGAAGCTTTCAGAAGTTACGTATGAAGTAGAGCCCGTGGACCCGTCTCCCCGATCACGGAAATCCAAGGATATCGTTCATGTCATTCGGATGAAGCCCTACCTGGACCCTGAAGAACAACATTCCATTCTGCTAGGGAACACAGGCCGTGATAGATTTCCTTCCAGAACAAGGGCTGAGACAAGCTAATCAGCGGGTCGCTGCTTTTTCTAAAGAGGGTGTAATGTCAAGTAGCTCCATCCAGATGGGACAACTGTCAATCATCCCTGGACCCCGGGGGGGACCACCGGTGTGGGGGCTGCTGGGAGGCTGATCTGTAAATAAGGAAAACGGGACGCTGGCTAACGCCGTTCATTCAGGATTAACCTTAACTGGGGGTAAGTTCTACAAAAACTCTCTCTCCCTATACTCCTTATACTCCATATACTCCTTATAATAAATTAATTATCCCCAAACTTGCCCTTGCTTTATTTATCTCCGCGACAATATCAACGTTGGTAGAATAGGCAAATAAAGTTGTTACTATGAGACTCGTAGATTTTTTTTTTTTTTTCGCTCAAAGAAATAATAAATCCTTGATAGAGAGAAGCCATTTCTGTCTATTCACAGAATATTTAGAGCCTTTCTTTATTATCATAAATATGTGGGTGGGGAAAGATATATTTTATCTCCATATATATAGGAAACAATATAAGGAGGTTAAACGAAGCCATTTCTGTCTACTCACAGAGTGCAAACAAAATTTCTTTATTAGTATAAATCACTGTGGGGAATAATGTAATAAGCAAATAAGTTATTATGCGACTTCTGGAATAATAATAAAAAATGTTGTTGTTTTTTTTTTTCGCTAAGATAAACTACGAAACGTTGTTAAAGAAGCCATTTCTGTCTATTCACAGAATAAACTGTGCAGAAGATTCAATCGATAGCTTCATAGATGTCAGCTGTTACCAAAATTGGGCCCACTTAAGCGGCAAATGCATCCCCTCCCCCCTCTCTCTAGCCTTCCCCTTTTCCCTTATTATTGTCTATTGATCGGGTGAGTGAAATTTTTCGGCTGCTCCTGCTAGCTCGTCATCGTCTGCTTGCCTTTTGTTAGTTTGGCGCCAGTGTTGCCATTTTCTCTCTCTCCTTCGTGATCACTCTGTGAAAATATTTTCTTGTTCTCAAGATCACCTTTTACTTTCTTTCTTTTTTCTTCTTCTTTTTATATTTTTAAACCTTTTTTCAATCCCCTTTTTCCCCTATATTTATTCATTTCGCTCTTTATTTGGATTATCAGTTTTAGGAGGAAAACGTTTTGAGAGAGTCACCTTTATTTATTATTATTTTTTTTTTAGAGATGAAAGCAATGAACATTTTTGTAAGATAGCATAAAATCATGCATTTTGATAAACTTATCATTTGGCACCCCCCCCCCTCCCCTCCCGTTTACACCTTATAATCTAATAATCCAAAAGAAACATTTTTTTTTAAATTATTAAGCGAAAAAGTTACTTTGTAAAGTGTTGTAAATGCAATACTTAATTAGGACTGTTTGCGTAATCCACAAAATTAATAATCCCAATTACCGAAAGTGTATCAAGAACACAAACTTTGGCTAGTTGAAGCTATTGAGAATATTTTACTTCTTACAGCGAATTCCGAATATTTAGGGGTTCCTTGCTTGCAGTATTTAACACAGCCGTGTGTGTGTGATTTAATCTGTGCACCTATTTGGAGGAAGTCTCTACTAAACTATAAAAAATAATGGACCGAAAGGCCATCTGCTTCTAGGATGTTTCTACGATGCGCGGGGAAAGAAGACCCTGCACTAGTACTACTGGCCTGTTTGTCGGGAAAAGGCAGGGACGCCCACACCTTTGGAGATGAGGGAGTATAGAGACGAATTCGCGTGGCGATCCTCGCGCCAGTGGTTTCACTGACGGTGGGTTCGCCATGAGTCTTGAAACTCTTGGGTCTTTGCTCTGTGTGTGCGTGATTGGGAGCGTCCTTGCCGAGCGTGTCATGGAAAACCAAGGGGTACACACAGTAGTATCACCCTCCCCGCCTTCGCGCGGTTCCCTGTGTCAACCTCAGAGGTCCTTGAATTCGTCGGCAGATTCAGGTAGTACTGGGAGCTAAGAGTATGAGGGCCAAAGGGGGGGAGTCCTATTGGAGTGTAGGACGGGTTTAACCAAGTCCAAACGAGAGGACAGCAACCTGGCCACTAAACTCTCGGAGACGCCTGTGGGCTGATTGGTCGACCCTTTAGAGCTAAACCATAAAGCCGGGCGCGAGGGGCCAAACCAAATGGCCGCTCGGTGCATGGAGAATACATCATTCCCGTAGCTAGGTGACTGGAGGGAGACCGGTTTATGGACCGAAAGGTCTGGGTAGCCATGTTTGCTCTAAGGATGTTTCTACCATGCAACAGCTAATAGGAGAGAGCTTGTACCCGTAAATAGTGTTGTACCTACTCGCGACGTCAAAAATCTATACAAATATTTCATGTCCAACTTTTCACCTTAATTTGAAATACTCAAACCTAATCGCGACGCGTTTCTCTATATATTAAGATAAAAATTGGGCTAAGAACTTTTAAGCCAAAATAAGATTTTCCTTGCGGCCCTAAATACATTAAAATGTAAATCCATAAAAAAAAAAAAAAATTGTATTATTTTTATAATTTCTCAAAAATCAAGGTAAAAACACATAATTCGTCCGGTAATGAGTTTCTTTCGTGATTTTAATTGAGATTCTTCTTTTTTTTTTATCCCTTTGTATAATTATACAAGGTCATGGAGATTATATTTATAGATCAAATTCACAATCTTGGTAGGGTTGGAATACAGGTCCTGTCGTATCCTGAGATTATTCTGGCTTTCGAGAAATTCAAAGCCCTTCTACAGTAGTACAACTCTTGTTCATTTCAGTTTACCTGTTTGTTCTCCTGCAGCAAGAGCTTTCAAGCTGGCGAAATCTAGACAATCTAAAAAAAAAAAAAATGGCGAAAGGAACTCTTATTCTCGAACGGCTTATGTTTTTGCCGAAAAGATCAGCGTATACTTTCTTCCCTTATGTTGACTTTGCTTAGAATTATTAATGAAACTGATTCCAATAATTATTAATTAAACATTTTATTTATTGATTTACAAGAGAGAGAACAAAATATAAAAGGGAAACTAATATTAAACAAAGGTAATTTTTCTGTTCCGGTTAGCGCCTATTTACCTGTGAGCTTACACACACTCTGTGGTAACAAATAATTAATATATATACAACACCTTAGCATATAGTTTTAGCGTATTTACCTAAATTGATCTTAATATTTCTTGATTTCTCAGGAAGCCTCTTGAACCAGATTTTTTGTTTGTTGCCTATACTATGCTAACGAGGTCCAACAACCCAAAACGCATACGTGGTTGAATTTTCTCGTTTTATCAAGAAATTGGGTATGTTAAATATTATGGGATAAACTTAAATCAACGTTTAGTTAATATTTATTTCATTAGATGGCGCTCTGCTATCTAAAAAATGTTCATTTGACCTGTCAGGTTTATCCCTCTTTTTTTTTTTTTTTTCATATTGTGGTGCGCCTTTAAAAAGTTTCGTTCGCGTCAACAAATAGCTCAACACCATCAACAACTCTTAACAGCTTTGTCGTCATTAGATGGTGATGGTTACCTTGACCTGACCTCTCTTGTCAGGTTTACCTGTTGTAATCAAACGAGAAGGAAACATTTGGAATGTAGATGATCTCTGAAGTAGAATGTGGAAAGAGATAAGTTGGCTGTGGATCAGGAATGGAGAAGTCTTGAGGAGATGGGTAGAGGAATGAGATCTGTTGAAGAGGTCATCAGAAATATATCAAAATAATTGGAGATGGGACATATATAAAGAGAAAATGGACTGATGAACATACACATGAGTGTTGCTCTGGAGGGTAGAATTAATGGGTAGGGAATGGTAGTAAGAACTGACTCGTGCTGGATGAGAAGCTATGGAGAAATGATGAGTTCAAGGTGAGAAGTATGGCATCACTGGAGACCAGAACCTGCTCAAAATCGGAGAAACTGTAGAAGATGTAGTGAACTTCTCCCCGATATGTCGCTATGGTCACAGTTGTCCCTGGCTCTCTACCCGGAACACGGCAATTAGCAACCGGCGGCATTTCTCTGGGGACACGCGTTGCCATGGTGACGGCATCACTCTGGGGAACACTCGTCTGGCCCTCTATTCCTTCCAACATGGCGGAATTTTGTTGAATGAAAGCTCGCTTCTGTTGTTGTACGGGAGTTGGATGGTTGTTGTACTCTGGTTTGTTTTTGTTGTACCTACAGTTGAGTGTATGCTTTGTTGCACATGGGGGTTGGATGTCTTTTTTTTTTGTTGTACGAGGATTGGATGGCAGTTTTGTTGCACAGGGGTTGGATGTCTGTTTAGTTGCACGGAAGATGGAAAATGAGGAAGGGTATCCACCTATTTTGTTTATGTCCCCTGAGCTCGAGACAGGCCATACTATACCCGGCTCTTGCAAACTTTAGATTTTTGTCTGTCATTAAAGTTTTCAGTAAGACCTTCGGCTTGTTTTGGTCGAAGTAAGGACTAGGCATCGTTGTGTTCCAACTGTAAACAATTGGTCCCAGCGGATATCCACTTATTTTGTTTCTGCTGTTCCCTGAGCTTAAGACAGGCCATACTGTACCCGGCTCTTACAAACTTTAGATTTTTGTCTGTCATTAAGGTCTTCAGTAAGAACTTGGTCGAAGGAAGGACTACGCATCGTTGTGTTCCAACTGTAAACAATTGGTCCCAGTAGGTCCCAGCGGGTATCCATTTATTTTGTTTCTATCCCCTGAGCTCAAGACAGGCCATACTGTACCCGACTCTTGCAAACTTTAGATTTTTGTCTGTCATTAAGGTCTTCAGCAAGACCTTGTTGATCGAAGTAAGGACTACGCATCGTTGTGTTCCAACTGGAAACAATTGGTCCCAGTAGGTCCCAGCGTTGTTTCTGACCCCTGAGCTCAAGACAGGTCATACTGTACCCGGCTCTTACAAACTTTAGAAGTTTGTCTATCATTAAGGTCTTCAGTAAGAATTTCTTGGTCGAAGTAAGGACTACGCATCGTTGTGTTCCAACTGTAAACAATTGATCCCAGTAGGTCCCAGCGTTGTTTGTATCCCCTGAGCTCAAGATATGTCATACTGTAACCGACTCTTACAAACTTTAGATTTTTGTCTGTCATTAAGGAGGTCTTCAGTAAGAACTTCTTGGTCGAAGGAAGGACATCGTTGTGTTCCAACTGTAAACAATTGGTCCCAGTAGGTCTGTGCGTGCGGGACACCGTACTTCCAGGAAAACCTCTCTGTCCCGGTTGAGTCACACCGCGACACCTGCAGACAGTCCGTGCAGGAATGTCATCCTAGCGTCCATCCGTAACTTAGTTAGTGTCGCCGCTCGACGCAACGTACACATTGTCAACCTACTACTGACCTTCTAGTCAACTCTTTGTTTATCCCTACAGAGTAGCTATCACACGATGGTACTTGAAGTACCTAATACACACACTCGATTAGGACTGAAGACTTTTCTCTCTCCAATCTTAAACATTTTAAAATGAAAAGAAACCTTCCACATAACAAGGGAGATACTCTAGAAATGAAAGCATTGAAACACCAATGTTTCTTTTACACACAAAACAAACTTCTACTGTCCTTACTGCGATGAAAAAATATTAAGAGGACTTGGCTTATCAGTGGTGAACCCTCCCAGCGGTTTCACCAATTTAATCTACCAGACCGCTTCTTAGAGCTCTAATACTGTATTGGATCATTCTGCTTATAGGGGTTCGTTGGAAGGATGGTCTAAACCGTTGGTTTTCGAACGCTAAGACCCGGGTTTGATTCCCGCATTGGGCACTTTTTTTTTCTGATTAAAAAAAAATGTTCCAATGGCCCCCGCTTCTTCCAAAAGTTCAACCCCACCAGCGAGTGCAAATAACCAAACGGAGTTCTGGTACATTTGTAAGTGCAAAGTCGAACTGCTTTTCATATGTGTAGACATGTTGTGCACTTACAGTAAAAGCAGTCACCTACTTCTACCCATCATGATTATCATGGCCTGTACCACATGTACTAGGGATAAGCAAAAAAGAAATCTACTTATATATTCTACACTGAAGGGTGGAATCTCAGAAATGATATTTAAGCAAACTATGGACATAATGGACCAAACTCTGACTATCTCTCCCCCCAAAAGCTTATCAGAATATTGGAATAAAGACTTACTGACTGTGAGTTATACTGAGACGGAATACAAGATAGAAGATGTCCCGTGGTAGCTTTCATTGTTACAAGAGCAAAAGACAAAGATTGGCTGTTTCATACTTTTGTAGATATATTTTAAATTATATAGCAACAAATATCTTTTAAGAAACTGATAATTTATATTATGTTGATTGTGTATATTGCCAGACACTTCTTTATTTTATACACAGTTCTTTTTTCTCGTTTTTTTTTTTCACTCTTTCTCATTGTTAATATCATATGACTATTCTATTCACGGCCTAAAATTATTATATATATATGTAATATTGTTGCAATGTGCCGACATATGGATGAACTGGCAGTCGTGTACGTGAGGCGAGTGTTGGTGATCTTCCCACACGCGGACAACAAGAAGCAGAGGCAGGGCTGGATGTTAGCACAGAGAGGGATCGGGGACAGCCCACGGGACAGAGGTAGAGGCCATGACACCAACTTTGATGTTTATCACCGAGACATGGAGGGAGAGTGTGTGAGACAGACAGGCTGAAGCGAACTGCTGAGAAACCTTTAGAACATCTGCTGACCCCCTGCCAAAAACCTGTCCTGTTTACAGGGGGGTCTCTATAAGAATGTCCCTCGGGGCCCCACATGGGCTGGGCGTTGCTTTTTTCCACCCCTCTGTCCCTGCTGCCACCAGCTGACCGCTCTCTCTTTGGATCTTTATTTTGACGTCACCAATTTTAGTTTATATACAAAAAGGGTGTACAGGTTATATTAATAAAGATATAGCATATATACAAAATATGGGGGTGGTAGCAAATAGAAAGTGTCATCATTATACAGTTTAAAATATACGATATATATGTATAGACAAATGTCATACATGTATGACAGCGCAAGTGTCCCTGGGGGGACATAACGCTTTAAATTGAAATAAAATAAAAATATGTCTATATCAGCGTAACAAGTCAAAATGTTTACAAACTTTGATTTATTATTATATTTATTGAGAAGACACGCCGTGTGGTTGTGATATCTCACCACAAAGAGGGACTGTAACACCCGATTACCTATTTATTTATCTCCACTTTCTACCATTGTTTGCTTTCCCCCCCTTTCTTTGGCTCCGGGACAAGTCTATACAAGAAGAGATGTCTTCATAAAAGGATTTTGTTGTTTTCTCCACTAAATTTCTTTTAATTTATTTGTTAATCAACCAGAGGCGCGATATTGTAGTATTTGCGCCTATTACAAAGCAAACAAACAAAACAACAAACAAATTAAAACTTAGAAATACATATTTACAAATTTACATGTATTAATCGACAGAGTTCATAAAATTTATTTAGACAAAGTAGTTGATGTAAGAGATTTAAATCATTTAGATCAGGGAACAATCGATGTCTCACTTCTGTAAAGTTCAGACAGTCATAGATAAGGTGAAGAGCAGTTTGTTCAGTTTCTCCGCAGGAACAATTTGGTGTTTCTGATAGACCTATTTTTGTGTCTACTAAATGATAATCCTTATATGGGAAAATATGGTCGTGATGAGGTTTGTGGCTGTTAAAAATATTGCTGGAGGATTTGGTTTAACATTGGGAACCCCATTCTAAATGTTTTTGGTCAGTTTTATCTCTTTTGAAACATTATCGAAAGCCTTGCGGCTCATCCGTCGGAAACCTTCTAAAAGTTTTGTCCGTTAACTCTTCAATTAGATGATAAAAAAAGACTTATATTGTCGCACCAAGTTGCAGATTTGCAGGGTCGTCGACCTTGGCTTCTTCCTTCTTGGTATTATACACGTTTCCCGAGCGGGTTTCCATACTCAAAACAAATAAATAAAAGTAAATCAAAATAAATTACCTTTTAAAGTTATTGCGTTTATTTATTCGTTGTCTTACTCGTAGGTCGTGATCCGCAGTCTTCGTCTAGGTCCTCTCTCACTCCAATAACCAATCAAGATATATGTACAATAACAATATAACAAAAGGAATGAAACTATAAAAAGGAATGATGATAATCTAAATAATCTGTTTTAAATAAATATTAAATATCATATTTTGAATAAATGTAGGACGCATTAAAATTGATGCAACAGTATCTCATCAATAGGAAATACTGTAAGTAATTAGATCAGTATCTTCCTTTCTTAGAAATCTTCATTACTGTGTTCTGAATACGTCGCTTTATATGTGTGTGTGTGTGCGATTATATAAAATACCTGATATATTGTCACATAGAAAATTAGGAAAGACAAATTTCAGGATGACACAGCAATTTATTTAAGACACAAACTGGAATTTATAAAATACAATATAAGCAATGAGGGAAGTTTCCAGAATAACAAAATATAAATATCACAATTCATCCTTTCATACTTCATCCCTAAGGTTAGAAATAATCGTTATTTCTCCTTAAAATAAATTTCGATTTTTCGTTCAAAAGAAACACATGCGGGATAATTTTCAAATGTCGTTCTACAATCATAAGCCGCATTATATTGTATTATAAATTACTTTATATAATATTTACGAACGGAAAAATATGTCCAGGGTAACCTAGTGGACATGACATCTGCCCGGTAAGCGGAACACTGTGGGTTCGATTCCCATCGCTGGACACTTTATTTTTCCGTTTATCATTACTCTTCACAATTCATCCTTTCATACTTCATCCCTAAGGATTAGAGATCAGGTTGTGTTTTGTTTGATATTGCTATCGAAAAAGGCATTCAAAGAATAACAATCAAGACCTGAAATATTTTCGAATACTTTCGAAAAATTCAACAAGATCTTCATAAAGTGCATGGAATTACTGCAAATTGGAAAATTTCAAATATTACTATGCTACTTACACGAAGATTAATTACCTATTCAATTACATCATCCCCAAGGTTAGAAATAATCGTTATTTCTCCTTAAAATAAATTTCGATTTTTCGTTCAAAAGAAACACATGCGGGATAATATTCAAATGTCGTTCTACGATCATAAACCGCATTATATTGTATTATTAATATTCTGTATATATAAAATATAATTCTTTGCTACAATAATCAATCGGATTTAAGACCGTGGGTTTATCGTTGTACTCTAGGCACGTACGTATCTAGGTACGTACGATAGAATAGATACCCACCCAGGTATGTCCACCGCACCCAGAACAAGGCCGTACCTCCATTGTCCAGCTTTCCACCAGGCCATAACCCTGATCCGAACCAGCGGCCTTCCCAAGGCTAACCGTATAACAAACCCTCTCTGTAGCTACCCTCCTTACGTATTTCTCCCTGCGGACTATCTACATTCCTTATCCATAGCATGGTATAGGTACTTGGCCAATTTCGCCCTCATAAACCCCTCAGGGGTCATTGAATCACAACTTTCGATGAGATTTGTGAAAAGAATTCGGGATACTTCGGCCTCTATTAGGTTTATTTTCTGTCCCCCTTTGCTACAAAGATGTCGTTTTCAACGCGAGAAGTGTCATCAAGGACAGTGTGACGACGCCTGGCAACTGTAATAAAGGCAGAGTCGTCTACGGTGGTGCATCAAACGACGAATATAGACACAGAAATGGCGCCATGTCGTATTTTATGACGAATATCAGCTCTGTATCCAGTACCATGGTGGCCGTATGTGGAGACACAGAGAGGACGACTAAGCCCTGCTTGTATTTGTCATAGTCTCAGAGACCCATCACCTGGAGTGATGTTATGGGGGGACATTGGGTACAGCTCACTGTCACCTCAATAATAGTCGGTGGACGAGTGGGTAACACCCTCGATTCCCGACAGCCATGAACTGGGATTGAATCCCACGTTAACATTTTGTTTTTGTTGTTGTCGTGTCCAATGAAGAGCCTCAGATGTCTCCATACATCTCTATCACAGCAGTCGCAATGTCCTCTATCTTGGGTGTGTAAAGCTACTGCTCTGGGTCTATGTCAATTTTCTACAAGGCTGCGGCCATTGCTGGGCATGAGAATATGTGGGTAGGTGTTAGTTCCACACCAGGACAGTTGTTGAATGTTCTATAGGTTCTTGTGCCATCTGGATGTATTGTCATTCCTTTATAGTGTTTTGTTCTAAGTCTTGTTATAGTTTTTGTTATTTTTCTCTCAGATTTTATCTCGCATATTTGATCTTTTCTTATTTTTTGTTTAATTATTTTGTATTTTGCCAAAGCATCAGCGTCATATACTGACATTTGTTTAACATTTTGTCTAATATGTGAATAACCTTCACATATTATTCATTGTTGAAAATATCATAAACTAGATTGTTCTTGATGAACTGTACCTAATAAAGTGATTTTGGAACAAGAACTGTCATCTCTAGTTCGTATAGCTTTGGTCAGCTTCCGTTACATTTCTGAAGTGTCACAGCTCGTGATATATCTTGGAAACTTTCTTCGCCCTACCTTCTCCAACCTGACAATACACGACCTTATGTTGCCCATGCTGACATCCCTCGATACCTCGATACAGAGACCTATACTATTATTGTGCCTTCTACAAGCTTCGGTAAGCTTTTTAAGGCATAACTCATAGTTAGGTGTCTCCGAGCAACCCGCCGCAGAGGAGGGCCAAGGAGAGGGCTGGAGAGGCGACGGCAAGGCCGTGGGAGCCCCGGGGGAGAGGAGGGCTAGTGCACGCCGTTTTGAGGGAACCAAGGCAGCGCCGAGCACAACTCCGGCACTGAAGGCTTCAAAAATATGGGATCATCAGAGATCAAAGGTCTGGCTTTTACCTTTCGACCTCCCGAAGGAAGTGATACAGAGACCTTTTTTTAAATATATATTATCCCTAATACACGTGGTACAGGCCATGATAATCATGGTGGGTAGAAGTAGGCGACTGCTTTTACTGTAAGTGCACCACATGTCTACACATTTGAAAAGCAATTCGACTTTGCACTTACAAATGTGCCAGAGCCCCGTTTGGTTACTTGCACTCACTGTTAGGGTTGGACTTTTGTAAGAATTGGGGGTCATTGGAGCATTTTTTAAATCAGAAAAAAGTGCCCAATGCAGGAATCGATCCCGGGTCGTAGCGGTCGAAAACCAACGGTTTAGACCATCCTTCCACCGACCCCCTTATATATAACAAGAGAGTATTTTGTTGTGTTAAACTCTATATTTCCCTTACAAACAGTTTGTTGTTGGCGTTTTTTTCTAAACCTATTAATTTTTATTGAGTTTTTTTTTTTTTAAACTAAAATATTTTTATATTATATGTTTGTCACTGACTTTCAATGAATTAAAAATATAATGAAGTTTTTTTAACACAAAATAAAAATAGACATCGTAGACAGAGTTTGGTAGTAAGGAAGATGAGAATTCGTTAATATACACTCATGGACAAAACTCAAGGAAGTGGAGTCTTTGATATCGCTCGTCGTCTGTTTTTTTTTTTTTTGAAGGAGACAGAGGGAATTTTTTGTTCACACTTGGTTATCTCATGTGTCTTCAATAAAAGTCACTGTAATATCTTTCAGAGTTATTGTCTGAATCCCGATATACATACTGAAAGGTACAACTTCCTTGAGTTTTGTCCATGAGTGTAATCAGTTCTATGTTGGGCCTAGCTGGAACCCCCGTTCCAATCCGGAACCCGCCCTCTTTTTTTTTTATCAAACGGCCTACCGCCGGAAATACCTGCCCCATCTACATCCGTTTGGTACTTCCGGTCAGTGTTGCACACTTTATTGTTTTTTTTTTTTAACCCTTCCCTTTCTTTCTTTCTACACTCATGGACAAAACTTAAGGAAGTTCTACCTTTTAGCATGTATATCGGGATTCAGACAATAACTCTGAAAGATATTACAGTGACCTTTATTGTAGACACGAGATAACCAAGTTTTAACAAAATTGCCTTCGTATCCAAAAAAAAATTCTTGCCGAATATTTAATAGAAAAAAAAATCACATTGCAATTTTTCTTTAAACTTTTAGTACATACAAGGTTGTCCCAAAAGTTCATGTTTCTCTTATTACTTGGCGAATAATATTATTACGGCACAAATACATAATACAATTACTCTTTATACATAATACAAAGACATTATACATAACAGCGAGTAATATTGGTATTTCAATTTTTTTGCAAGTGTTTACGAACTTTTAGGACAACCTTGTATTATATTATTTGCATTTTATAAAATAAATAAGTTTCTAAACACATAATCCAAATAATTAAATAGTGTGTGAGGTTTCGGTAACAGCGTTGTTACCATCTTCAGACAAAAGTACTGAATGAGAAATTTTATCACAGCATGTTTTAAATAGTTACTGTTATCAAGTGTGTAAACAAGATAGCAGATAAGAAGAAGATAGTTTTCTGAGAAACACAGAATATTATTCCTTATGTTTATAATCTATAATCCAAATTGTGCCTTATCATAAATAAGTTTCTGTCAATAGATCATTTCTTCCACCAAGAACAACAATGCCATATTAGCTATTCAATTACCGCTACACCAAACGAATCTTTATATTTATTCGAATAACCCTGGTTCCCCTAGAGTTGTCGGCTGATGTAATATCCCAAATCGCCATTTTAGATGTTGATACAGTTTGACATTGGAGCGATAAGATTAAAAAAATGTTTTGATACTCTTCTATTCAATAAACATTACACACATCTAATGACCTCTCCCAATGTTTTTTACATCTATTGTCCAGATTTTTTAAAATAAGATTGTGTTTTATTTAATTAATATTAATAAATAAGGTATATTAGTCATTTGGTGGGTGGGAGAAGCAGCACAAGTAAGGGACTGCCCTGTAGTACGGTGTCGTGAGCCGCTACGGTAACCGTGAACAGGGAACTCTGAAATGTGGCTGACTAACGGGGCAATGGCGCCCTCCTTTCCATGGAGCAACAAAATGGACAAGACACCACTTTATATGTATTCACTTGTCTTTTACTGTCTTAACTTGCACCTCCTAATGGGAATTGAGACCTTTGGTGGATTGTTGATGACCCCCCTCGAGGGAGGTTGATATTAAAGATCTCCATAACGAGTGAAAAAAAAAACGCCTTATATATAAAGTAATCTTTAAAATAATGAAGGCATATTCTGAACGCGTTCGTGGATGGTTTGTCTTGATTTATCAAGAAATTGGGTTGGCCAAATATCAGGGAACAGACTAAATCAATTAAAATAAACTCTTCGAGTTAAAATAGAAAAATAAAATTCGCACAAGATACCCCTCTTCAATCTCCGTTTTATTTTGCTAGACTAAATCAATGTTTAGTTGATTTCTGTTCCACTAGATCGCTCTCTGCCATCTAAAAAGCATATGTGCTCTTGGTCAGGATATACCTTCAGTATTTTTAATATTAACACCTGACCTTTTTATTTTTTTCTATTGTTTTTTCATAAATAATCTGCAAATAAAACAACGAGATTAAAGTCTGAAGGACAACCCGGGTAGTTACTTTTATCAATCTTTTTTTTAATAACGTGATTGTGTGTTATAGTGAAAATTTCAGCAAATTGAAGACGTAGCTGATCGCCGTTTAATGAACAAGCTTTAATAGAATTATTTTATAAAACGTTATCAATCTTTGACATGAAGGAAAATTGACTTTTTTAATGGATCATTTGTCAATAGCTTTTTTTCACATTTTGCTTTAAAAAAATACATGCATTGTTGTCTTTGTAGCCCTGATTGTTCTTCATTTAGGGCTGTTGTCTGAATGAAATGTTTCTCACTAAATGTTGCTATCTTTGTTGGTATTTTTTGTCTTTAATATAAAGAAATAACGCCCCATATATTTATAGGAAATGATAACATTGAAGCACATTACGGCGTCCTTACAGCGATTTAAAAATATATATTGAGAGAGCTTGGATCATCAGTGGTGAACCCTCCCAGCAGTTTCACCAATTTATTCTACCATACCGCTTTCTTAGAGCTCTAATACTGTATTGAACGATTCTGTTTATATATGCTACAATGAAGGATGGAATCTCAGAAATGGTACTCGAAAAAACTATGGATATAAGATTTTAGGATAGTAGAACTGCATATAAATATATTTGCATCGAGCAATGTTCTTCCACAAACAATAAGGACACGGCTAGTTAGGCATAAATTAATATAAGGCAATAACGTGCTATCTATATTGTAGCAAAGACATCAAGTCTTGGTATATCTTAAGATGTGAAGTATGTATTGATACGTCAGTACGACTAGTCTACAATTATCAAACAAGCCTAAGAGCTATCTACAGCTAGAGAATATTGAGCAAACAAACTAAGGAACGTTTATAATGATTTTACAAATACAAAGTAATAATCTGTTTTAAATATTTTCTTAAAGATAGAGGCTGTCTAACCGGAATTCATAGTTCTTCAAATTAAAGATATTTCGGCCAGTAAATCTTTTTGTCTCGACGTTTTGTATTTTGTTTGCTCCTGACGAGGACAAAATATTTTTGTCGAAATGTCGAGACAATAAAAAATATTTACTGGCAGAAGTATCTTTAATTTAAATATTTTCATTGAATAATTAAATATATATTATTTCTTCGCCAAAATATATAGAAAATAATAGTATTGAAGCACGAATTTTTCTGTTATACATAAACAAACTTCTACTGTTTTTACTGCGATGTCTTTAGTTCATTGGGAGATGAGTTCGTATGTTTCCTGATGTTACAGTACCTTCTTGACCTTCCTCGTTGTCCTGTGTAGTTAGACCCTTTGTTGACTTTGCTTAGAGTTTTTAAAGATATTGATTCCAAGAATATTAATCCAATATTATATTTATTGATTTATAAGAGAAAGAACAAAAACTTATCTTCTTACGGTTAGCGCCTATTTACTTGTGATCTTACTCTGTGTGGGGGAATAATTAATCATATATAATCGTCTGTCTGACAAGAGATCGTGCTGGTCGACATGAATCCTGCCAAGAAGAAAAAGAAGGCCTACAAGCCTACAACCCGCATCGTGAACGTCGCCGACCTGGAGAGGGAAGATGAGATGGTGATCTCACGCAACTGCAGCATCCTGAGCTCCATTGGCCATCCTGCCCTGAAATCCCTGCATGAGGACCTGATCCGCTACATCGCCTCGCGGACGGAAATGATCAAGGCCCTCGCTACCAATGTAGAGAACCTCACTGACACCCTCGAGTCCTTCGCAGAGTTGGACGAAATTGGGGAGGCCAACAAGCCCAAGACTGCTTGCCGCGGCACTCAAACCTGCCCTGCTCCTTCCTGCAATGAAACCAGCTCCCAGACTGACCCAATCAAGCCCGCCACTCCTGCTCCTGCTGCTCTCCCTGCCAAGAAGCCTGCCTCCACCCTGCCTGCTCCTGCTCCAACCAAAAGGAAGCAGTCTGAAGCTCCCAACCCGCCTGCAAAGAGGACAAACCTGAATGGTCCTTCAAAACCTGTGCCTTCCCACGTCTCCAAGCCTGCGGCCGCCCAAGTGATCCTTCATGGAGAAAAATCGGCGGCCCACACAGTGGTCATCTCAGATGACCCACAGGCTGACCCAAGGGAGATGCTGAAAACAGTCCGCGCTGCTCACACTCTCCCCCAAGGCGTTTGGGCCTCCCTGCGCACCAAGGGGAAGCTGGTCCTCCATTCCAGCAATCCTGACACCATCCCTGAGGTTACAACCTCCCTGGCCAGCAAGTTGAATGGAATGAAGGTCCGCCAGCAGAAGGAGATCCTGCCACGGATTTGCCTCTTCAAAGTGGATGAGGAGACATCCAACTCCACAATTGAGGAGACCTTCCTGGAAACCGCTGCTGTTAGAAAACTTCCTGGGGACAAGGTGGTGCGCGTGGCGCACCGTTCTGCACCCAGAAACGGGACCTGCACCGCCTTCATCGAGGTGGACCTCAAGACCTTTAGAGCCCTGGGCGTTCGCGGGAGGATCGTGGTGGATGGAGTAATCCTCAACTTCGAGGAGTCCATCCGCGCCCGCGTCTGCTTCCGCTGTTGTGGCTTCGGCCACAACTCTGCCCAATGCACCAGAGCTCCTAAGTGCTTCCACTGCGGTGAAGACGGCCATGAAGGCCGAACCTGCCCATCCATTGCTGACCAGCGCACCTCCAAATGTGCCAACTGCTGCTCCCAGGGCCTTCCTGACAAGCACGAGGCGAGAGCCTCAAGCTGCCCCATCCTGAAGTCTAGGGCCCTCAAGTTCTAGGCTTCAAGGACCTTCTGCCTCCATTTCCATCTGCCACTTCTCCTGGATTCCTGGCCTATTCAACGCACCCGCCTCACTGCACCCTGGCGCTATTCCCCTGCTTGCCCAACGTTTCCACCACCCCTGCGAGACATCTCCTGCTTCCACATCCTAGGGTCCCTTGCCACCTGACATCGATTTTGGGCTCAAAAATCATAACTTTTGGTTAGTAGCCCGTAAATAAAGATATTTTCTCTAAAATGCAAATATTTTATTTTTTAAAACATATATTTTATTTTCATTCATTGACTGTTCTACATTTTTGACCATAGATTTAGAACAGAATACTTTGTGAATTGTTGTAAATATATGTATAGTTGACCTACCTTTTTTTAAATCACGAATATAGAATTCATTTTATAAATTATATATTACTGTGAAAAATAATTGTGTAATTTGCTTCAATTAATTGAAAATAAAAACTACTTGAAAGGTAAATAACTATCTTTTTTTTCACGACTGCACCTTCAATTCTCTATCTTTTTCAACAACAAAACAAAATAAATCATAACATATATATATACAACACCCTCCAAGTAAAGTTCATTTACCTTTAGAAACCTAACTTCAAGGGCGATTGATAGGTCAAGGTATAGGTATCTATTTTTACCAATCGTTTTCTCCACCAGAGACTGAATGTCTTATCCTTCTACCATCAATGAATGATTCTCACATCATCTTATTGATTTCGTCGTCTCAGTTTATAGGTGTTATATTCGAGTACAGTTCACCTTGTCCTGGCTATTTATACATGGCGAGTTGGTGGAGTAGAGTTGGCTACTTCCTTCTTATCAAACCATTGCAGGAGGGCAGCTATCATGTCTATTGTTAAGGTTAATAGGCCAATAGTAGAATTGATCTAACCTAGCTCGAAACCAAACAAACCAGTCGTAACTCTAAAGGTACGAGTCATCCAAGAAACAGAAAGCCACGAGCCTGCCAGCCTGTGAAAGGATGGCCAAGGATCAGCGCCAGGGGCGGTCAGGATTGCTCAGGAAGCAGCGGGAAGTTTAAGGTGAAGAGAATGATATCTGAAGAGATCAGGCAGAAGGCAGGGTGGTGCTGGAGGGCTAGAACTTGACTGATTTCGACCTCAGGATTAACAGGCCAGCTACACACCATCTGTTTAGAATGATGACATCCGGGCTTGGGACCGGCGAAGGCGGAGTTCTTCTACTTCCTTATTTCTCACATTGACTGACTGAACAGAATTCAATATGTTTGTGCTTGTTTCTCTTAATATGGTATAACATTCTTATAAGAAACACACATTTTGTACACATCCATACGGACAAGGCACCTCAGTTGGCCGGTATTGTGATCAGGGTGCACGGACCGATTTGATCTGCTCCATGGACAAGACACCACCACATTTTGTACAAAAATGCGACACGAACTTCTTTAAGCCTACCGTGAATCATTCCTTATATAAAATGGCGCCCAACATTCTGACCTAACAAACCACTGTTAGTGTAAGTCCAGCTGGGACACAATGGACTTTTCCTGAAATTCATCCATCATTCTGCCTAGTTAGGTTTGAAGAGTCCTAAATCTACCTTGTGACTCACGCTCGACTGGTTTCACACTAATGGGATCGTCTGCCCTCGTAAAACCAAACTCCCCCCCCCCCCCCCCTCCTTTTTTTCTCCTATCGCGGTTTACATGAGGGTGAATATCATTATCTCACTTTCATAACTGGCTTGCCTTGTCACAGCTGAGGTTTTCTCGCCAGTGCAGAACACCAATTTCTCATATTCTTTGATGGGCAAGTTTGCCTAGTGGCTAGGAATATTTTGAAAGAATAGACGCGTCTCTTTCCTCAAAATAGATGCCAGGAACTAGGCTTTCTTCGCGATTATAAATTCTAATTAATGTTTTTTCCATAAAAAATAACCCAGCCAATTCGCTAGTAAAACAAACCCTTTTTTCATTTCGAAAGATTTCGTAAGTTCCTTGTTGAACTTGGCAAATTCGTAACCGCCTTAGAATGACGTAGTCTACAGGTGGGATTTACGAATTTGACAAAGCTCTGTAGACATTTTAAACTGAAATTGAACGATTGTAGAAACAGTTATGATGGCGCATAGTCATTCCTTGTGTCTATTTTCGACAATTTTCTTTCTCATTTTTATCTTTTTAAATATCGGCTAATAGAATATCTTTTAAAAGCCTTTTATATCTACTTTTGACTCAACAACAAACAAACAAAAACGCTTGTTTTCGTCTTTATAAAAAAATTATACTAAAATATGACAGAAAAGATAGAAATACCTGATTTGCTGATATCTAAAATGACCGAAGAAAATTTCGGGATTTCTTAAAACAGACGATTCTTCGTTTTATCGCAGAATTATTAGGAGTAAGAATATACTAAAAAATGTTTTTGTAAAAAAAAAGTCAATACAATATCTTCTCCCCCTTCCTCTTAGTATATTAAAAACATAAAAAATATATATCTTTTAATCGGCCATTTACAGCACGGTTTATATCCTGCCAAAAGAAATAATCTATCAATAATCGCAGATGTATTGAGGAAAGTCGAGGCCCACGTTGGCCACATGTGGAACACGGCATACCTGAGCTATGACGGCCTGACCTGTTTGCTTTTTGTTTTTTTAATTATTTACTACGTCAGCCGATCCTCCCTTCCCTCGTGTACGGAAGTAGTATCGTTTGGACGCTTCATTGTTCATAGAGTTATTTGTTTACAGATGAAATAATATCAACACTTTTTTTTATATACAATTTTTATTTGATGTATTTTTCTGCATTTGATTCTCATATAGATTTTTAAAATAATTTTTAAATAAGTGTTATATTAAAATTTTAGTTTTTATTATATTATTGTTTCATTTTATAATTGTTTTTTTTTTTTTGTGTGTGTCAACTTTTCGATTTTTTTTTTTTTTAAATTAGCAAAAATTTTGTTCTATGAAGACTAATAATGTGTTGTTGATTTTATATTAAAATATTATTTTTTTTAATTCATTGAAATTGACAATGTTACCGTTTAAAATCGTATTTTTTTCTATAAAGTTGGCAATGTTGCTGACTGAATTTTTGCTTTATAAATATAAAAAAAATACCTTCAACTTATTTTTAAATGGTTTTAAAAATAAATTGTGAATTGAAAATATATAAATAAAAATTATATTTTGATTATTACAATTTTACCATTATAATTCCAACATAGAACTACTTTTTAAAAATTGAATTAAAATAATAATCCAAAATGAGATTATTGGCATTTACAGATCTGCATCATATCTATAGACTTGTGGATACTTTAAACACTTCTCTCATAAGGACATTTTGAATCAGCAAATAAGGGTCATTTAGAGAGAAATGTCTTTTTATTAGAGAACAGCTAATTACTATTGTTGTTGAAAATGGTAATTTTGATGGTAAAAACTGTTCTTTGTATAGAGCGGACATCTCTAAACAATGGACAGTTTTCATCATCTAAATTACCAATTTTACTAATTAGCTGTCTTCGGGAGAGGCCGCTGCTTATCATAAAACAGCTCGAGGAGCATGCATTCATGGAGAATTAGTGTAATCTTTACACAAGGGTTATCCCCTTGTAGTAAAATTGGTAATTTAGGTGATGAAAACTGTCCATTGCATAGAGATGTCTGCTTTATAGAAAGAACAGTTTTTACCATCAAAATTACCAATTTTACCAATCAGCTGCTCTCCAGTAAAAGGGCACCTCTATCTAAACAACACTTTGGCTCACTCGCTAGAGAGATTTGATTATTTCTGTGAATTATTTACATTTTGTACATTTCTTGGTGATTAAAAACTGTCAAAATATAGAAGAGAGTTTACCATTAATTAGCCAGACTAATCTAATATTTCACATTTTAAAAGTTATACTGGTGGTGGTGCTTATCTCCATGGTTAAACCAATTCCAGAAGTCCACTCCTCTTCAATTTTGCTATGGTAGTTATAGGCTTGGAAAATAGGTCCTCTATATAAAGTTATACTGGTGGTGGTGGTGCTTATCTCCATGGTTAAACCAATTCCAGAAGTCCACTCCTCTTCAATTTTGCGATGGTAGTTATAGGCCTGGAAAATAGGTCCTCTATATAAAGTTATACTGGTGGTGGTGGTGCTTATCTCCATGGTTAAACCAATTCCTGAAGTCCTCTCCTCTCCAATTTTGCTATGGTAGTTATAGGCCTGGAAAATAGGTCCTCTATATAAAGTTATACTAAATTGTCCGTATAACAATACACCTATCCCCTGATTTACACGGTAGATACGTTCCTGAGAAAATCGTGTAAATCGGGGGATAGGTGTACACAGAAATAAAAATAAAATGCATTGACAGGTTAAAATATGTAGTCAGCACATATAAGCTCGGGATTCCTCGTGAGATGTGTACACAGGGCATGTGTTCAATCACAGTAGCATTTAGTATAGTGCAATTAAAAAAAAAAACTTATTTGGAAAATCGTGTAAAAGCGAAAACGTGTAAAACAAGTACCGTGTAAATTGGGGGATAGGTGTATTTATTTTAAGACACCGATAATCTTCCAATTCGCTACAGAAGAAGACACACAGATCAGGTAGAAGAGCTTCTTTTATAAGAAATCAATCGTACAAGCTTTAGGGCAAGTCCTTCTACGGGCACTGTACCTGTAGATGGGTGTTCTTATCTGAAATCTTGCATGATCATTTTCTTATATAAAGAATCTCTTTGCCCAGACCTGTGTTTGTTCTTCTTCTAATATTTAATTTATTATAACATTTAGTTCTTTGGTGCCTTTTTTTAAAATCAATATGTCAATGTTATCTATATAAAATATATCCAATATTGTCTTTATATAACCTAATTTTGCCCTTATATAACCTAACTAAGTTTGTTTTTACACAAGCCTATAATGATTATTGACTTTACATATCATTATCAATGTTACATATTGTAACCATTGAGGTAGATAACCTGAGATGTGTGACCATCAAATTAACTCCAGACCAGGCAAACAACCTGTACAACAGCGTCACACAGGAATGTTGTAAATAACAACCACCTGCATGTTGACAGCTGCCGCCGACCCATGCATACTCCCATCTCATCCCCCCCTCCTCCCTTGTCTGCTCCAGAACTCATCCTGTCATCTTCTGCCGCAGACACTCTGCAGAGGTAAGTTGTCTCTCTCTCTCCACATCTCTGAAAATATGCATGCTCATTTTGCTTATCCCTAAGTACACGTGGTACAGGTCATGATAATCATGGTGGGTAGAAGAAGGCGACTGCCTTTACTGTAAGTGTACCATATTAAAAGCAGTTCGACTTTGCACTTACAAATGTACCAAAGCCCCGTTTGGTTACTTGCACTCACCGGTAGGGTTGGACTTTTGAAAGAATCAGAAGCCATTAGAGCATTTTTTTTTTTTAAAACAAAAAAGTGCCCAATGCGGGATTCGGACCCGGGTCATAGCGGTCGAAAACAAACGGTTTAGACCATCCTTCCACTGACCCCCATATGCATCAAATACTTTCATTCTTTTTAAAAAATTATTAATGATATAGGTCTCAGTACTGGTGACTTAGTCATCTGAATCCTTCTTTTTCACTTACAAAGTTCCAGGTTTGAAACCCAGATTGAACAAGTGGACTTTGCTGGTCCCAAGCCCAGATGAAAAAGGAGGAGAGGGAGCAGTAACAAGCTCACTAAAAAACCTGGGCTCAGCTGGCCTGGCTGATAGTACCCTGTAAGGGCTCCTAATCCAGGGATACAGGATGAGCAGCGTTTGTCTCCATGTTAGGAGCGGCTGCACATGGTGTCTGTTCCTTATGTCAGAGGTGGCCATTTCTTTTGGATCTAAGTCGGCCTGCCACTGAGTTGTGCTCCCAGTCTTAATGACAAAGGCAGACACATTCTACTTCACCCAGTCATGATCTCAAGCTTTACAAGCTTGATACTCTAATATGATTGAGTGGAGATAAGAAAGAAGAAGATATTACCTTACCTGCTTTTAATATGTTTATAGTCAATATAATGCCACACACCCCATATTATTATCCTACTCCCCATGGTTCCCAGTGCCATCTAGTGGTAAGCCATGTGCAGTGCATTATTGTTACTGCTTGAGAAAAGGGTGTGATCTTTGCAGATTTGGTTAATCTTTTTAGCAACATATATAGAGAGACTTTTTAGGCAAGTTTTTTGGGATATTCTAGAGTATTTCTTTTCAATTTATGATAAACTAATATTCTAGCATGTTAATCATTGTATACATAAGGTAATAAAGACTAAATCCAAATAAATAAATAGTGTATGACATTTCGGTAACAGCGTTGTTACCAAGATGTTACACACTATTTAGAAAAATATATCCACAACAACCAATAATTTAGAAACTATTATAGACGCGTATGATTTTTAAAAAAAATTAATAATTTCTACTGCTCTTACTGCAATGGAAAAAATTAATGGCAGGGCCTGGCTCATCAGTGATGAACCCTACCAGCGGTTTCACCAGTTTAATCTACCATTTTTCATTGCAGTAAGGGCAGTAGAAATTGTTTATTTTTAACACTTTGAGGATGGACGATTCCACAGTTGCATAGGAGGCAATAGGGGTTGCTGCGGTCTCACATGACATTTTACATTAGGTCATTAGGTCAGCTGACATCCCCCCAACCCACTGATAGATAGACAAGAAGGTAAGGGACAAGATCCTGGTGGATGTGATTTTATATTTCATTTTGAAAATTGAAGAAGCGAATTCGCGTCATTCGGGCTTGATGCAAAATCGGCAAGGATGTGAAATCGCGTCCCTCGGGTCGAAAGTGTTAAAAAGAATCATACGCGTCTATAATAGTTTCAAATTTTGATAAAAGATGCCACGCTAATGCATCATAACCAATAATTTATTTAACTCCTGACATTTCAGTAACCCACTCTTACTCTCCTCACAGGAAGAGTTGGGAAATAGTGTACATACTATTTATTTATTTGGATTTGGTCTTATATTACCTTATGTTTATAATCTATAATCCAAATTGTGTGCCTTAATCATTGTTGTTGTGTTGCAGAAATGAGAATGAAGAGTACAACAATAACAACAAGTAAGTATACATCCCCCACACACACACACAACTACTCAGTCTATTGTTGTAGAGGAGAGAGCTTCAGATCCTGAATTCTTTAAAATAGAATCTTCAAGTGATAGCATCAACATTGATATTCACTTTGGAATTCTTCAGCTCATAGGAAGACCTAAGAAGTTATTCTTCCTATGAACTGAAGAAAATGAATTCCAAAGTGAATATAAATGTTGATGCCATCACTTTCTTGGTATAGCAACAATAGACTGATAGAATCTTCAAGTGGTGGCTTCAACATTGCTATTCACTTTGGAATTATTTTTATTCAGATCATAGGAAAACCTAAGAAGTTATTCTTCCTATGAGCTGAAGAAAATGAATTCCAAAGTGAATATAAATGTTGATGCCATCACTTTTTGGAATAGCAACAATAGACTGATAGAATCTTCAAGTGATGTCTTGGCTTCAACATTGATATTCACTTTGGAATTCAGTTTCTTCAGAATATAGAAAGACCTAAGAATGATAAGACACATTTTGGATTATAGATTATAATAAAAGAATACCTAATCCAAATAATTTATTAGTGTGACGTTTCGGCAACAACATTGTCACCATCATCAGACAAAAGAATATTGAGCAGCAAAGCAAATTGCTGTGATATTTTTTTTCCTTTATTCTTTTGTCTGATGATGGTGACAATGTTGTTGCCGAAACGTCACACACTAATAAATTATTTGGATTAGGTTTTATTTTCTTTTATGAAGACCTAAGAAGTTATTCTTCCTATGAGCTGAAGAAAATTAATTCCAAAGTGAACATGAATGTTGAAGCCATCAATTGAAGATTCTATCAATCTATTGTTGTTATTCCAAGAAAATATTCACCCAACTCTGTGATATGATTCACTCAGTAACCCAGCTGTGCCGCCTTTTATATCTAGTTCTTCTACTTCCTTATTTCTCACACTGAACAGAATTCAATGTGTTTATCTCTTGTTATGGTATAACATTCAAATAAGCAACACACATTTTGTACACATCCATACAGACAAGGCACCTCAGTTGCCCGGTATTATGATCAGGGTGCATGGACCGATCTGATCTACTTCATAGACAAGACACCACCATATTTTGTACAGAATTGATTTATCTCTTTACTATTCATATTACAGTAAAATTTTTTAGAACCTCCATCAGGGGACATTCATGCTAGAGGATACTTCTTTACAAAAGACAGTTTTCATTTGTAAACATAACCATTTTTACTATTTAGCAACTTTACAGTAAGAGGACACCTCTCCCTAAAGGATCCTTTTGGCTCTGTAATTAGATGTCCTTTACAGGGAGGTTCTACTGTAGCTAATCTGCAAAAAGAGGACACCTCTCCCTAAAGGACACTTTGTTTCTGTAATTATATGTCCTTTACAGGGAGGTTCTACTGTAGCTAATCTGCAAAAAGAGGACACCTCTCCCTAAAGGACACTTTGTCTCTGTAATTAGAGATCCTTTACAGGGAGGTTCTACTGTAGCTAATCTGCAAAAAGAGGACACCTCTCCCTAAAGGACACTTTGTCTCTGTAATTATATGTCCTTTACAGGGAGGTTCTACTGTAGCTAATCTGCAAAAAGAGGACACCTTTCCCTAAAGGACACTTTGTCTCTGTAATTATATGTCCTTTACAGGGAGGTTCTACTGTAGCTAATCTGCAAAAAGAGGACACCTCTCCCTAAAGGACACTTTGTCTCTGTAATTAGAGATCCTTAACAGGGAGGTTCTACTGTAGCTAATCTGCAAAAAGAGGACACCTCTCCCTAAAGGACACTTTGTCTCTGTAATTAGAGATCCTTTACAGGGAGGTTCTACTGTAGCTAATCTGCAAAAAGAGGACACCTCTCCCTAAAGGACACTTTGTCTCTGTAATTAGAGATCCTTTACAGGGAGGTGCTACTGTAGCTAATCTGCAAAAAGAGGACACCTCTCCCTAAAGGACACTTTGTCTCTGTAATTAGAGATCCTTTACAGGGAGGTGCTACTGTAGCTAATCTGCAAAAAGAGGACACCTCTCCCTAAAGGACACTTTGTCTCTGTAATTAGAGATCCTTTACAGGGAGGTTCTACTGTAGCTAATCTGCAAAAAGAGGACACCTCTCCCTAAAGGACACTTTGTCTCTGTAATTAGAGATCCTTTACAGGGAGGTTCTACTGTAGCTAATCTGCAAAAAGAGGACACCTCTCCCTAAAGGACACTTTGTCTCTGTAATTAGAGATCCTTTACAGGGAGGTTCTACTGTAGCTAATCTGCAAAAAGAGGACACCTCTCCCTAAAGGACACTTTGTCTCTGTAATTAGAGATCCTTTACAGGGAGGTGCTACTTTCCTTCCCTTATAATACAGTACAGTATAGAACCTCTCTCTAAAGGACAATACCTAGTTTAAGAACCAAGGTATAAACACAAGGTAATAAGACTAAATACAAATAAATAGTGTGTGGCGTTTCAGTAACAACACTGTTAAGGAAACATCACACGCCATTTATTTGAATTTAGTCTTATTACCTTGTGTTTATAATCTACTAGCCGAATGACCCGGGCAACGCCCGGGGTTTACCCGATTAAATGCTTTTATTAAAATACTATTCGTTACAATTATAAATTGGCGCCGTGGATGTCATTCTTGTATAATATATAAATGAGTTTTAAAAATTGTAAAAAAAAAAATAATGCATCGGCCGGGAATCGAACCCGGGGCGCCCGCGTGGCAGGCGAGCATTCTACCACTGAACCAAAAGCAAACGGTGACAGAAGTGTCTCGCGCATTGGCGGCGTCATCGTAGCGAACCAATAGGAGAGCGCCATTCCAAAAAAAAAGCGAGTGGGGGGGGGGGCAAAGGTGGCGTGATCGTAGCCAACCAATAGGAGGGTGCCATTCCAAAAAAAAAAGCAAACCGTGACAGAGATGAAGAATGACGCTCGTAACTGTATATAGAATAATTCAAATTGTGCCTTATCAGAGCCAAGATATCTTTTAAAAGAGAGGTGTTCACCTCTTCCTTTAATTTTGACCAACATCAACATCTTTTCTAATCTTTTAACTCCCATTATGTTTTATAAACAAGTCAGTCTTTGTTTACATATATTTAGGCTTCTAGAGTTACACCAGGATCAAGTGAGATTGATATATTCATCTTTTTATCTGTCCATGGCACTCTTGAGTAGTATTCTCCATGTCCACATTTCAAAATTATCAATTATTTTTCTTTCTTCTTTACTAAGAGTCCACCTCTCACATCCATAAATGACCACAGGGAATACGAATGGCTCTACAATTCTCTGCCTTCGAGAAATAGGATCTTGTGAGATTGATATATTCATCTTTTTATCTGTCCATGGCACACTTGAGTAGCTCTCTATGTCCACATTTCAAAATTATCAATTCTTTTTCTTTCTTCTTTACTAAGAGTCCACCTCTCACATCCATAAATGAACATAGGAAATACCAATGGCTCTTCAATTCTCTTCTCTGCTTTCAGAGAAATAGGATCAAGTGAGATTGATATATTCATCTTTTTATCTGTCCATGGCACTCTTGAGTAGTATTCTCCATGTCCACATTTCAAAATTATCAATTCTTTTTCTTCTTTACTAAGAGTCCACCTCTCACATCCATAAATGATCACAGGAAATACCAATGGCTCTACAATTCTCTGCCTTCAGAGAAATAGGATCATGTGAGATGATATATTCATCTTTTTATCTGTCCATGGCACTCTTGAGTAGCTCTCAACATGTCCACATTTTGAAAGCATCAATTCTTTCTTCTTTACTGAGAGTCCATCTCTTACAACCATAAGTGACCATAGGAAATACCAATGGCTCTACAATTCTCTGCCTTCAGAGAAATACTTTAAAATAAAGAAGTGAATGGTGAAAGGATTAGTATTTCCTATAGTTACTTATGGATATATGATTTCCAGACTTAAGTCTCGTCATCTACGGACAATGACTTTCCAGAATGGTTGCAGGGTTTCCCACTATGTACTAAGTGAAATTCTCAACCTGCAACCACATTATTGACTGTATTGATTCATCCATTGATGAACTCTACTCATCCCCAGCAGACACCATCAAAAGTCTAAAGCTCTACAAGCTTGATACCCTAATATGATTGAGTGGAGATAAGAAAGAAGACATCCCCAGCAGACACCATCTAAAGTCTAAAGCTCTACAAACTTGATACCCTAATATGATTGAGTGGAGATAAGAAAGAAGACTTATAGATGTGAGGGCTGCACTCTCTAAAAATAATAAAAATAATTGATGTTTTTTTTAGCATCATCAGAACTCACTGTATAAATAACTTCATCCATCAACCAGGGATAAAATTAGAAATTATAATTGATGGCATACCAGTCAGATTTCTTAAACCTAGATTACATAACTCTATACTGGTTTTTCAGAATCTTTAACCATCAGTAAAGTTCGTTGTAGGCTTATTTTACGCAGATTTTCTCTCTCTCTTTTTAGAAACATAAATCTAGCTTAAAAACTTCCATTCGGCATCTTGGTAAAAATTTAAACAAAAATATTATTTCACACATGCATACCAGATGCTTTTTTTTTCTTTTCTTTTAGAAAAGTTTGCAGTAAGAATGCTGATATGCAAATGAAAAACTTTTACCTAAATTGAAAGAAGCTTTATAAGATTTGACAGATGATAAATTTAACAGCCAACATGAATAAATTAAAATCTGTATTGACTCATCCATTGATGAGCTCTACTCTTCCCTGGCAGACACTATCAAAAGTCTCAAACTTTACAAGCTTGATACCTTAATATGATTGAGTGGAGATAAGAAAGAAGATGAAGAGAATGAATTAAAATAATGAAACTATTTAGCACATTTTTTTTCTTTCAAACCAAACACTTCCCAAAGGAAAAGAAAAAAAATCATGCTAAAGATAGTAGAACCTCCATGAAAGAACACTTTCTACCAAGAACAGTTTTCATGGCCACAATTACCATTTTTACTAATTAGCTGCTCTCTGGTAAGAGGACACCTCTCTCCCCTTAAAGTACTTTGGTTCTGAAACTTGGTGTTGTTCATTACAGGGAAGTTTTACTTTAGTTCCATTCTCTTGTATATTGATGGCAATCTATGTGTCTTGATTAAATAAGTTAACAGTGGAACTTTTTCAACAGAATTGTTGCCATCAACATACATACATTGAGAAATTGAAAACAACAACAAAACAACAAAAAGCCTTTATTTAGGGTCACTGACCCTATACAGGATTCATCAGAGGTATGCATAAGAACAAAGCAGTGAGACAAAGGAAACAACGATATAGACAGAAGAAAAAGAAAAAAAAAAAACAAGAAAGAGAAATAGGGAAGCAAGAAAAACAACACAGAAAGAGTAGCAGTAAGAAAGTGAGGAGTGAGTGTCACTTGGCCTTCTTCTGAGATATGGACTTGTGGAAACCATAAAACGCCGTAGCAATATACTTATTCTGAGAAATTGAAAACATTTTAGACGCGTATGATTCTTTTCAAAATTAAGCAATTTTCTACTGCCCTTACTTGCAATGATGAATTAATGGGAGGGCCTGGCTCATCAGTAGTGAACCCTCCCAGCAGTTTTGCCAGTTTAATCTACCATACCGCTATAATATTGAATTATGCTGTTTTCTTTTTATAGCGATACTGAAGCTGACCTCTTGGAAAAGGTCTCTTCTTCTTTCGTATCTCCACTCAATTATATTAGGATATCAAGTTGTGACCCTTGATGGTGTCTGTTTGACAACCATCATGACTGAGTGAAGTAGAATGTGTCTGCCTTTGTCATTAAGACTGGGAGCACTACTCAGTGGCAAGCCAACTTAGCTCCAAAAGAAATGGTCGCCTCTGACATGAGGAACAGACACTATGTGCAGCTGCTCCTAACATGGAGTACAAACACTGCTCATCCTGTATCCCTGGAGCCCTTACAGGGTACTATCAGCCGGGCCAGCTGAACCCAGGTTTTTTTAGTGAGCTTGTTACTGTTCCTCTTCCTTCTTTGTCATCCGGGCTTGGGACCGGCAAAGACAGAGTTTGGAAAAGGTATTTTAAATGAACTATGGACATAAGGACAGTAGAAATACCTTCATAAGTGTCTAAAATATTTTCCAGTACTTATAACAGATGGCAGGTGCTAATGCATCATACTTACAATGGTAACAATACTGTTACAGAAGAAATATCACACTGGGATTGCTTTTGTTAGAAATCAATCTGGCTACCCTTTCAGAATATTGCCACAGGAAAGTCAAACTTCAGGATGACACAGCAATTTATTCAAGGCAAGAACAAACTATGAATGATAAACAAAAGATAAGGAATGAGGGAAGTTTACAGAGTATAGCAAAATATAAACATAAAAAATTATACTCTGTTAATAAAATAATAAGTTTATTTATAATACAATATAATATGGCTTATGATTTTTTGTGGAACGAACATTTGACAATTTTGCCGAAAATGTTTCCGTTTATCATTACTCTTCACAATTCATCCTTTTATACTTCATCCCTAAGGATAGAAATAGTCGTTATTTCTTCTTAAAATAAATTAAGATTTTTCGATCAAAAGAAACATTTGCAGCAAAATTGTCAAACGTCGTTCTTAAAAAAATAATAAATACTTTGCTACAATATAAAGAAGGGAATTTTTATGGAGAAAGAGATGGAAAAAAAAATCCTTTCAGAATATTAGGATGTCCTATTGTCCAATGATGCTAGAGATCCAATCAGAGCTGAGAGATGTCCTCCAATGAGAGTTTACTCTTGCAGGCCGGAGCTCCCCAAGTTCCCCACCATGCCCCCGGCCAACAACAAGTTTCTCCACATGGCTATACAAGAGCCCCCAGGGCCCCCCTGGCTCTCCTGCTTCGGCTGTTTCCGCCCTTTCTGGGGCATCCTGGGCAAGACCAACAAGAGGAATCAAGGTGAGGACTGTACTGAAGTGTAGTGTAGAACTTTCTTAACTGATTTCTAAGATTCTCTCTCAAGATATATCAGATGATAGCAGTATAATAGAAACTGTTAACTGCCTCAGTATGGCAGGGAAGTGACTCTGAGTAGGACAGTATGTCTGGAGTCTTGTACTCCTGGTACCCTAGACATGAAGGCTGTCCTACTAAGCCCAGCTAAATGTTAACAGGACAGTATGTCTGGAGTCTTGTACTCCTGGTACCCTGGACATGAAGGCTGTCCTACTAAGCCCAGCTAAATGTTAACAGGACAGTATGTCTGGAGTCTTGTACTCCTGGTATCCTAGACATGAAGGCTGTCCTACTAAGCCCAGCTAAATGTTAACAGGACAGTATGTCTGGAGTCCTGTACTCCTGGTACCCTAGACATGAAGGCTGTCCTACTAAGCCCAGCTAAATGTTAACAGGACAGTATGTCTGGAGTCTTGTACTCCTGGTACCCTAGACATGAAGGCTGTCCTACTAAGCCCAGCTAAATGTTAACAGGACAGTATGTCTGGAGTTTTGTACTCCTGGTATCCTAGACATGAAGGCTGTCCTACTAAGCCCAGCTAAATGTTAACAGGACAGTATGTCTGGAGTCTTGTACTCCTGGTACCCTAGACATGAAGGCTGTCCTACTAAGCCCAGCTAAATGTTAACAGGACAGTATGTCTGGAGTCTTGTACTTCTGGTACCCTAGACATGAAGGCTGTCCTACTAAGCCCAGCTAAATGTTAACAGGACAGTATGTCTGGAGTCTTGTACTCCTGGTACCCTAGACATGAAGGCTGTCCTACTAAGCCCAGCTAAATGTTAACAGGACAGTATGTCTGGAGTCTTGTACTCCTGGTACCCTAGACATGAAGGCTGTCCTACTAAGCCCAGCTAAATGTTAACAGGACAGTATGTCTGGAGTCTTGTACTCCTGGTACCCTAGACATGAAGGCTGTCCTACTAAGTCCAGCTAAATGTTAACAGGACAGTATGTCTGGAGTCTTGTACTCCTGGTACCCTAGACATGAAGGCTGTCCTACTAAGCCCAGCTAAGTGTTAACAGGACAGTATGTCTGGAGTCTTGTACTCCTGGTACCCTAGACATGAAGGCTGTCCTACTAAGCCCAGCTAAGTGTTAACAGGACAGTATGTCTGGAGTCTTGTACTCCTGGTACCCTAGACATGAAGGCTGTCCTACTAAGCCCAGCTAAATGTTACCAGGACAGTATGTCTGGAATCTTGTACTCCTGGTACCCTAGACATGAAGGCTGTCCTACTAAGCCCAGCTAAATGTTAACAGGATAGTATGTCTGGAGTCTTGTACTCCTGGTACCCTAGACATGAAGGCTGTCCTACTAAGCCCAGCTAAATGTTAACAGGACAGTATGTCTGGAGTCTTGTACTCCTGGTACCCTAGACATGAAGGCTGTCCTACTAAGCCCAGCTAAATGTTAACAGGACAGTATGTCTGGAGTCTTGTACTCCTGGTACCCTAGACATGAAGGCTGTCCTACTAAGCCCAGCTAAATGTTAACAGGACAGTATGTCTGGAGTCTTGTACTCCTGGTACCCTAGACATGAAGGCTGTCCTACTAAGCCCAGCTAAATGTTAACAGGACAGTATGTCTGGAGTCTTGTACTCCTGGTACCCTGGACATGAAGGCTGTCCTACTAAGCCCAGCTAAATGTTAACAGGACAGTATGTCTGGAGTCTTGGACTCCTGGTATCCTAGACATGAAGGCTGTCCTACTAAGCCCAGCTAAATGTTAACAGGACAGTATGTCTGGAGTCTTGTACTTCTGGTACCCTAGACATGAAGGCTGTCCTACTAAGCCCAGCTAAATGTTAACAGGACAGTATGTCTGGAGTCTTGTACTCCTGGTACCCTAGATATGAAGGCTGTCCTACTAAGCCCAGCTAAATGTTAACAGGACAGTATGTCTGGAGTCTTGTACTCCTGGTACCCTAGACATGAAGACTGTCCTACTAAGTCCAGCTAAATGTTAACAGGACAGTATGTCTGGAGTCTTGTACTCCTGGTACCCTAGACATGAAGGCTGTCCTACTAAGCCCAGCTAAATGTTAACAGGACAGTATGTCTGGAGTCTTGTACTCCTGGTATCCTAGACATGAAGGCTGTCCTACTAAGCCCAGCTAAATGTTAACAGGACAGTATGTCTGGAGTCTTGTACTCCTGGTACCCTAGACATGAAGGCTGTCCTACTAAGCCCAGCTAAATGTTAACAGGACAGTATGTCTGGAGTCTTGTACTCCTGGTATCCTAGACATGAAGGCTGTCCTACTAAGCCCAGCTAAATGTTAACAGGACAGTATGTCTGGAGTCTTGTACTCCTGGTACCCTAGACATGAAGGCTGTCCTACTAAGCCCAGCTAAGTGTTAACAGGACAGTATGTCTGGATTCTTGTACTCCTGGTACCCTAGACATGAAGGCTGTCCTACTAAGCCCAGCTAAGTGTTAACAGGACAGTATGTCTGGAGTCTTGTACTCCTGGTACCCTAGACATGAAGGCTGTCCTACTAAGCCCAGCTAAGTGTTAACAGGACAGTATGTCTGGAGTCTTGTACTCCTGGTACCCTAGACATGAAGGCTGTCCTACTAAGCCCAGCTAAATGTTACCAGGACAGTATGTCTGGAATCTTGTACTCCTGGTACCCTAGACATGAAGGCTGTCCTACTAAGCCCAGCTAAATGTTAACAGGATAGTATGTCTGGAGTCTTGTACTCCTGGTACCCTAGACATGAAGACTGTCCTACTAAGCCCAGCTAAATGTTAACAGGATAGTATGTCTGGAGTCTTGTACTCCTGGTACCCTAGACATGAAGACTGTCCTACTAAGCCCAGCTAAATGTTAACAGGATAGTATGTCTGGAGTCTTGTACTCCTGGTACCCTAGACATGAAGGCTGTCCTACTAAGCCTAGCTAAATGTTAACAGGATAGTATGTCTGGAGTCTTGTACTCCTGGTACCCTAGATATGAAGGCTGTCCTACTAAGCCCAGCTAAATGTTAACAGGACAGTATGTCTGGAGTCTTGTACTCCTGGTACCCTAGACATGAAGGCTGTCCTACTAAGCCCAGCTAAGTGTTAACAGGACAGTATGTCTGGAGTCTTGTACTCCTGGTACCCTAGACATGAAGTCTGTCCTACTAAGCCCAGCTAAATGTTAACAGGACAGTATGTCTGGAGTCTTGTACTCCTGGTACCCTAGACATGAAGGCTGTCCTACTAAGCCCAGCTAAATGTTAACAGGACAGTATGTCTGGAGTCTTGTACTCCTGGTACCCTAGACATGAAGGCTGTCCTACTAAGCCCAGCTAAATGTTAACAGGACAGTATGTCTGGAGTCTTGTACTCCTGGTACCCTAGACATGAAGGCTGTACTACTAAGCCCAGCTAAATGTTAACAGGACAGTATGTCTGGAGTCTTGTACTCCTGGTACCCTAGACATGAAGGCTGTCCTACTAAGCCCAGCTAAATGTTAACAGGACAGTATGTCTGGAGTCTTGTACTCCTGGTACCCTAGACATGAAGACTGTCCTACTAAGCCCAGCTAAATGTTAACAGGACAGTATGTCTGGAGTCTTGTACTCCTGGTACCCTAGACATGAAGGCTGTACTACTAAGCCCAGCTAAATGTTAACAGGACAGTATGTCTGGAGTCTTGTACTCCTGGTACCCTAGACATGAAGGCTGTCCTACTAAGCCCAGCTAAATGTTAACAGGATAGTATGTCTGGAGTCTTGTACTCCTGGTACCCTAGACATGAAGGCTGTCCTACTAAGCCCAGCTAAATGTTAACAGGACAGTATGTCTGGAGTCTTGTACTCCTGGTACCCTAGACATGAAGGCTGTCCTACTAAGCCCAGCTAAATGTTAACAGGACAGTATGTCTGGAGTCTTGTACTCCTGGTACCCTAGACATGAAGGCTGTCCTACTAAGCCCAGCTAAATGTTAACAGGACAGTATGTCTGGAGTCTTGTACTCCTGGTACCCTAGACATGAAGGCTGTCCTACTAAGCCCAGCTAAATGTTAACAGGACAGTATGTCTGGAGTCTTGTACTCCTGGTACCCTAGACATGAAGGCTGTCCTACTAAGCCCAGCTAAATGTTAACAGGACAGTATGTCTGGAGTCTTGTACTCCTGGTACCCTAGACATGAAGGCTGTCCTACTAAGCCCAGCTAAATGTTAACAGGACAGTATGTCTGGAGTCTTGTACTCCTGGTACCCTAGACATGAAGGCTGTCCTACTAAGCCCAGCTAAATGTTAACAGGACAGTATGTCTGGAGTCTTGTACTCCTGGTACCCTAGACATGAAGGCTATCCTACTAAGCCCAGCTAAGTGTTAACAGGACAGTATGTCTGGAGTCTTGTACTCCTGGTACCCTAGACATGAAGGCTGTCCTACTAAGCCCAGCTAAATGTTAACAGGACAGTATGTCTGGAGTCTTGTACTCCTGGTACCCTAGACATGAAGGCTGTCCTACTAAGCCCAGCTAAATGTTAACAGGACAGTATGTCTGGAGTCTTGTACTCCTGGTATCCTAGACATGAAGGCTGTCCTACTAAGCCCAGCTAAATGTTAACAGGACAGTATGTCTGGAGTCTTGTACTCCTGGTATCCTAGACATGAAGGCTGTCCTACTAAGCCCAGATAAATGTTAACAGGACAGTATGTCTGGAGTCTTGTACTCCTGGTATCCTAGACATGAAGGCTGTCCTACTAAGCCCAGCTAAATTTTAACAGGACAGTATGTCTGGAGTCTTGTACTCCTGGTACCCTAGACATGAAGGCTGTCCTACTAAGCCCAGCTAAATGTTAACAGGACAGTATGTCTGGAATCTTGTACTCCTGGTACCCTAGACATGAAGGCTGTCCTACTAAGCCCAGCTAAATGTTAACAGGATAGTATGTCTGGAGTCTTGTACTCCTGGTACCCTAGACATGAAGGCTGTCCTACTAAGCCCAGCTAAATGTTAACAGGACAGTATGTCTGGAGTCTTGTACTCCTGGTACCCTAGACATGAAGGCTGTCCTACTAAGCCCAGCTAAATGTTAACAGGACAGTATGTCTGGAGTCTTGTACTCCTGGTACCCTAGACATGAAGGCTGTCCTACTAAGCCCAGCTAAGTGTTAACAGGACAGTATGTCTGGAGTCTTGTACTCCTGGTACCCTAGACATGAAGGCTGTCCTACTAAGCCCAGCTAAATGTTAACAGGACAGTATGTCTGGAGTCTTGTACTCCTGGTACCCTAGACATGAAGGCTGTCCTACTAAGCCCAGCTAAATGTTAACAGGACAGTATGTCTGGAGTCTTGTACTCCTGGTACCCTAGACATGAAGGCCGTCCTACTAAGCCCAGCTAAGTGTTAACAGGACAGTATGTCTGGAGTCTTGTACTCCTGGTACCCTAGACATGAAGGCTGTCCTACTAAGCCCAGCTAAATGTTAACAGGACAGTATGTCTGGAGTCTTGTACTCCTGGTACCCTAGACATGAAGACTGTCCTACTAAGTCCAGCTAAATGTTAACAGGACAGTATGTCTGGAGTCTTGTAATCCTGGTACCCTAGACATGAAGGCTGTCCTACTAAGCCCAGCTAAGTGTTAACAGGACAGTATGTCTGGAGTCTTGTACTCCTGGTACCCTAGACATGAAGGCTGTCCTACTAAGCCTAGCTAAATGTTAACAGGACAGTATGTCTGGAGTCTTGTACTCCTGGTACCCTAGACATGAAGGCTGTCCTACTAAGCCCAGCTAAATGTTAACAGGACAGTATGTCTGGAGTCTTGTACTCCTGGTACCCTAGACATGAAGGCTGTCCTACTAAGCCCAGCTAAATGTTAACAGGACAGTATGTCTGGAGTCTTGTACTCCTGGTACCCTAGACATGAAGGCTGTCCTACTAAGCCCAGCTAAGTGTTAACAGGACAGTATGTCTGGAGTCTTGTACTCCTGGTACCCTAGACATGAAGGCTGTCCTACTAAGCCCAGCTAATGTTAACAGGACAGTATGTCTGGAGTCTTGTACTCCTGGTACCCTAGACATGAAGGCTGTCCTACTAAGCCCAGCTAAGTGTTAACAGGACAGTATGTCTGGAGTCTTGTACTCCTGGTACCCTGAAGGCTGTCCTACTAAGCCCAGCTAAATGTTATCAGGACAGTATGTCTGGGGTCTTGTACTCCTGGTACCCTAGACATGAAGGCTGTCCTACTAAGCCCAGCTAAATGTTACCAGGACAGTATGTCTGGAGTCTTGTACTCCTGGTACCCTAGACATGAAGGCTGTCCTACTAAGCCCAGCTAAATGTTAACAGGACAGTATGTCTGGAGTCTTGTACTCCTGGTACCCTAGACATGAAGGCTGTCCTACTAAGCCCAGCTAAATGTTAACAGGACAGTATGTCTGGAGTCTTGTACTCCTGGTACCCTAGACATGAAGGCTGTCCTACTAAGCCCAGCTAAATGTTAACAGGACAGTATGTCTGGAGTCTTGTACTCCTGGTACCCTAGACATGAAGGCTGTCCTACTAAGCCCAGCTAAATGTTAACAGGACAGTATGTCTGGAGTCTTGTACTCCTGGTACCCTAGACATGAAGGCTGTCCTACTAAGCCCAGCTAAATGTTAACAGGACAGTATGTCTGGAGTCTTGTACTCCTGGTACCCTAGACATGAAGGCTGTCCTACTAAGTCCAGCTAAATGTTAACAGGACAGTATGTCTGGAGTCTTGTACTCCTGGTACCCTAGACATGAAGGCTGTCCTACTAAGCCCAGCTAAATGTTAACAGGACAGTATGTCTGGAGTCTTGTACTCCTGGTACCCTAGACATGAAGGCTATCCTACTAAGCCCAGCTAAATGTTAACAGGACAGTATGTCTGGAGTCTTGTACTCCTGGTACCCTAGACATGAAGGCTATCCTACTAAGCCCAGCTAAATGTTAACAGGACAGTATGTCTGGAGTCTTGTACTTCTGGTACCCTAGACATGAAGGCTGTCCTACTAAGCCCAGCTAAATGTTAACAGGACAGTATGTCTGGAGTCTTGTACTCCTGGTACCCTAGACATGAAGGCTGTCCTACTAAGCCCAGCTAAATGTTAACAGGACAGTATGTCTGGAGTCTTGTACTCCTGGTACCCTAGACATGAAGGCTGTCCTACTAAGCCCAGCTAAATGTTAACAGGACAGTATGTCTGGAGTCTTGTACTCCTGGTACCCTAGACATGAAGGCTGTCCTACTAAGTCCAGCTAAATGTTAACAGGACAGTATGTCTGGAGTCTTGTACTCCTGGTACCCTAGACATGAAGGCTGTCCTACTAAGCCCAGCTAAATGTTAACAGGACAGTATGTCTGGAGTCTTGTACTCCTGGTACCCTAGACATGAAGGCTGTCCTACTAAGCCCAGCTAAATGTTAACAGGACAGTATGTCTGGAGTCTTGTACTCCTGGTACCCTAGACATGAAGGCTGTCCTACTAAGCCCAGCTAAATGTTAACAGGACAGTATGTCTGGAGTCTTGTACTCCTGGTACCCTAGACATGAAGGCTGTCCTACTAAGCCCAGCTAAATGTTAACAGGACAGTATGTCTGGAGTTTGTACTCCTGGTACCCTAGACATGAAGGCTGTCCTACTAAGCCCAGCTAAATGTTAACAGGACAGTATGTCTGGAGTCTTGTACTCCTGGTACCCTAGACATGAAGGCTGTCCTACTAAGCCCAGCTAAATGTTAACAGGACAGTATGTCTGGAGTTTTGTACTCCTGGTACCCTAGACATGAGGTCTGTCCTACTAAGCCCAGCTAAATGTTAACAGGACAGTATGTCTGATGTCTTGTACTCCTGGTACCCTAGACATGAAGGCTGTCCTACTAAGCCCAGCTAAATGTTAACAGGACAGTATGTCTGGAGTCTTGTACTCCTGGTACCCTAGACATGAAGGCTGTCCTACTAAGCCCAGCTAAATGTTAACAGGACAGTATGTCTGGAGTCTTGTACTCCTGGTACCCTAGACATGAAGGCTGTCCTACTAAGCCCAGCTAAATGTTAACAGGACAGTATGTCTGGAGTCTTGTACTCCTGGTACCCTAGACATGAAGGCTGTCCTACTAAGCCCAGCTAAATGTTAACAGGACAGTATGTCTGGAGTCTTGTACTCCTGGTACCCTAGACATGAAGGCTGTCCTACTAAGCCCAGCTAAATGTTAACAGGACAGTATGTCTGGAGTCTTGTACTCCTGGTACCCTAGACATGAAGGCTGTCCTACTAAGCCCAGCTAAATGTTAACAGGACAGTATGTCTGGAGTCTTGTACTCCTGGTACCCTAGACATGAAGGCTGTCCTACTAAGCCCAGCTAAATGTTAACAGGACAGTATGTCTGGAGTCTTGTACTCCTGGTACCCTAGACATGAAGGCTGTCCTACTAAGCCCAGCTAAATGTTAACAGGACAGTATGTCTGGAGTCTTGTACTCCTGGTACCCTAGACATGAAGGCTGTCCTACTAAGCCCAGCTAAATGTTAACAGGACAGTATGTCTGGAGTCTTGTACTCCTGGTACCCTAGACATGAAGGCTGTCCTACTAAGCCCAGCTAAATGTTAACAGGACAGTATGTCTGGAGTCTTGTACTCCTGGTACCCTAGACATGAAGGCTGTCCTACTAAGCCCAGCTAAATGTTAACAGGACAGTATGTCTGGAGTCTTGTACTCCTGGTACCCTAGACATGAAGGCTGTCCTACTAAGCCCAGCTAAATGTTAACAGGACAGTATGTCTGGAGTCTTGTACTCCTGGTACCCTAGACATGAAGGCTGTCCTACTAAGCCCAGCTAAATGTTAACAGGACAGTATGTCTGGAGTCTTGTACTCCTGGTACCCTAGACATGAAGGCTGTCCTACTAAGCCCAGCTAAATGTTAACAGGACAGTATGTCTGGAGTCTTGTACTCCTGGTACCCTAGACATGAAGGCTGTCCTACTAAGCCCAGCTAAATGTTAACAGGACAGTATGTCTGGAGTCTTGTACTCCTGGTACCCTAGACATGAAGGCTGTCCTACTAAGCCCAGCTAAATGTTAACAGGACAGTATGTCTGGAGTCTTGTACTCCTGGTACCCTAGACATGAAGGCTGTCCTACTAAGCCCAGCTAAATGTTAACAGGACAGTATGTCTGGAGTCTTGTACTCCTGGTACCCTAGACATGAAGGCTGTCCTACTAAGCCCAGCTAAATGTTAACAGGACAGTATGTCTGGAGTCTTGTACTCCTGGTACCCTAGACATGAAGGCTGTCCTACTAAGCCCAGCTAAATGTTAACAGGACAGTATGTCTGGAGTCTTGTACTCCTGGTACCCTAGACATGAAGGCTGTCCTACTAAGCCCAGCTAAATGTTAACAGGACAGTATGTCTGGAGTCTTGTACTCCTGGTACCCTAGACATGAAGGCTGTCCTACTAAGCCCAGCTAAATGTTAACAGGACAGTATGTCTGGAGTCTTGTACTCCTGGTACCCTAGACATGAAGGCTGTCCTACTAAGCCCAGCTAAATGTTAACAGGACAGTATGTCTGGAGTCTTGTACTCCTGGTACCCTAGACATGAAGGCTGTCCTACTAAGCCCAGCTAAATGTTAACAGGACAGTATGTCTGGAGTCTTGTACTCCTGGTACCCTAGACATGAAGGCTGTCCTACTAAGCCCAGCTAAATGTTAACAGGACAGTATGTCTGGAGTCTTGTACTCCTGGTACCCTAGACATGAAGGCTGTCCTACTAAGCCCAGCTAAATGTTAACAGGACAGTATGTCTGGAGTCTTGTACTCCTGGTACCCTAGACATGAAGACTGTCCTACTAAGCCCAGCTAAATGTTAACAGGACAGTATGTCTGGAGTCTTGTACTCCTGGTACCCTAGACATGAAGGCTGTCCTACTAAGCCCAGCTAAATGTTAACAGGACAGTATGTCTGGAGTCTTGTACTCCTGGTACCCTAGACATGAAGGCTGTCCTACTAAGCCCAGCTAAATGTTAACAGGACAGTATGTCTGGAGTCTTGTACTCCTGGTACCCTAGACATGAAGGCTGTCCTACTAAGCCCAGCTAAATGTTAACAGGACAGTATGTCTGGAGTCTTGTACTCCTGGTACCCTAGACATGAAGGCTGTCCTACTAAGCCCAGCTAAATGTTAACAGGACAGTATGTCTGGAGTCTTGTACTCCTGGTACCCTAGACATGAAGGCTGTCCTACTAAGCCCAGCTAAATGTTAACAGGACAGTATGTCTGGAGTCTTGTACTCCTGGTACCCTAGACATGAAGGCTGTCCTACTAAGCCCAGCTAAATGTTAACAGGACAGTATGTCTGGAGTCTTGTACTCCTGGTACCCTAGACATGAAGGCTGTCCTACTAAGCCCAGCTAAATGTTAACAGGACAGTATGTCTGGAGTCTTGTACTCCTGGTACCCTAGACATGAAGGCTGTCCTACTAAGCCCAGCTAAATGTTAACAGGACAGTATGTCTGGAGTCTTGTACTCCTGGTACCCTAGACATGAAGGCTGTCCTACTAAGCCCAGCTAAATGTTAACAGGACAGTATGTCTGGAGTCTTGTACTCCTGGTACCCTAGACATGAAGGCTGTCCTACTAAGTCCAGCTAAATGTTAACAGGACAGTATGTCTGGAGTCTTGTACTCCTGGTACCCTAGACATGAAGGCTGTCCTACTAAGCCCAGCTAAATGTTAACAGGACAGTATGTCTGGAGTCTTGTACTCCTGGTACCCTAGACATGAAGGCTGTCCTACTAAGCCCAGCTAAATGTTAACAGGACAGTATGTCTGGAGTCTTGTACTCCTGGTACCCTAGACATGAAGGCTGTCCTACTAAGTCCAGCTAAATGTTAACAGGACAGTATGTCTGGAGTCTTGTACTCCTGGTACCCTAGACATGAAGGCTGTCCTACTAAGCCTAGCTAAATGTTAACAGGACAGTATGTCTGGAGTCTTGTACTCCTGGTACCCTAGACATGAAGGCTGTCCTACTAAGCCCAGCTAAGTGTTAACAGGACAGTATGTCTGGAGTCTTGTACTCCTGGTACCCTAGACATGAAGGCTGTCCTACTAAGCCCAGCTAAATGTTAACAGGACAGTATGTCTGGAGTTTGTACTCCTGGTACCCTAGACATGAAGGCTGTCCTACTAAGCCCAGCTAAATGTTAACAGGACAGTATGTCTGGAGTCTTGTACTCCTGGTACCCTAGACATGAAGGCTGTCCTACTAAGCCCAGCTAAATGTTAACAGGACAGTATGTCTGGAGTCTTGTACTCCTGGTACCCTAGACATGAAGGCTGTCCTACTAAGCCCAGCTAAATGTTAACAGGACAGTATGTCTGGAGTCTTGTACTCCTGGTACCCTAGACATGAAGGCTGTCCTACTAAGCCCAGCTAAATGTTAACAGGACAGTATGTCTGGAGTCTTGTACTCCTGGTACCCTAGACATGAAGGCTGTCCTACTAAGCCTAGCTAAATGTTAACAGGACAGTATGTCTGGAGTCTTGTACTCCTGGTACCCTAGACATGAAGGCTGTCCTACTAAGCCCAGCTAAATGTTAACAGGACAGTATGTCTGGAATCTTGTACTCCTGGTACCCTAGACATGAAGGCTGTCCTACTAAGCCTAGCTAAATGTTAACAGGACAGTATGTCTGGAGTCTTGTACTCCTGGTACCCTAGACATGAAGGCTGTCCTACTAAGCCCAGCTAAATGTTAACAGGAAAGTATGTCTGGAGTCTTTACTCCTGGTACCCTAGACATGAAAGCTGTCCTACTAAGCCCAGCTAAATGTTAACAGGACAGTATGTCTGGAGTCTTGTACTCCTGGTACCCTAGACATGAAGGCTGTACTACTAAGCTCAGCTAAATGTTAACAGGACAGTATGTCTGGAGTCTTGTACTCCTGGTACCCTAGACATGAAGGCTGTCCTACTAAGCCCAGCTAAATGTTAACAGGACAGTATGTCTGGAGTCTTGTATACTCCTGGTACCCTAGACATGAAGGCTGTCCTACTAAGCCCAGCTAAATGTTAACAGGACAGTATGTCTGGAGTCTTGTATACTCCTGGTACCCTAGACATGAAGGCTGTCCTACTAAGCCCAGCTAAATGTTAACAGGACAGTATGTCTGGAGTCTTGTATACTCCTGGTACCCTAGACATGAAGGCTGTCCTACTAAGCCCAGCTAAATGTTAACAGGACAGTATGTCTGGAGTCTTGTACTCCTGGTACCCTAGACATGAAGGCTGTCCTACTAAGCCCAGCTAAATGTTAACAGGACAGTATGTCTGGAGTCTTGTACTCCTGGTACCCTAGACATGAAGGCTGTCCTACTAAGCCCAGCTAAGTGTTAACAGGACAGTATGTCTGGAGTCTTGTACTCCTGGTACCCTAGACATGAAGGCTGTCCTACTAAGCCCAGCTAAATGTTAACAGGACAGTATGTCTGGAGTCTTGTACTCCTGGTACCCTAGACATGAAGGCTGTCCTACTAAGCCCAGCTAAATGTTAACAGGACAGTATGTCTGGAATCTTGTACTCCTGGTACCCTAGACATGAAGGCTGTCCTACTAAGCCCAGTTAAATGTAAACAGGACAGTATGTCTGGAGTCTTGTACTCCTGGTACACTAGACATGAAGGCTGTCCTACTAAGCCCAGCTAAATGTTAACAGGACAGTATGTCTGGAGTCTTATATACTCCTGGTACCCTAGACATGAAGGCTGTCCTACTAACTAAGCCCAGCTAAATGTTAACAGGACAGTATGTCTGGAGTCTTGTACTCCTGGTACCCTAGACATGAAGGCTGTCCTACTAACTAAGCCCAGCTAAATGTTAACAGGACAGTATGTCTGGAGTCTTGTACTCCTGGTACCCTAGACATGAAGGCTGTCCTACTAAGCCCAGCTAAATGTTAACAGGACAGTATGTCTGGAGTCTTGTACTCCTGGTACCCTAGACATGAAGACTGTCCTACTAACTAAGCCCAGCTAAATGTTAACAGGACAGTATGTCTGGAGTCTTGTACTCCTGGTACCCTAGATATGAAGGCTGTCCTACTAAGCCCAGCTAAATGTTAACAGGACAGTATGTCTGGAGTCTTATATACTCCTGGTACCCTAGACATGAAGGCTGTCCTACTAACTAAGCCCAGCTAAATGTTAACAGGACAGTATGTCTGGAGTCTTGTACTCCTGGTACCCTAGACATGAAGGCTGTCCTACTAACTAAGCCCAGCTAAATGTTAACAGGACAGTATGTCTGGAGTCTTGTACTCCTGGTACCCTAGATATGAAGGCTGTCCTACTAAGCCCAGCTAAATGTTAACAGGACAGTATGTCTGGAGTCTTGTACTCCTGGTACCCTAGACATGAAGACTGTCCTACTAAGCCCAGCTAAATGTTAACAGTCATATTCCTACCTTTGCATGCCTCAAATGTTCCCATCAACAGGAAACACACCCAATTACTCCGTGTGAATTCTAATCTTCTCACTAACTACCATATCAAAGGTAGAGAAGACTGGACTTCTAGACAGGGTCTAAGGAGATAAACACCATCACCATCACAATAGAAGCTCCCTTCAGCTAAAAGAACACTGTGTTAATATCAACTTTGTTTATTAATTTTAACACTAATAAGGTACACACAATTCAGATTAGAGATTAGAAACATACACTCATAGACAAAAATTAAGGAAGTTATACCTTTTAGCATGTATATCAGGATTCAGACAAAAATTCGGAAAGATATTACAGTGACCATTATTAAAGACACACGAGATAACCAAGTGTGAACAAAATTGCCTCTGTCTCTTTCAAAAAAAATAAATGATCAGTGACATCAAAGACTTTCCACTTCTTTAAGTATTGTTAATGAGTGTGTGTCTCTTTTTAATATATTTGAATTATACTAAACCCTTTCGCTGCCAACCACATGCTTGTGAGATTTTCCTCAGGGACACTAAAATGACAATGTGACATTATGAGTTTTTATGGGAGACTTTCCACTTCCTTAAGTTGTGTCCATGAGTGTTCTTCTTTCTTATCTCCACTCAATCATATTAGGGTATCAAGCCTGTAGAGTTTGAAAACCATCATGACTGGGTGAAGTAGAATGTGTCTGTTTTTGTCATTAAGACTGGGAGCACTACTCAGGAACAGGCCGATTTAGCTCCAAAAGAAATGGCCACCTCTGACATGAGGAACAGAGGCCATGTGAAGCCACTCCTTACATGGAGTACAAACGCTGCTCATCCTGTATCTCTGGATTAGGAGTCCTTACAGGGTACTATCAGCCGGGCCAGCTGAACCCAGGTTTGTTAGTGAGCTTGTTACTGCTCTCCCTCCTCCTTTTTATCCGGGCTTGGGACCAGCAAAGGTGGAGTTATTACAGTGTCCATGAGTGTAATGTGGTAGGTAGGACACTTGAATGTATTGTCTAGTACTATAGTAATGTAGCACTGTAGTGGTGTAGTACTACCGGAGTGTGTTGGGTGCAGACAACTGGGAGATCCCCTTTGAGATCATCCAGGACCTGACGTGGATTGGGTCCGGGGCCCAGGGGGCTGTCTACAAGGGCAGGTTGTCCGGGGACCTGGTGGCCGTGAAGAAAGTCCGGGAGAGGTCGGAGATAGAGATCAGACACCTGGCCAAGCTGAGACACAAGAACATCGTAGCCTTCAAGTGAGTGTGTTGATCTACTTGTACACTACTCTGCTCTCTCTCTTAATGATAAGGCACAATTTTGATTATAGATTATAAACACAAGGTAATAAGAACAAATCCAAATAAATAGTGTGTGACATTTCAGCGTTGTTACCATCTTCAGACAAATCTTCAGTACTTTTGTCTGAAGATGGTAACAACGCTGTTACCGAAACACCACACACTATTTATTTCTTTGGTCCTATTACCTTGTCTTCTCTCTTAAGTAATATAGCATATATTGATTGTGTAACTGAATGTTTGCTGATTGCTTGCGCCATCTATTGGAATAAATATCAACTAATTGTTGATACAGTAGAAACTCCATGAGAGCAAACTCATGCTAAAGAACACCTCTCAATAAAGGACAATTTTAATTTGCAAAATTACCATTTTTACTATTTAGCAACTAATAATATCTATTTGGATTTGGTCTTCCTACCTTGTGTTTAAGTCTTCTTCTTTCTTATCTCCACTCAATCATATTTAGGTATCAAGCTTGTTGATGGTGTCTGCTGGGGAAGAGTAGAGCTCATCAATGGATGAGTCAATACAGTCAATAATATGTTTTGGGGTTGCAGGTTGAGTTGTGTTTAAGTACAAATGTGTTGTCAATAAGGCATTATTTTTTTAAGATAATGAGATTTTTGGAGAACAAAACACAAAAATAAGAATGAAAGTTGATAGTATATCAAATCTGCCAACATTCAGTATCAGGTTGTTGTTTTTTGAGGCCTACCTCTATAATCTCCTGATAACATTTCCTTTCATGTGTAAACTTGTGTATCTCTGTCACAGATAGTATTTGTGTTCAACTTGTGTTCTCTTCCGTCACCTGTATAAATGGCACCATTCAAGTATCCTTTACTCTTCATTTTTATTCCTTTTTTTGTTTATTATTATCCCTAGTACATGTGGTACTGTATGTTGTATGTATCTAGTATGTTGCTTTAGATGCACTAAACAGGACCTTTGGGAGAGGCCGCTGCTTATCATAAAACAGCTCGAGGAGCATGAACTCATGGAATTTGTGTAATCTTTACACAAGGGGATAAGAAACAACAACAACAACATGTGGTACAGGCCATGATAATCATGATGGGTAGTTAGCGACTGCTTTTACTGTAAGTGAACCACATCTCTACACATGTGGAAAGCAGTTTGATTTTTGCACTTACAGATATGCCAGAGCTCCGTTTGTTTACTTGCTCTCGCTGGTGTGGTTGGACTTTTGCAAGAATCAGGGACCATTGGAGCATTAAAAAAAAAAATAATAATAATGGTTCAGACCACACTTCCACTGACCCCCTTCCAATTAGGATCAATACCTCAATGCCCCCCATTCTTCAGTTTTTATGTACGATATTTAATTTATTTTTGAAGTTTTTTTTGTTGAATCATTTTGTATAGGAGAATAGATGCCATTGTTATTAAGTAAAGAAAGTCTCGATAAGGCATAATTTGGATTATAGATTATAAACCCAAGGTAATAAGACCAAATAAATAGTGTGTGACCTTTCAGTAACAGCGTTGTTACCATCTTCAAACAAAAGTACTGAATGAGAAATAGCTGTGGTAAAATTTCTCATTCAGTACTTTTGTCTGAAGATGGTAACAACGCTGTTACCGAAATGTCATACACTATTTATTTATTTGGATTTGGTCTTATTACCTTGTGTTTAAAGAAAGTCTCTTTTTTTCATTGATTCAACAAAAAAAAAAAAACATCAAAAATAAATACCACGAAGAGTACGATGTTAAGGAGTGTCTAAATTGCATACTGTTACAACACAGTTGTAATCCCATGTTGAATGTGTTGTTGTGTTCAGGGGAGTGTGCAGCAGCGACCCTGTGTTCTGTATCGTGATGGAGTACTGTGAGAAAGGCCAGCTCTACGATGTCCTCCGCAGCGGAGCCTCCATCAGTCCAATCACAGTGGTGGACTGGAGTCACCAGATTGCTTCAGGGATGGCCTACCTCCATCAACACAAGATCATCCACCGGGACCTCAAGTCCCCCAAGTAAGTCCTTCCTTCAATCCTCTCTACCATCCAGGGATTGTTGTACAAACATCTTGGTTGAGTGGGTCTCTAACAGTGAAACCTCTTGAATATCCCTCCCAAGATAACAGTCTTTGATTTCCAGACTTGAAGTCTGGTCATCTACGGACAATGACAACCATCTTATTTTTTTTGCTTATCCCTAGTACATGTGGTACAAGCCATGATAATCATGGTGGGTAGAAGTAGGCGACTGCTTTTACTGTAAGTGCACCACATGTCTAAACACGTGAAAATCAAGTTCGACTTTGCACTTACAAATAAATATGCCAGAGCCCCGTTTGGTTACTCGCACTCGCTGGTAGGGTTGGTCTTTTGCAAGAACAGGGGGACATTGGAGCATTTTTTTTTTTCAATCAGAAAAAAGTGCTCAATGCGGGAATCAAACCCGGTTCGTAGCAGTCGTAAACCAACAGTTTATACCAGCCTTCCACCGACCCCCTAAAGTACTGAATGATTATATTTAGTTAAATAATGAAAAAGGTTTCTGGAGATGAGTTCATTTTCATTTTTTCATTCTCAAGCTTTTGGGCATTTCCACATTTCTACAGGAGTATAAAATGAATGGCTTCATTATTGCATTATCCAGGAGATTCACATCAATTGATATGGAAACTAGTTGGTTGGTGAGGGAGTGATACTCATTGTTAATCATCCACAACCTGAGACATCAATCCTACATTGAACAACTTTTCTCTTTCAATGCTCCCCACTGATTCTTGGAAAAAGTTTACCTCTCTCCCTACAAAGAATAATTTTCCAAAATTACCAGTTTTTACTAATTAGCAACTCACTTAAATAAAAGGATACCTCTCTCTAAAGGACACTTTAGCTCTGTAACTTGATATTCTTTAGAAAGTATTTCTAGTGTACCTCTTAAAGTTAAAATAAAATTGATAAGGCACAATTTGGATTATAGATTAACAGGAATTATTTAAAAACATGCTGTGGTAAAATTTCTCATTCAGTACTTTTGTCTGAAGATGGTCACAACGCTGTTACCGAAACATCACACACTATTTATTTATTTGGATATGGTCTTATTACCTTGTGTTTAAAATAAAATTGTTTATAGCTCCTTTGAGACAATGAATATACTGATGATAGTGATGTTTGCCTGATTTAGTAAGTAAGTACTCCAGGCTTCCCCACTGAGAATCACCCACAGGTTGCTTGCTCACTCAAACATTCATAAATGTTAACACAATTTTGACTTTCAATTTTGTTTTTTAGATTATTCTTTGTTTTCAATAATTGTTCAGCAATCTCTGCACCAGCATGTAAACCCTGTCTGTGTGCAGTGTGCTGATCACCAAGGACGATGTACTCAAGATCTCAGACTTGGGCACCAGCATGTAAACACTGTCTGTGTGCAGTGTGCTGATCACCAAGGACGATGTACTCAAGATCTCAGACTTGGCCACCAGCATGTAAACACTGTCTGTGTGCAGTGTGCTGATCACCAAGGACGATGTACTCAAGATCTCAGACTTGGGCACCAGCATGTAAACACTGTCTGTGTGCAGTGTGCTGATCACCAAGGACGATGTACTCAAGATCTCAGACTTGGGCACCAGCATGTAAACACTGTCTGTGTGTAGTGTGCTGATCACCAAGGACGATGTACTCAAGATCTCAGACTTGGGCACCAGCATGTAAACACTGTCTGTGTGCAGTGTGCTGATCACCAAGGACGATGTACTCAAGATCTCAGACTTGGCCACCAGCATGTAAACACTGTCTGTGTGCAGTGTGCTGATCACCAAGGACGATGTACTCAAGATCTCAGACTTGGGCACCAGCATGTAAACACTGTCTGTGTGCAGTGTGCTGATCACCAAGGACGATGTACTCAAGATCTCAGACTTGGGCACCAGCATGTAAACACTGTCTGTGTGCAGTGTGCTGATCACCAAGGACGATGTACTCAAGATCTCAGACTTGGGCACCAGCATGTAAACACTGTCTGTGTGCAGTGTGCTGATCACCAAGGACGATGTACTCAAGATCTCAGACTTGGGCACCAGCATGTAAACACTGTCTGTGTGCAGTGTGCTGATCACCAAGGACGATGTACTCAAGATATCAGACTTTGGCACCAATATGTAAACACTGTCTGTGTGCAGTGTGCTGATCACCAAGGACGATGTACTCAAGATCTCAGACTTGGCCACCAGCATGTAAACACTGTCTGTGTGCAGTGTGCTGATCACCAAGGACGATGTACTCAAGATCTCAGACTTGGGCACCAGCATGTAAACACTGTCTGTGTGCAGTGTGCTGATCACCAAGGACGATGTACTCAAGATCTCAGACTTGGGCACCAGCATGTAAACACTGTCTGTATGCAGTGTGCTGATCACCAAGGACGATGTACTCAAGATCTCAGACTTGGGCACCAGCATGTAAACACTGTCTGTGTGCAGTGTGCTGATCACCAAGGACGATGTACTCAAGATCTCAGACTTGGGCACCAGCATGTAAACACTGTCTGTGTGCAGTGTGCTGATCACCAAGGACGATGTACTCAAGATCTCAGACTTGGGCACCAGCATGTAAACACTGTCTGTGTGCAGTGTGCTGATCACCAAGGACGATGTACTCAAGATCTCAGACTTGGGCACCAGCATGTAAACACTGTCTGTGTGCAGTGTGCTGATCACCAAGGACGATGTACTCAAGATCTCAGACTTGGGCACCAGCATGTAAACACTGTCTGTGTGCAGTGTGCTGATCACCAAGGACGATGTACTCAAGATATCAGACTTTGGCACCAATATGTAAACACTGTCTGTGTGCAGTGTGCTGATCACCAAGGACGATGTACTCAAGATCTCAGACTTGGCCACCAGCATGTAAAGACTGTCTGTGTGCAGTGTGCTGATCACCAAGGACGATGTACTCAAGATCTCAGACTTGGGCACCAGCATGTAAACACTGTCTGTGTGCAGTGTGCTGATCACTAGGGATGATGTACTCAAGATCTCAGACTTGGGCACCAGCATGTAAATACTGTCTGTGTGCAGTGTGCTGATCACCAAGGACGATGTACTCAAGATCTCAGACTTGGGCACCAGCATGTAAACACTGTCTGTGTGCAGTGTGCTGATCACCAAGGACGATGTACTCAAGATCTCAGACTTGGGCACCAGCATGTAAATACTGTCTGTGTGCAGTGTGCTGATCACCAAGGATGATGTACTCAAGATCTCAGACTTCGGCACCAGCAAGCAGTGGAGTGAGCACAGCGCCACTATGTCCTTTGCTGGTACGGTCGCCTGGATGGCTCCAGAGATCATCAAGAATGAGCCGTGCTCGGACAAAGTGGACGTCTGGTCGTTTGGTGTGGTGCTGTGGGAACTGCTGACATGTGAAGCCCCGTACCGTGACATGGACTCCTCCGCCATCATCTGGGGGGTCGGCTCCAACACCCTCCGTCTCCACATCCCCGCGTCGTGTCCCGAGGGCTTCCGGCTCCTCATGACTCAATGCTGGTAACACTCTTTCACACTTTTTGTTAATCAGGACTACTCACTGAGGAAGTAAAAATTTGCCCCAATTATCCATTTTCCCATTGATCAGCAGTTCCAATTATCAATATTCCCAAATATCCATCGTTCAAATTACCTGTAATCAATTATCTCTAGTCACAATTTTACCCCAAGTCCCAATTATCATTAGTCCCACTATCAGTAGTCCCAATTATCTCATATATCTTCCTTCTCAATTATCTCTCTCCAGTAGTTTCAAAATCCTCTTGTTCCAATTATAAATAGGTCCAATTGTATGTAGCTACAATTACCTGCAGTCCGTGCAGTAGGCCTAATTAACAAATGTAATACATTAGAACCTCCCTGTAAAGGACAACACCTAATTGCAGAGCCAAAGTGTCCTTTAGGGAGAGGTGTCCTCTTACCGGAGAGTTGCTAAATAGTAAATGGTAAAATTGCAAATAAAAGTTGTCCTAATACAAGAAGACCCAATCCAAATAATTTATTAGTGTGTGACATTTCGGCAACAGCATTCTCACTCTCATTGTCAGCAAGTGTTTAAACACTTGATAACTATTTAAGAACTTGCTGTGATATTTTTTCTCATTTATTCTTTTGTCTGATGATGGTGACAATGCTGTTGCCGAAACGTCACACACTAATAAATTATTTGGATTTAGGTCTTATTTTCTTCTATTATTATCTATAATCCAAATTGTGATTTATAAAAAGTTGTCCTTTGTGGAGAGGTGTTCAATAAAGGGAGGTTCTACTATAATAAACTTTTTTTTAAACCACTGTGCTAAAACTCTCCTGCTGGTACCAGATAGCCTGGCAGGTGTATTTGATCTTCCCTCCTTACTCCAAACTGTGTCATCTTATTGTTCTTGAAATGGATCTAAGATAAAGCAAAATTTGGATTATAGATTCTAGCTACAAGAAAATAAGACCTAATCCAATGATTGGATTAGGTCTTATTTTCTTGTAGGCTCTTAAGTATAGATAGCCTTAAAAACAAAAAGGCATATCCTGACCACGCTCACACAAGGATTTTTTTTTTCATTGCTAGCCTTATATTCAAGTTTTGCTTTTCATTATACAGTAGAACATACTCCATGTGCTAGCGAAAAAAGGCACAAAAGAACCCTTGCCACAGAAAAATAAACTTACTTTTAAAGAAATAGAAACAATAGCCAAAACAAAAATAAACAAGAACTGGAGGATTCCACCTAAGCACAGTTGGTACAGTGGAGTGAACCCAGGAGGAGCTCTGAACATCAGAAATAGACAGCATCAAACAACACTAACAAGATTTAGAACAGGCCATCTCAAGCCATTGAAGATACAAAATAATAACAAAATTTATCCCACTTGCCCAAAATGTAGTTTGGTACCTGCAGCTCCAGAACACATTTTGGCTTGCATTAGATGCACTAAACAGGACCTTTGGGAAAGGCCGCTGCTCATCATAAAACAGCTCGAGGAGCATGAACTCATGGAATTTGTGTAATCTTTACACAAGGGGATAAGAAACAACAACAACAACATACTCCATGAGAGGACAATTCCTCCTTGAGGACATCTCTCTACAAAGGATAGTTTTCATGGCTAAAATTACAATTTTTTTACTAGTTAGCAACTCTCTGGAAAGAGGACATCTCTCTCTAAAGGACACTTTTTGGCTCTGCATCTCATTATTTTAGGAACAGATAGTTTTTGATATTTTGCTACTTTGTATAAACTTCACTCCATTGCCTCTCTGATAAAAGGACATGCCACAGAGATAACAGGTAGAATTGTAATTGATAGTTGACCATCATTTTACTGGCAATGTGTGAGAGATAACGAACCCATTATCTTTTACCCCTTGTTCTGATAAAATACCATTTCACTGCCGCAACACCTCCTACAACTGGCCCTATGGAACCCAAGACCCAACATCCCTATTGTCCCATTGTACCAGGCCTTAGTTACTGTGGCCAACCAGGCAATTTTTTTTTTTTTTTTTTTTTTCAAATTATCCCTGGTACACGTGGTACAGGCCATGATAATCATGGTGGGTAGTTAGTGACTGCTTTTACTGTAAGCGCACCACATGTCTACACATGTGAAAAGCAGTTCGACTTTGCACTTACAAATGTGTCAGAGCCCCGTTTGGTTACTTGCACTTGCTGGTGGGGTTGGACTTTTGCAAGAATCGGGGGCCATTGGAGCATTTTTTATTTATTTTTTTTTTATAAAAAAAAAAAAGTGTCCAATGCGGGAATTGAACCCGGGTCGTAGTGGTCGAAAACCAAACAGTTTAACCAGCCTTTCACCGACCCCCCCCAAGGCTAATTTACTTCCCCAAATAAACCCTCTGAGACCTACATCCCTGCCTATGTCTCATCATGTTGATAGACATAGGCTGGGATGCAAGTCTCAGTGAGTTTATTTGGGGAAGTGTTCTTTCTATCCTGGTGGATCACAGTCACTAAAGCCCTGTCCAAAGCTGGATTCTTTGTCCGGTCCAGGAAGGTTGTTGAGTTCTGGGGTCTTGATAGGCTGGTTATAGGAGGGGATGCTGCTGTGACATGACATTTTGTCAAATTTTCTGTGAAGACTTATTCAGAACAAGGGGTAAAAGATAACAGGTTTGTTATCTCTAACACAATGCAGCGAAACAATGGTCAATGGTCAAAATACAATTCTACTAGTCATCTCTGTGGTGGTAGTCATCTCTGAGAAATAACTAGAATGAATAAAAGAATAAAATGTGAATAAAAATGAAACATAATTAACAAAAAATGAACCAGAGTTTTTAATTTAATAGAAAACAACAATTTCTCTGGTCACGTGCACCATCCAGTCAGCTACTTGTTGTCGCACTACAAATTATTCCTAAAGTTGGTAGAAAGGCAGCAACATTGACATGTATGATCATGAAATGTTAGTCTTTTCTCATTATACCATATCACATTGATCCTCTTCTTAAACTCTTTTTAAACCAATTTATTTTCTGTTGATTGACAGGAGTATAAAGCCTCGCAACAGGCCTTCCTTCCGCAACATCCTGCTCCATCTGCAAATAGCCTCGGCTGATCTGGTGGCCACACCAGAGGAACAGTTCTATGCGACACAGGACGGCTGGAGGCAAGAGGTGCGCATGCACATGGCGCATCTGGCACCTGAGCGAGGCAGTATACCACGACCCCCGGCTGTAGACCACCGCGTAAGACTGCAGGAGGAGTTGAGACACGCGCAGGACATCCGCCGCCTGTATGAGACCAAGCTGGAGAAAGCTAACCAGCTCTACCTCAGTATTGCTTCCTGCGCATCACAGCTGGACAGACGGGAGCGTGATCTCATCAGGTTAGTTCTCAGCTTCACCTTCTCCTAGGGTGTCTTGTTCAGTCAGAAATTGGTATATAAATAGTGTGGTAAAGAGAGAACATTCAAAGACAAAGAGGATAAGTTTCTTTTTATGAACATGCGTTCGAGCTTTCGGGCACAATGTCGCCTTTCAACAGGAATAAAACTACACAGAGAATCAAGATACGTCTATATATATACAGGTGATTAGCATAAACAAGAAAACTATTAGTTTTTAGAGAGATAAAATTTAAGTTTTATGTGTGATATACAAATCAGGTAATAGGAGAAATGTGATTATGCTAATATATGGTTTAATCTGCTAGTTAAAGAATCTATAGGTTGTTGTGTGAACAGCTTATGTAAATATTTCATTATAAAGTTCCGGAATCTCAATGTGCCTATTGATGCTATTATATTTCAGAGATAGCAGCGCCTCGACAACCAATCTTTTATATTTATGTTGAATGTTAGAAAAATGCGCACGGGGTTCTATTGTATTAAAAGTATGTCCTGTGTTTGAAATGTGTTGGGCTATGAGGGATCTAGGGTCATTATTTCTGATATTTCGGATATGTTCATCAATTCTGTCTTTTATGTGTCTACCAGTTTCTCCTATGTATAGGCTAGAGCAATTATTACATTTTAATGAGTAGACTGCATTATTGAAGTGTATGGGTTTTAGGGGGAAACTGTTTTTGGTGATAGGGTTTCTAAGTAATGTGCCTAAATTAGGAGTATTGGAGTAGAAGGTGCGGATACCAAAGTTTTTTAGATAATTGGATATGTTGAGGCTCTGAGGGGAAAAAGGAATAGTGCAAATAGATTTATAACTATGATTAACGGCTGTTTGTAAAGGGTTATGAAAGTGTCTCAAAATAAAGTTTTTTGGGTAGCCCAATGATAATAAATGTGATAATATGGTATTTTGAGACACTTTCATAACCCTTTACAAACAGCCGTTAATCATAGTTATAAATCTATTTGCACTATTCCTTTTTCCCCTCAGAGCCTCAACATATCCAATTATCTAAAAAACTTTGGTATCCGCACCTTCTACTCCAATACTCCTAATTTAGGCACATTACTTAGAAACCCTATCACCAAAAACAGTTTCCCCCTAAAACCCATACACTTCAATAATGCAGTCTACTCATTAAAATGTAATAATTGCTCTAGCCTATACATAGGAGAAACTGGTAGACACATAAAAGACAGAATTGATGAACATATCCGAAATATCAGAAATAATGACCCTAGATCCCTCATAGCCCAACACATTTCAAACACAGGACATACTTTTAATACAATAGAACCCCGTGCGCATTTTTCTAACATTCAACATAAATATAAAAGATTGGTTGTCGAGGCGCTGCTATCTCTGAAATATAATAGCATCAATAGGCACATTGAGATTCCGGAACTTTATAATGAAATATTTACATAAGCTGTTCACACAACAACCTATAGATTCTTTAACTAGCAGATTAAACCATATATTAGCATAATCACATTTCTCCTATTACCTGATTTGTATATCACACATAAAACTTAAATTTTATCTCTCTAAAAACTAATAGTTTTCTTGTTTATGCTAATCACCTGTATATATATAGACGTATCTTGATTCTCTGTGTAGTTTTATTCCTGTTGAAGGGCGACATTGTGCCCGAAAGCTCGAACGCATGTTCATAAAAAGAAACTTATCCTCTTTGTCTTTGAATGTTCTCTCTTTACCAAGTTACTCCAGAGGATTTTATCTTGTTTAAATATAAATAGTGTGAAATTTTAAAAACAAGGTTTTTTGGGGTCGGTGGAAGGCTGGTTAAACCGTTTTGTTTTCGACCACTACGACCCAGGTTCGATTCCTTCTGTCCGATTTTTTTCTGTTAAAAAAAAAAAAATGCTCCAATGTCCCCCGATTCTTGCAAAAGTCCAACCCCACCAGCGAGTGCAAGTAACCAAACGGGGCTCTGGCACTTTTGCAAGTGCAAAGTCAAACTGCTTTTCACATGTGTAGACATATGGTGCGCTTACAGTAAAAGCAGTCGCTAACTACCCACCATGATTATCATGGCCTGTACCACGTGTATAGGAATAAGCAAAAAAAAAAACAAGGTAATAATCTATAATCCAAATTGTGCCTTATCATTGTGAAATTTTATTTATTTATTTCAATTTAAACAAATTTCTACTGTCCTTGCTATGATGGAAAAATATTGGAAGGGCTTGGCTCTCATCAGTGGTGAAACCCTCTCAGCCAGTTTAATCTACCATATCAATATCACTTGAGGGGTTCACCACTGAGCTAGGCCCCTCCCAATATATATATATTTTTTGAAATACAAATTGACAGTATTTATGATAAAATACACTTCTGGACTAAACTTAAGGAAGTTGTACCTTTTACCATGTATTTCGGGATTCAGACAATAACTCTGAAAGATATTACAGTGACCTTTATTGAAGATACACTCATGGACAAAACTTAAGGAAGTTGTACCTTTTACCATGTATATCGGGATTCAGACAATAACTCTGAAAGATATTACAGTGAACTTTATTGAAAATACACGAGATAACCAAGTGTGAACAAAATTGCATCTGTCTCCTTAAAAAAAAATAAAGATAGACAACCTGCGACATCAAAGAATTAAGTTTTGTCCATGAGTGTACAGTAGAACCTCCCTTTAGTGGACATCTCTCTATAAAGGAGAGTTTTTATTCACAAAATTACCATTTTTACAATTTAGCAACACTCCGGAAAGAGTACACCTCTCCCTAAAGGACACTTTGGCTCTGCCTTTAGATGATGTCCTTTACAGGGAGGTTCTACTGTATATTAATGCACCAAGTTGTAACTTTGCAGGGTGGTCGACCTTGGTTTCCTCCTTCTTTGTGTTATACACGTTTCCCGAGCGAGTTTCCATACTCAAAGCAAATAAAGAAGAATAAATAAAAATAAATTACCTTTTAAATTTATTGTGTTTATTTATTTGTTATCTTCCTCGTAGGTCGTGATCCGCCGTCTAGGTCTAGGTCCTCTCTCGCTCCAATAACCAATCAAGATATATATACAATAAAATATTACAAAAAGAATGAAACTATAAAAAGGAATGATGATAATCTAAATAATCTGTTCTAAATAAATATTAAATATCATTTGTTTTTCTTGCTTCCCTCTCTTTCTCTTTCTTGTTTTTTTTTTCTTTTTCTTCTGTATATATCGTTATTTCCTTTGTCTCACTGCTTTGTTTTTATGCATACCTCTGGTGAATCCTGTATAGGGTCAGTGACCCTGAATAAAGGCTTTTTGTTGTTGTTATATTAAATATCATAGAATATTTTGAATAAATGTAGGGCGTATTGATGCAACAATATAAAACACAAACTTTGTGACATCTCATTATATAAGACAGAACTGGTGTTCCACCTCACTCTAGCCATACTGAATGACAACATGCTGATAGCTCTACAAGGAATGCCGGAGAACCGAAGTTATCAGCCAGCTGTGACAATGGAATTTATGGAGATAGGGAATCTTCTGACCTATATATTGATAAACATGCCGTAGTTGTGGTGTCTTTTTTTTATAGGTCTGGTTGATAGAGAGAAGATAGTGTTTACTTGATAGGTTTTTACATATATACAGTACCTCCCTGTTTTTTTTTTATTATTATCCCTAGTACATCATGGTGATGGTGATAGAAAGAATACTACCACCATATTATTCTCCAGAGTTGACTCACCCAGTTTCAGTGAGATCATGGAATGTTACAGGCGAGAGA
>CP092873.1:75598020-75624315 GCA_030710605.1 Cordylochernes scorpioides
CTGGTACCCTAGACATGAAGACTGTCCTACTAAGCCCAGCTAAATGTTAACAGGGCAGTATGTCTGGAGTCTTGTACTCCTGGTACCTAGACATGAAGGCTGTCCTACTAAGCCCAGCTAAATGTTAACAGGACAGTATGTCTGGAGTCTTGTACTCCTGGTACCCTAGACATGAAGGCTGTCCTACTAAGCCCAGCTAAATGTTAACAGGACAGTATGTCTGGAGTCTTGTACTCCTGGTACCCTAGACATGAAGACTGTCCCACTAAGCCCAGCTAAATGTTAACAGGACAGTATGTCTGGAGTCTTGTACTCCTGGTACCCTACACATCAAGGCTGTCCTACTAAGCCTAGCTAAATGTTAACATTCGAATTCCTACCTTTGCATGCCTCAAAAGTTCCCATCAACAGGAAACACAGCCAATTACTCCGTATGAATTCTAATCTTCTCACTAACTACCATATCAAAGGTAGAGAAGACTAGAATTCCAGACATGGTCTAAGGAGATAAACACCATCGCCATCACAATAGAAGCTCCCTTCAGCTAAATGAACACTGTGTTAATATCAACTTTGTTTATTAATTCTAACACTAATAAGGTACACACAATTCGAGTTAGAGATTAGAAACATACACTCATGGACAAAACTTAAGGAAGTTGTACCTTTTAGCATGTATATCAGGATTCAGACAATAACTCTGAAAGATATTACAGTGACCTTTATTGAAGACACACAAGATAACAATGCGTGAACAAAATTGCTTCTGTCTCCTTAAAAAAAAAATAAATGGCCTGTGACATCAAAGACTTTCCACTTCCCCAGTTTTTTCCCATGAGTGTATGTATGTGTCTCTTTTTAATATATTTGAATTATACTAAACTCTTTCGCTGCCAACCACATGCTTGTGAGCTTTTCCTCAGGGGCCACTTAAATGACAACATGTCATCATGAATTTTTCTGGGAGACTTTCCACTTCCTTAAGTTGTGTCCATGAGTCTTCTTCTTTCTTATCTTCTTTCAATCATATCAGGGTATAAAGCCTGTAGAGTTTGAAAACCTACATGACTGGGTGAAGTAGAATGTGTCTGTTTTTGTCATTAATATTGGAAGCACTACTCATTGTTAGACTGACTTAGCTTCAATTTGAAATGGTCGCCTCTGACATGAGAAACAGACACTATGTGCAACCACTCCTAACATGGAGTGCAGATTCATCCTGTATCCCTGGAGACCTTACAGGGTACTATCAGCTGAGCCCAGGTTTTTTAGTGAGCTTGTAGTATTTTATCCGGGCTTGGGCCTGGCAAAGGCAGAGTTATCGTGGTGTCCATGAGTATAATGTGGTAGGTCGGGCACTTGAATGTATCACAAGTGAAAACACCAAAACACGAATGTTTCTTTTCACAAATAAATCAAACTTCTACTGCCTTTACTGCGATGAAAAATATATTGGGAGGGCTTGATTCATCAGTGGTGAACCCACCCAGCGGTTTCGCCAATTTAATCTACTAGACTGCTTCTTTAGATCTTTAATACTGTATTGGATTATTCTGCTTTTATATAATAAGTGTAGCATATAAAAGCAGAATGATCCAATACAGTATTAGAGCTCTTAAGAAACAGTCTGGTAGATTAAATTGGCAAAACCTCTAGGAGGGTTTGCACTGATGAGTCAAGCCCTCCCAATATATTTTTCATCACAGTAAAGGCAGTAGAAGTTTAATTTATTTGTGAAAAGAAACATTAGTGTTTTGGTGTTTTCACTTGTATTATATAGATGGAGTGTTATTGCAATGTACTTAAATGTATTGTCTAGTAGTGTATTACTGTAGGGGTGTAATACTGTAGTGGTGTGGTACTACCGGAGTGTGTTTGGGTGCAGATAACTGGGAGATCCCCTTTGAGATCATCCAGGACCTGACGTGGATAGGGTCCGGGGCCCAGGGGGCTGTCTACAAGGGCAGGTTGTCCGGGGACCTGGTGGCCGTGAAGAAAGTCCGGGAGAGGTCAGAGATAGAGATCAGACACCTGGCCAAGCTGAGACACAAGAACATCGTAGCCTTCAAGTGAGTGTGTTGATCTGCTTATACACTCACTCTCTTAAGTAATAAAACATCTCTTGATTGTGTAACTGAATGTTTACTGATTGCTTGCGCCATCTATTGGAATAAATATCAACTATTTGTTGATATTTAACTTGCAGATTATATTGGTCTGGTTCAAATCACATAAATAGGTACCGCTCAGCAAGAGCAACCTAGTTCATGATAATTGAACAATGAATAATATGTGAAGGTTATTCACATATTAAACAAAATTTAAACGTGGGATTCAATCCCGGTTCATGACTGTCGGGAATCGAGGGGGTTACCCGCTCATCCACCGACTTTTAGATTATATTGACCAAATACAAGGGTCACTCCAAAAGTTTTTGCAATCAATAGATAGCGTCTAGTTTTGACGTCTATTTTGACGGAGAGGCGAACTTTGTCTCTTTAAATCAATATCCTCCCGGCAAAATTTCCATCAATATTAAATGATTTAAATATTAAAAAATAAATTATACCATTAAAATCTACATGCATTTTTTACCTAACATAAGCATTTTCATAAAATAGTAACAACAATAACTCATAGAGGGCGCAACTTTGTTTACAGCGGCAGTGGTAATTTCTAAACATTGCATCAGACACAATGGAGTTGACTAGAGAAAGTTTACATGCCATGCTCTTTTATGATTATAAAAGTAGTTTAAATTCTAAAGAATTCCGTGAAAGATCGATGAAAGCTTTATAGGAGATAAAGATCCTTTTATTAGAACACTTTTTAATTGGTTTCATGAATTTAAATTTGGAAAAACTAACCTTGAAGATGAACCTCATTCAGGTCGACCACCAACAGCAGTGACCCAAGAAAAAATTGAGCTGGTAAGATTTACACGAAAAATTACGTATCAGCATTTAGAGAAAAATGTGGGCATTGGATTGTCAGTAATCAACACCATCATTAATGATCATTTAAAATACAGAAAACTTGTTAGTAGATGGGTACCTCACAGCTTGATCGAATACCAAAAACTTGGTCGCGTTAAATGGTGTAATTTCATGTTGAAAAAATTTTATGAAGGCAAATCAAATGCTGTTTTTAATATTATTACAGGTGACAAAACTTGGATTTACAATTTTGACCCAGAAACAAAACGGAAATCTACTCTTTGGTGCTCTTCAAAATCACCTCCTCTTAAGAAAGTTCGCAGAGCTCGAAGTGTTTGAAAACAAATGGCTCTTTGTTTTTTTAGAAAAAGTGGTTTCATTGATATTGTGAAGTTAGAAGATTGAAAGACAGTTAATAGTGACTGGTATAAAACAAAATGCCTTCCAGCAGTATTTGAAAAAATCAAGCAAAGCGGACAAAGAGCTCAACTTAGAGGAGTCCTTCTTTACCATGACAATGTAAGACCGCACACCTCAGCCCAAACATTAGACTTTTTAGCCAACTCTGGTGTCCAATTAGTCACTCATCCACCATATTCACCAGACCTAGCACCTTGTGACTTTTTTCATTTCCAAAAGTTAAGTCATTGTTGAAAGGGATAAAATTTAACACTGATGATGAAGCACTGCAAGCCTTAATCAATGCCGTAAATTTCATCCCCGAAGATAACTGGTGTAAGTGCTTCGATAATTGGTTTTCACGGATGAAATCTTGCATAGGTGCTAAGGGTGAATTCTTTGAGAAACTCTGAAAATTTGAAAGTTGCAGCTATAATAAAAATAAGTGGTTGCAAAAACTTTTGGAGTGACCCTTGTACTCTGATACAGGCTGCACCATGGTGAAGAGAGCCAACAGCCTGATACGTGGTGGATTGATTTGTCAAAAAGGATATTAGGCCATTGAATAATTTTATATCAACAATTAGTTGATGCTTTTTCCGACAGATGGTGCAAGCCATCTGCAACCCTCAGTTGCAAGATCGTGAAATTCATATTTCTCAATATATCAACTTGATCCCAGTACAATTATTTCTTTGTACTATTTCTTACTCTATTTCTACTTGATAAGGCACAATTTGGATTATTTTATATACAGTTACGAGCGTCATTCTTCATCTCCTAATCAACTCTGTCACCGTTTGCTTTTTTTTTTTGGAATGGCGCCCTCCTATTGGTTGGCTACGATCACGCCACCTTTGCCCCCCATCATGCCTCCCCCACTCGCTTTTTCGTTTTTGTAACTATTGTGTTGGAGCGGGTCGCTCCTTAAATAAATGCATATATTAGTTAATAACTAAATGGAATCCTCTCTTTCTTTTACCCAGTAAGAGACGCCTACGGAAGCCAACAGTACATAGACAGATAAAGCACATAGGCTATAGTTATTAACTAATATATGCATTTATATAAGGCGCCAATTTATAATTGTAACAAATAGTATTTGAATAAAAACATTCAATCGGGTAAAACATGGGCGTTGCCCGGGTCATTCGGCTAGTATATTATAAACACAAGGTAATAAGGCCAAATCCAAATAAATAAATAGTGTGTGATATTTCGGTAACAGCGTTGTTATCATCTTCAGACAAAAGTACTGAATGAGAAATTAAATAAAAACATGCTGTGGTAAAATTTCACATTCAGTACTTTTGTCTGAAGATGGTAACAACGCTGTTACTGAAACGTCACACACTATTTATTTATTTGGATTTGGTCTTATTACCTTGTGTTTACTCTTGTTCTACTTGTCCTTGTGTAGTGATTGTAGTATAGGCTGTGATAATTGTGGTGAAGAGGGGATTGTGATTGTTTGTACTGTAAGTACATATGTTAAGGTACAATATAGATTATAAACACAAGGTAATAAGACACCAAATAAATAAATATTTATTTAGATTTGGTCTTCTTACCTTGTTCTTTAAGTACAAATGTGTTGTCAATAAGGCATTCTTTTTTTAAGATAATGAGATTTTTGGAGAACAAAACACACAAATAAGAATGAAAGTTGATAGTATATCAAATGTTCTGGCATTCAGTATCTGATTGTTGTTTTTTGAGGCCTACCTCTCTAATCTCTTGATAACATTTTCTTTCATGTGTAAACTTGTGTATCTCTGTGCCACAGATAGTATTCAACTTGTGTTCTCTTCCGTCACCTGTATAAATGGCACCATTCAAGTATCCTTTACTCTTCATTTGAATTTCTTTTTTTTTTGTTTATTATTATCCCTAGTACATGTGGTACTGTATGTAGTATGTATCTAGTATGATGCTTTAGATATACTAAACAGGACCTATGGGAGAGGCCGCTGCTTATCATAAAACAGCTTGAAGAGCATAAACTCATGGAATTCGTGTAATCTTTACACAAGGGGATAAGAAACAACAACAACAACGTGTGGTACAGGACATGATTATAATGGTGGGTAGAAGTAGGCAACTGCTTTTACTATAAGTGTACCACATGTCTACACATGTGAAAAGCAGTTTTATATTTGCACTTACAAATGTGCCAGAGCCTCATTTAGTTACTTGCACTCTCTGGTGAGGTTGGACTTTTGCAAGAACCAGGGGCCATGTATTAAGTGTGTGTTGTGTGTTCAGGGGAGTGTGCAGCAGCGACCCTGTGTTCTGCATCGTGATGGAGTACTGTGAGAAAGGCCAGCTCTACGACGTCCTCCGCAGCGGAGCCTCCATCAGTCCAATCACAGTGGTGGACTGGAGTCACCAGATTGCTTCAGGGATGGCCTACCTCCATCAACACAAGATCATCCACCGGGACCTCAAGTCCCCCAAGTAAGTCCTTCCTTCACTCCTCTCTACCATCCAGGGATTGTTGTACAAACCTCTTGATTGGGTGGTTCTCCAACAGTGAAACCTCTTGAATGTCCTCCCAAGATAACAACAGTCTTTGATTTCCAGACTTGAAGTCTTGTGTCATCTACGGACAATGACAACCATAATTTTTTCTTTTTTGCTTATCCCTAGTACACGTAGGTACAGGCCATGATAATCATGGTGGGTAGAAGTAGGAGATTGCTTTTACTGTAAGTGCACCACATGTCTGCACATGTGAAAAGGTGACTAGGTCATGACTAGGTGAAGTAGAAAGAGTGCCTTTTGTCTTTAAGACTGGGAGCACTACTCAGTAGCAGGCCGACTTAGCTCCAAAAGAAATGGCCGCCTCTGACATGAGGAACAGACGCCATGTGCAGCCACTCCTAACATGGAGTACAGACTCATCCTGTATCCCTGAATTAGGAGCCCTTACAGGCTACTATCAGCCAGGCCAGCTGAGCCCAGGTTTTTTAGCGAGCTTGTTACTGCTCCCCCTCCTCCTTTTTCATCTGGGCTTGGGACTGGAAAAGACAGAGATATCTACAGACAATGTCTTTCCAGAATGGTTACAAGGTTTTCCCACTATGTACCAAGTGTCAACCTGCAACCCCAAACCACATAATTGACTGTATTGGCTCATCCATTGATGAGTTCTACTCATCCCCAGCAGACACCATCAACAAGCTTGATACCCTGATATGATTGTTGAATGGAGATAGGAAAGAAGAAGAATAAAACCACTTGATTGATCCTTGGAACTTTGGAAACTTTCAAATAACTCTTCTACTGACCAGATGTTTCGGTAACAGCATTGTTATCATCATCTGACAAAATACTGAATGATTATATTTTGTTAAATAATGCAAAAGGTCTCTGGAGATGAGTTCCTTTTCAATTTCATTTTTGCATGCTCAAGCTTTTGGCAGTATTTAGCAACTCACTCCAGTAAAAGGATACTGCTCTTTAAAGGAAACTTTAGCTCTGTAACTCGGTGTTATTCTATAGAAAGATGTTCTAGTGTATCTCTTAGATTTAAAAAAAAATTGTTTATAGCTCCTTTGAGATAATGAATATACTGATGATAGGGATGTTTGCCTGATTTGCAAGTAAGTACTTAAGGCTTCATTGCTGAGAACTACCCAGAAGTCACTTGCTCACTCAACCATTCATAAACGTTAACACAATTTTGACTTTCAATTTTGTTTTTTCGATTATTCTTTGTTTTCAATAATTGTTCAGTAATATCTGCACCAGCATATAAACACTGTCTGTGTGCAGTGTGCTGATCACCAAGGACGATGTACTCAAGATCTCAGACTTGGGCACCAGCATGTAAACACTGTCTGTGTGCAGTGTGCTGATCACCAAGGATGATGTACTCAAGATCTCAGACTTGGGCACCAGCATGTAAACACTGTCTGTGTGCAGTGTGCTGATCACCAAGGATGATGTACTCAAGATCTCAGACTTGGGCACCAGCATGTAAACCCTGTCTGTGTGCAGTGTGCTGATCACCAAGGACGATGTACTCAAGATCTCAGACTTGGGCACCAGCATGTAAACACTGTCTTTGTGCAGTGTGCTGATCACCAAGGACGATGTACTCAAGATCTCAGACTTGGGCACCAGCATGTAAACACTGTCTGTGTGCAGTGTGCTGATCACCAAGGACGATGTACTCAAGATCTCAGACTTCGGCACCAGCATGTAAACACTGTCTGTGTGCAGTGTGCTGATCACCAAGGACGATGTACTCAAGATCTCAGACTTGGGCACCAGCATGTAAACACTGTCTGTGTGCAGTGTGCTGATCACCAAGGACGATGTACTCAAGATCTCAGACTTGGCCACCAGCATGTAAACACTGTCTGTGTGCAGTGTGCTGATCACCAAGGACGATGTACTCAAGATCTCAGACTTCGGCACCAGCATGTAAACACTGTCTGTGTGCAGTGTGCTGATCACCAAGGACGATGTACTCAAGATCTCAGACTTCGGCACCAGCAAGCAGTGGAGTGAGCACAGCGCCACCATGTCCTTCGCTGGCACAGTCGCCTGGATGGCTCCAGAGATCATCAAGAACGAGCCGTGCTCGGACAAAGTGGACGTCTGGTCGTTCGGTGTGGTGCTGTGGGAACTGCTGACATGTGAGGCCCCGTACCGTGACATGGACTCCTCCGCCATCATCTGGGGGGTCGGCTCCAACACCCTCCGTCTCCACATCCCCGCGTCGTGTCCCGAGGGCTTCCGGCTCCTCATGACTCAATGCTGGTAACTCTCTCCTTGTTAATTGGGCCTACTTACTGAGGAAGTAAAAATTAACCCCAATTATCTGTTTTTCTAATTATCAGCAGTTAAAATTATCAATATCCCCAAATATCCGTCATTCAAATTACCTGTAATCAATTATCTCTAGTCACAATTTTCCCTCAAGTCCCAATTATCATTAGTCCCACTATCAATAGTACCAATTATCTCATATATCTTCACTCTCAATTATCTCCCCAGTAGTTCCAAAATTCTCTTGTTCCAATTATAAATAGGTCCAATTGTATGTAGCTACAATTACCTGCAGTCCGTGCAGTGGGCCTAATTAACAAATGTAATACATTAGAACCTCCCTGTAAAGGACAACACCTAATTGCAGAGCCAAAGTGTCCTTTAGGGAGAGGTGTCCTCTTACCGGAGAGTTGCTAAATAGTAAATGGTAAAATTGCAAATAAAAGTTGTCCTAATACAAGAAGACCCAATCCAAATAATTTATTAGTGTGTGACATTTCGGCAACAGCATTCTCACTCTCATTGTCAGCAAGTGTTTAAGCACTTGATAACTATTTAAGAACTTGCTCTCTGTGATATTTTTTCTCATTTATTCTTTTGTCTGATGATGCTGACAATGCTGTTGCCGAAACATCATACACTAATAAATTATTTGGATTTAGGTCTTATTTTCTTGGTATTATTATCTATAATCCAAATTGTGATTTATCAAAAGTTGTCCTTTGTGGAGAAGTGTTCAATAAAGGGAGGTTCTACTATAATAAACTTTTTTTGACGTGACAACGTCTTAAATTAGGTTGCGGCTGGGAGTCACTTATGAAAAAGTGTAACGCCCGGTAACGTTACGATGAGTCATCGAACGAGAGTGCTGCGCACGCAGCTGCGCGCGCAGCGCTAGAGAATTAGGCGCATTGAATCGGCGCATGCTTGTCTCTGTCTTTGTCTTTCTCGAACGTTCTTGGCGTTGGAAAAACAAGAAAGCGTCATAATACAAGTTCACACGTGTGGTTAAAGTATCGTCAGCTGTGTCTGTAGTGAAAATGTGGAGTGCTTAGATTCGTCATTTACAACAACTACAACAATAAAGGTAAATAATTGTACACTGATATTTCATTATCGTAAACTATGATTGATTGATTAATTGTTAGATTGACACAAAAGTTGAGAAACTGAGTTTATAGGTTATGTCATACTATTGATAAATGTTGATAGTGTTAAGTAAATTATTAGTTTAAAATTAATTAATTAATTAATTATTATTTTACAAATTTTAAATAGTTTCAAATTTATTTAGCAAAAATTTGAACCTTCGATCTGAATAAATGTTTTGATTTTCGAATTGATTCTTTAAAATTACAAATATTAAGAAAAGTGGCAGATATAAGAAAACTTTATTTAAACTGTGTTGAGCAAGAATTTTAACATCTAATTTAAGTAAATGTTTTAATTTTCAACTTCATCATTTACAATTACAAATTTTATTTAATTTCAAATTTATTTAGCAAAAATTTGAACCTTCGATCTGAATAAGTGTTTTGATTTTCAAATACCAACGCGGCTGGTGGAGTGGCGATCTATCGTAAATTATCATCGACATCTACGACGGAAGTGTTCCAAGTTGCGATTACAGACGTAACTCGTGTCATTAAAACCAAGGGTGACATGTGCATGACTGAAGTTACTTGCTTCGCCGCTAATACTAGCTTCAAGTTTATACTCGGTGCTGTATATATTCATCCAGGAGCTAGTATGCAGGATATTGGAATGTTACTATGGCAAGGACTCGGTCCGTACATTCACAACAGCCAGTACGTGCCACCGTTCGTGCAAGTTGATTCTAGTATACCGATTCTTCTGTGTGGTGATTTTAACAAAAACGTAAAGCCTGACAACTCGTTTCTTAAATTCATGAAAAATACGTATAATCTTGATTGCGTATCAAACGTTTCTAAGTCAACTACGTTAAAAGGAACAACTATTGACTTGACTTTCGCAAGACACATTACAGCAGAAACACTTCCTTTCATTTCATATTTCTCCTATCATCGTCCTATCCTCAACAAAATCACTCAAATAGGAATTAGTTAAGTTTAAGTTTACATGTACAATGTTTTAGTAAACAAAATATATTTCTATAGTTAAAATTTGTGCAATTCTTATTTTCATTCAATTCCTTGTTCCTTTTGTGCAATTTAATTATATTCATATCAATAAATATTCTACCGTTGTCACGTAAAATCTTCGCCCATAAAACCGACTTTACAGGCAACCAACTATTTTTTTTTTTTAAACCACTGTGCTAAAACTCTCCTGCTGTTACCAGATAGCCTGGCAGGTGTATTTGATCTTCCCTCCTTACTCCAAACTGTGTCATCTTATTGTTCTTGAAATGGATCTAAGATAAAGCAAAATTTGGATTATAGATTCTAACTACAAGAAAATAAGACCTAATCCAATCATTGGATTAGGTCTTATTTTCTTGTAGACTAAGTATAGATAGCCTTAAAAACAAAAAGGCATATCCTGACCACGCTCACACGAGGATTTATTTTTTCATAGATAGCTTTATATTCAAGTTTTGCTTTTCATTATACAGTAGAACATACTCCATGAGAAGATAACTCCTCCTTGAGGACATCTCTCACAAAGGACAGTTTTCATGGCTAAAATTACAATTTTTTTCACTAGTTAGCAACTCTCTGGAAAGAGGACATCTCTCCTCTAAAGGACACTCTTTGGCTCTGCATCTCATTATTTTAGGAACAGATAATTTTTGATATTTTCTACTTTGTGTAAACTTCTCTCCATTGCCTCTCTGATAAAAGGACCTGCCACAGAGATAACAGGTATAATTGTAATTGATAGTTGACCATCATTTTACTGGCAATGTGTGAGAGATAACGAACCCATTATCTTTTACCCCTTGTTCTGATAAAATGTCATGTCACTGCCGCAACATCTCCTACAACTGGCCCTATGGAACCCAAGACCCAACATCCCTATTGCTCCATTGTACCAGGCCTTAGTTACCGTGGCCAACCAGGCAAATTTTTTTTTTTTTTTTCAAATTATCCCTAGTACACGTGGTACAGGCCATGATAATCATGGTGGGTAGTTAGTGACTGCTTTTACTGTAAGCGCACCACATGTCTACACATGTGAAAAGCAGTTCGACTTTGCACTTACAAATGTGCCAGAGCCCCGTTACTTGCACTCGCTGGTGGGGTTGGACTTTTGCAAGAATCGGGGGCCATTGGAGCATTTTTTTTTTTTTTTTTTTTATATAAAAAAAAAAAGTATCCAATGCGGGAATTGAACCCGGGTCGTAGTGGTCGAAAACCAAACAGTTTAACCAGCCTTTCACCGACCCCCCCAAGGCTAATTTACTTCCCCAAATAAACCCTCTGAGACCTACATCCCTGCCTATGTCTCATCATGTTGATAGACATAGGCTGGGATGCAAGTCTCAGTGAGTTTATTTGGGGAAGTGTTCTTTCTATCCTGGTGGGTCACAGTCACTAAAGCCCTGTCCAAAGCTGGATTCTTGGTCCGGTCCATGAAGGTTGTTGAGTTCTGGGGTCTTGTTGGGCTGGTTATAGGAGGAGATGCTGCTGTGACAGGATATTTTGTCAAATTTTCTGTGAAGACTTATTCAGAACAAGGGGTAAAAGATAACAGGTTCGTAATCTCTAACACAATGCAGCGAAACAATGGTCAATGGTCAAAATACAATTCTACTCATCTTCTCTGTGATGCTGTTTCTGAGATAACTAGAATAAATAATAATAGAAGAATAAAATGTGAATAGAAATGAAACATAATTAACAAAACACAAGGTAATAAGACCTAATCCAAATAAATAAATAGTGTGTGACATTTCGGTAACAGCATTGTCACCATCATCAGACAAAAGAATAACAATAAACATTTTTTTTATTCTTTTGTCTGATGATGGTGACAATGCTGTTACAGAAATGTCACACACAGTTTATCTGGATTTGGTCTTATTACCTTGCGTTTATAATCTATATTCCTAATTGTGCTTTATCATAATTAACAAAAAATAAACCAGAGTTTTTAATTTAATAGATAACAACAATCTCTCTGGTCACATGCGCCATCCAGTCAGCTACTTGTTGACACCCAACAGTATTTTCCTATAGTTGGCAGAAAGCCAGCAATATTGACATGTATGAGGTGTGTGTGTCCTTTATTATTATACCATATCACTTTAATCCTCTTCTCTTCTTTAAAACTCTTTCAAACAAATTTTTTGCTGTTGATTGACAGGAGTATAAAGCCTCGCAACAGGCCTTCCTTCCGCAACATCCTGCTCCATCTGCAGATAGCCTCGGCTGATCTGGTGGCCACACCAGAGGAACAGTTCTACGCGACACAGGATGGCTGGAGGCAAGAGGTGCGCATGCACATGGCACATCTGGCACCTGAGCGAGGCAGTATACCACGACCCCCTGCTGTGGACCACCGCGTAAGACTGCAGGAGGAGTTGAGACATGCGCAGGACATCCGCCGCCTGTACGAGACCAAGCTGGAGAAAGCTAACCAGCTCTACCTCAGTATTGCTTCCTGCGCATCACAGCTGGATAGACGGGAGCGTGATCTCATCAGGTTAGTTCTCACCTTCTCCTAGGGTGTTTTGTTCAGGCAGAAATTGGTATATAAATAGTGTGAAATTTTAAAAACAAGGTTTTGGGGGTCGGTGGAAGCCTGGTTAAACCGTTTTGTTTTCGACCACTACAACCCAGGTTCAATTCCTGCATTGGACATTTTTTTCTGTTTAAAAAAAAAAAAAAAAATGCTCCAATGTCCCCCGATTCTTGCAAAAGTCCAACCCCACCAGCGAGTGCAAGTAACCAAACGGGGCTCTGGCACTTTTGCAAGTGCAAAGTTGAACTGCTTTTCACATGTTTAGACATGTGGTGCACTTACAGTAAAAGCAGTCGCTAACTACCCACCATGATTATCATGGCCTGTACCACGTGTACTAGGAATAAGCAAAAAAAAAAAAATAATAAGGTAATAATCTATAATCCAAATTGTGCCTTATCAGTGTCAAATTTTATTTATTTCAATTTAAACAAATTTCTACTGTCCTTGCTATGATGGAAAAATATTGGAAGGGCTTGGTTCTCATCAGTGGTGAAACCCTCTCAGCCAGCTTAATCTACCATATCAATATCACTTGAGGGGTTCACCACTGATGAGAACGAAGCCCTCCCAATATTTTTCATTGCAGTACAGACAGACATTAGGGTATTTATGATGATATACACTCATGGATAAAACTAAAGGAACTTGTACTTTCTAACATTTATATCGGGATTCAGACAATAACTCTGAAAGATATTACAGTGACCTTTATTGAAGATACACGAGATAACCAAGTGTGAACACTCATGGACAAAACTTAAGGAACTTGTACTTTTTAACATTTATATCGGGATTCAGACAATAACTCTGAAAGATATTACAGTGACCTTTATTGAAGATACACGAGATAACCAAGTGTGAACACTCATGGATAAAGCTTAAGGAACTTGTACTTTTTAACATGTATATCGGGATTCAGACAATAACTCTGAAAGATATTACAGTGAACTTTATTGAAAATACACGAGATAACCAAGTGTGAACAAAATTGCATCTGTCTCCTTAAAAAATATATATATAGACAACCTGCGACATCAAAGAATGAAGTTTTGTCCATGAGTGTACAGTAGAACCTCTCTTTAGTGGACATCTCTCTATAAAAGACAGTTTTTATTTACAAAATTACCATTTTTACAATTTAGCAACTCTCCGGAAAGAGTACACCTCTCCCTAAAGGACACTTTGGCTCTGCCTTTAGATGGTGTCCTTTACAGGGAGATTCTACTGTATATTGATGCACCAAGTTGTAACTTTGCAGGGTCGTCGACCTTGGTTTCCTCCTTCTTGGTGTTATACACGTTTCCCGAGCGAGTTTCCATACTCAAAGCAAATAAAGAAAAATAAATTACCTTATAAAGTTATTGTGTTTATTTATTTGTTATCTTCCTCGTAGGTCGCGATCCGCCGTCTAGGTCTAGGTTCTCTCTCGCTCCAATAACCAATCAAGATATATGTACAATAAAATATTACAAAAGGAATGAAACTATAAAAAGGAATGATGATAATATAAATTCCCACCCCTGGACACTTTTATTTTCCCATTCGCCATTACTCTTCATATTTTCACCCTCTCATACTTCATTCAAAAAAGTTAGAAATAGTAAATATTTCTCTTTAAAAATAAATATTGATTTTTCATAGAAAAAGAAACTTATGCGGTATAATTTTAAGTATTGTTTATAAATAATCTGTTTTAAATAAATATTAAATATCATAGAATATTTTGAATAAATGTAGGGCGTTATGATGCAACAATATAAAACACAAACTTTGTGACATCTCATTATATAAGACAGAAGTGGTGTTCCACCTCACTATAGCCTATCCTGGACGACAACATGCTGATAGCTCTACAAGGAATGCCGGAGAACCGACGTTATCAGCCAGCTGTGACAATGGAATTTATGGAGATAGGGAATCTTCTGACCTATATATTGATAAACATGCCGTAGTTGTGGTGTCTTTTTTTATAGGTGTGGTTGATAGAGAGAAGATAGTGTTTACTTGATAGGTTTTTACATATATACAGTACCTCCCTGTTTTTTATATATTTTTTATTATTATCCCTAGTACATCATGGTGATGGTGATAGAAAGAATACTACCACCATATTATTCTCCAGAGTTGACTTACCCAGTTGCTTATGAGATCATGGAATGTTACAGGCGAGAGAATGCACTCAATGGGAAATCTGGTTTCCCTCGCGGTTTCAAGCGCAGGCTGATGAGGCCCATGGAGTTCCGGCTCCAGTCACCAGAGGGCAGCCTGGGTCGGTCCCGCCGCAGCCATCGTCATCGCCGCTCCAACAGCCACGGCAGCTCGGTGCAGTTCTCCAACACAGCTGTGCAGTCCTCCCCTCCTGTCAGCCCCCGGCGACACAACTCAGAGACCCAGACAGAGGACTTACCCATCTCCATCATTTCCCAGCCTCTGGATGACCCCTTTTCCGAGCCTCCCCCCTTCCCACCCCCCATCCCCAACTCCCCCACATTCCGACAGCCCATTCCCACCTCCCCAGAGGCCATTGCCTCTGTCTCCATCAACCTCAGTCGGCAGCTTGCCATCTCCTCTCACGTAAGTTGCATACAATCCTTGTTGTTGTGGTGTCCAATGAAGAGCCTCAGATGTCTCCATACATCTCTATCACAGCAGTCGTAATGTTCTCTATCTTGGGTGTGTATACTGTATTGTTGTTGTTGTTTCCAATGAAGAGCCTCAGATGTCTCTATACATCTCTATCACAGCAGTCGCAATATCCACTACCTTGGGTGTGTAAAGATGCTGTTCTGGGTCCATGTCAATTTAAAATCAACTGACAAAATGCTTCTATATAATATTTATTGAATTTTTAAGCCACTACATGTAATTTATGTGTAAAAGTGTTACTGAAACATCACATATACATTACTTATTGGGATTTGGTGTTTTTACCTTTAGATTTTTCTAGCTCTAATCAAAATTGAACCCCACAACATGTAGCATCTTGTTTTATCTTTTCTGAATCATTTCCTTCTTTCATCTATGTTTTCTTACCAGAAGATGTATATGTCTCCAGGAGTATTCCTCATCCGATGAAGAAGGTCGTAGCAGTAGTGATGAAGACACAGTCAGGTCTCAGAGGTGAGTGCAAATTTTTTTACTGATGAGCACCATTTTCTCTCTCTTTCCCTATTCTCGAGAGAATATAGGTTATTTTAGAATTATAGGGGAAATTTGTGCTCTCGTTGTAAACTAGACTCCAGTAGAGGACGAGCATCATCCTAATGAGATGACTAACACAAGGGAACCGTGATTTGCAAACACAAGCCGCATTATATTATATTGTATTATAAATTACTTTATGTATTATTTACGAATGGAAAAATATGTCCAGGGTAGCCTAGTGGACATGGCATCTGCCCAGTAAGCGGAACACTGTGGGTTCGATTCCCATCCCTGGACACTTTTATTTTTCCGTTTATCATTACTCTTCACAATTCATCCTTTCATACCTCATCTTTAAGGTTAGAAATAATCATTATTTCTCCTTTAAATAAATTTTGTTTTTTCATTGAAAAGAAACTCATGCGGGATAATTTTTAAATGTCGTTTTACAAGGGAACCGAATGAAAACCGGGATAAGCTTTCAACCTCATTCTTGCAATAAAGAAGGGGCACTTTCTTGTCTTTGATGGGAGAAATTATCCCATAAAGGCCAAAGAACCAAATTTTTTGGCCAATGGCATAAACTTCTGTATAAGAAGGTACTGGCAAACTACTCCGTCTTTGCCGGTCCCAAGACCGGATCAAAAAGGAGGAGGGGGAGCAGTAACAAGCTCACTAAAAAAACCTGGGTTCAGCTGGCCCAGCTGATAGTACCCTGTAAGGGCTCCTAATCAAGGGATACAGGATGAGCAGCATTTGTACTCCATGTTAGGAGCGGTTACACATCCGGGCTTGGGACCAGGAAAGGCGGAGTTCCTTGTAAGCTGAATTATTTTGATGATGTGAAAGATTGTTAGCTTGGCTCATGGAAACTGTACCGGCCTTGTAAACTGAATTATTTTAATGATGTGAAAGACTATTAATTTAAGACTCTGTCCCATTGAAGCTATATTGGTCTTATAAACTGAACTGCTTTGATAAGATGTAAAAGACTGTTAAGAATTTAGCCCATGAAAGCTATACTGGCCTTGTAAACTGAACTACTTGGATGATGTTGTCCCATTGTACTCTATGTGACCTGTGTGGTCCCAGGGTCCGGGTGAGGCCACAGCTCCAGAGCGGGGAGTCCATGACTACGCTGAGTTCCGGGGCGGAGGAAGAGGGCAACACCAGTGAATGCTCCAGCTCCCCGGATACCAACAACCCCTCGAGTCTCTCCAACCCGGACCTCTTGAAGCCCCACCTCTTTCAGGTCAGCAACTACATCTTTGTTCCCATCTATCCCTCTACTGGGTCCTACCTAAGTTTAACATCTTGATTCTCAAGTCCCAATGACCATCAATCTGTGTATTGATAATGACACTACAGTAGAACCTCTTCTCTCGCTAGCAGATACCAGTGTTGGGTACAATGTAATTAAGATTACATTTTCTATAATTCCAAGTAATTGGTAAAGTACACTTTGTATTTATAGATTAGAAAAACATAATGCACAAATCCCCAAAATAAAAATAAAAAGAATGCTCCAATAGCCCCCAATTCTTGCAAAAGTCCAACCCCACCAGCGAGTGCAAGTAATCAAACAGGGCTCTGGCACATTTGTAAGTGTAAAGTCGAACTGCTTGCCACATGTGTGGACATGTGGTGTACTTACAGTAAAAGCAGGGCCAACTTCTACCCACCATGATTATCATGGCCTGTACCATGTGTACTAGGGATAATTTTAAAAAATTATAAATAAATAAATGTATTACTATATATACACTATTTATTAATTTGGATTTGTGGTTTTTGTGCTTCTAATCTATAATACAATTTGTACCTTATCAATTACTTGTAATTGTAATTATAGAAAATGTAATCATGAATATTTGCGATTTTAATTATAAAAATGTACATTTGGTTCAACACTGGGGCAAACACACTTTAAAAAAAAATTATAAATCGTTAAAATACCTTTTTTTTAAAAATTAATTAGGTCTTATCCTCTCTCTCTCTAAAGAACACTTTGCCTCTGCAACAAGATGTTGTCTTTTAAAACACTTCATGATTTTGCATTTCATCTTTGCATACTTTGGTGAAAGTCTGACTTTGCCTGTAATTTGAGTCCGTTCCTAACATGGAAGCCTTTGCTGCTGACTCTAACATGAGTACAGACTCCTCCATATCCCTGGAGTGGGACTCTTTCTGAGGTCTATCAACCTGGGTCAGTTGAACTCAGGATTTTTAAAGAGGTCTTTCTCCTCTTCTAACAATGCTGCTGTCAGTCTGAGACTGCTTATTCGTCCGAATTATTCTGCTTGTTTCACATCTGGCCTAGTTCATTACTGAAGGTCGTTTTACTATCTGCCACTTGGGGATGTGCCCTGTAGCAGTCAGCTCTGTAGAGGATGCATATACAAGTGTTGTCCTTTCAAGAGAGATAGATGTTCTACTCTACTTAGTGGTGGTGCTTATCTCCATGGTTAAACCAATTCCTGAAGTCCACTCCTCTCCAATTTTGCGATGGTAGTTATAGGCCTGGAAAATAGGTCCTCTATTGTCAGTTCTGAGCATGATATGTTCCGGAGAAGCTTCTGCACTATTGTATTTCAAGCAGTTCTTATAACTAGTTATATAACAACGCTGTTACCGAAACATCACACACTATTTATTTATTTGCATTTAGGCTTATTACCTTGTGTATATAATCTACAATCCAAATTGTACCTTATCATTTATACGTATATATTTCTTCAAAGGTAAGATTATTGTTATTGCTTGGTAAGTGACACGCATATTGTACTTAGTAATAACACCATTGCTTAGAGGAATAATTGCTCCAACAACGGGATCTGTGGTGCAGAACCCCCTAGAGGAATCCCCGCCCCCTCTTATAACTGAGGTGACGACCCCTGTATGGCTGTGATCCCCACCCCAATGTCTGTTGTAGCATAGTCCCTCCCCCCTTTGTTATTTATTAGAACATCCTCCACCTTTTTATCATTTATTATCATTATTATCTATTATTATTACCATTTGTCATTTTTTTTTTACATAAAAAAAAATCTAATTCTCAATTTATTTTATTATTATTATTTAAAAGAATGATTTATATATATAAAGATCTAATTATATTCAGTTGAATTTTTTTTTAGGTTGTTTATTTTTGTAACTTTTTTTTTTTTTGTAATCAAAATTGATTTTTTTTTATTGATAAAAAAAAAAAGCAGCTATTGTGTCTATATTATTATAAAAAAGATGAGATTTTTTTCAAAAATAAATATATGTAAATATGTATTTTGTTTTTTTTTTTCTTGGTTCATAGTATTCAATGAGAGAATATAAAAGCCCAAATGTATTTTTTTTTTAAAACAGCAGAAATTCATTTTTATATCAATCTATTAGCAATTTTTTAACAAAGACCTATTTTCAGTTTAACTTCATTTATACTCTTTTTATTTTTTCAATTGAAAATTTCTACTTTTTTTAAGAATATCTCTGAAAAATGTGCTCTCTTGAGTTTTTAAAGTCCTTATTGAAAAGTTTTGTTAATTTTGAAAATTGTTTACCCAGTTTTTAAGATTTTTCCCTTTTTAAAAAATTTTGAGCTTGTAAAGATTCCATTTTTAGCACACAGTTTTTCTGAAGATTTTTTTCCAATACAGTAGAACATTCCCCATAAGCGGAGATTCCCGTTTGTGAACACCTCAATACAAAAAACAGATTTCATCTCTAAAATTCACCTTTCTTTTTCTTCAATGAATTTCTGAAAATGTTTATTTGTAATTATTTTATATCATTGATATATTTAAACAGAATGGAGGGTGGCAACACTGTTGAAATCTCATAGAATAATTTATAATTATTATTTTTTTCAATTATTTGATTTTTTAATATTCAAAATGAATTTTGAAGTCCCTCTCTTTATCTCTTCATTTTTTGAAATTATCTGTAAAACAAAAAAGGTGGCTATAGAGTAATTATTGTTTTATATTTGGCAACTCTGTATATATATTCATAGATTATTTTTATTTTGATATATGACAATTTTTTTTTAAAAATGAGATAGCTATATTTGAAAATATGTCAATTTTTTTTTTTATTTGGTATCAATTCAATGATAGTTTTATCATCATACTGAAATGTTATGAAGCCATTTCTGTTTGTTATTTATTCATAGAATATTCCAAGAAATTTTTTTAATTAAAAATATTATTTTCAAAAAATTTCTTCCTTTTTATTTTAATGATTGTTATAAACATTTGTAACACTGATAATTTTTTGAAAAAAAAAAAAATATTTTTTTTTCAATGTCAATTATTTTATTTTAAATTGCAAATAAGCAAAATAAAAGTTCTACATATATCTAATTAATCAAGCAGCTCTATTATTCTAAGCATTGTTATTAAAGAATGCAGACAATTGGTTAACTATGTAAATATATATATATATATATTTTTTTCATTTAAAGGCAATTTCATGTAGATTTCTTTATTATTATCTTTTTAATTTCCTATTTTCTTTCCAAGTAAATGATGATCACTAACAGATAAAATTGGAGAATATTTATCCATATATAAAAGCATAAGGTTCCTCTCCCATCAAAATAAATGTCAAAACTAGACGCCATCTATTTACTGTTGCCGAGCGGCCTCAGGTTGGTGACAAAGCTACAACACCTGATCCCAGCAAAATTTCCATCTAATTTGTTCAAATAGTCACCAAAAGTTGATCTCAATTGACATTAACATTTTCTCCAAAGATCTAAATTGGTGAATCTGTATGCGTTAAAAGTTTCCTTCTATAAAATAATTTCTGTAATTAAGATTTCTTTTATATAAAACTAAATTTTAAAGATATTTAAATTCTATTACCTTGGATTGAATCAGTAAAAAAACATTGTCACCATATCTAAAGGATATGAAAGGTGATTTTAAAAACAATATCTGATCAAAGCATTCTAAGATATTAAAAAATCTTCATATTGCTATATCAGTCTAAATTATAGTTTATATTTTTTGCTCTACAATCTTTATTACTCATATATAAGTTAACTCTTTTATATTATAAATATTTAGAATAATTTCTAGAGGGCTTTTTATTCAAAACCACAAATGATTTTTATTATAAATATATCTTCTTCTTCTTTCTTATCTCTACTCAATCATATTAGGGTATCAAGAATATATCTTATAGGAAGAAACAGCTTCAATATATAATCCTTCTGTGAGTATTTTATTTGAATTTAAAAAAATTGTGTGAATTAAAAATTGGAAAAAAAAAAATATTAAAGAAAAAAGGATATTTTTCTAAAAAATATAGAAGAAGAATTTAAGAATTTTTGAAAAATTTAAAGAAATGGCTTCATTATAATCCTTCTGTGAAAATTATATAATATATATAAAGAAAAAGATCTTGTAATTCTAAAAAAAATATATTTATTCCACTTTTCCTATTTCTAAATCATTCCATCCATTAATTGGTTGTGTATTTCTTTTTAACCCAATTGGTTGAAAAACAATTTTTTTTTTTAAATGCTCAATTATATATATTTTAATAATGAAAAAAAAAACATTCCATATAAAAATTGAAATGATATTTAACAATGTTGTATAAATTGGATGAGATTTTTTAAAATGAAATTTTTTTTAATTGAAAGTGATAATTTTTTTTTTTTACACTCTGAAAAAATGTTTTTTTGGTGGTCATTATTCTTCTCATTTGTCTTTTAAAAAATTTTAAAATATATATACTCATTTTTAGGTTTAATAAATACAGTAGAATCTCCATGAGAGGACACTCATGCTAGAGTATATCTCTCTACAAAGGACAGTTTTTATTTCCTAAATTACCATTTTTTACTATTTAACAACTCTCTGGTAAGAGGACACCTCTCCCTAAAGGACACTTTGGCTCTACAATTAGGTGTTGTCCTTTACAGGGAGATTCTACTGTAACTCATAAGGCTTTATGAAAAATGTGAGGGTAAAAATATATATAAAAAACTATAATAATTGAATGATAAAGCACCATTTGGATTATAGATTAAAGCTAAAAGGCAATAAGACCTAATCCAAATATATTAATAGTGTATGTGATGTTTCTGAAACAGCATTGTTACCATCATCAGACAAAAGAAAAAAATCTTTAGGTCTAGAAACAAAAGGTAACAACAAATAAATAAACGGTGTGTATGTTAATGAAATGTTACAAACTGAAAGAAGAACCCTTATGCTCAAACCTGGGCAACTCTGTGCTTCACTTCCATGAATAATTGACAATATGACCCAGAATAAGTATATTGCTACGGCGTTTTATGGTTTCCACAAGTCCATATCTCAGAAGAAGGCCAAGTGACACTCACTCCTCACTTTCTTACTGCTACTCTTTTTGTGTTGTTTTTCTTGCTTCCCTCTTTCTCTTTCTTGTTTTTTTTCTTCCTTTTCTTCTGTATATATTGTTATTTCCTTTGTCTCACTGCTTTGTTCTTATGCATACCTCTGGTGAAATGTTACAAACTGTTTATTTATTTGGATTTGGTCTTATTACCTTATGTTTCTAATCTATAATCGAAATTACAATAGAACATCCATGAGAAGACACTCACGCTAGAGGACATCTCTCTATAAAGGACAGTTTTCATTGTCAAAATTACCCTTTTTTACTATGTAACAACTCTCCGGTAAGAGGACACCACTCCATAAAGGACAATTTTGCTCTGCAACTAGCTGTTGTCTTTTACAGAGAGGTTCTACTGTATATACCAATTATTCTTTAGTCTGATGACAAAATACAATACAGTAATCAAAACCTCACATTTTGTGAAGTTTTGTCTTGGGTTGCCTTCTTATTTTTAAATTATTATTCCATGCTTTTACAACACCTATCTCAAAAATACATTCTTTTCTAAGTTCCATAAAGGTTCTTTTTATATATTCACAAGAACCTTTAAAAATTCCATTTAAAAACATGTTTTTTAGCCCCTTCTTTTTTTTTGTTCCCGATTTTGTTTTATAAAGTGCTTTAGTATTTGGTTATGATGACATTCCTTTGTTAATTTTACAAATTGTCTTTTTTTTTTTTTTTTCAAAAATGATTTTATATTTTTTTACTCAAACTGGATTTTAAAATGTTTTTTTCTTCTTCTTATAATATGTAATTAAAATTGATATATATTTTACTGAAATTTTTTTTTTTTTTAATCCGAAAATGAAACTTGACCATTTTGATAGCTAACAATTATTTTGTACAATGAATTCTTAAGCATTTTATCTCTAATGGAAGGAATATTAAAGCTACTTCACACTGGACTGAAAGAACCATAATACAAAAATATATTTCCCAAAATGAGTTTCTTTTCATTTTAAAATGCTAGTTTTCAAGCAATAATTGCTCTTCAATCAGCTTAATAAAAAAACATCGACTATTTCTTACATTACATATAAATCTTGTAGGATATATTCAATGTTTTCTTCTTTCTTATCTCCACTCAATCATATTAAGGTATCAAGCTTGTAAAGCTTGTTGATGGTGTCTGCTGGGGATGAGTAGAGCTCATCAATGGATGAGTCAATACAGTTAATGATGTGGTTTGGGGTTACAGAATTGCACTTAGTACATAGTGGGAAAACCTTGCAACCATTTTGGAAAGTCATTGTCCGTAAATGACCAAACTTAAGTCTGGAAATCAAAGACTGTTGTTCTCTTGGGAGGACAGAACTTGTGCTTGTCCCTCGTGCTCTGTACCAGTTCCTGCAGGCATTGGGTCTTGATGGTATGGAGGAGGTAGTCGATGTTTTTTATTAAGCCTGTTGAAGAGCAATTATCACTTGAAAGCTAGAGTTTTAAAATAAAAAGAAACTCATTGTGAGAAAATATTTTGTAATTTTTTAAAAACGTTTTTCAATTTTATCATGATAGGATCATACTTATAACTATGGTCAAAAATAATAAAAACTGTCTGAATTTACCCAAACTAATATTGAAGCAAATTCATTGATTTATCCTAATTATAGAATATTTATAATAAAAGAAAATAAGACATAATCCAAATAATTTATTAGTGTGTGACATTTCGGCAACAACATTGTCACCATCATCAGACAAAAGAATATTCTTTTTTATAAATATTTTGTATAAATCACATTTATTCTTTTTTGTCTGATGATGGTGAAAATGTTGCCGAAACGTCACACACTAATAAATTATTTGGATTAGGTCTTATTTTCTTTTTTATTATAATCTATAATCCAAATTGTGCTTTATCATTATGGAATATTTAGTGTCTACATGGTTGTCAGAAAATTGAACATGCAACTTAAAAATTGCCCTCGAACCTATTTTTTACTTCATTTATATTCAAATTGCATAAAGACTATTCAAACAATCTATATATGTGAAAAAAATATTGATAAAAAAGGTCAGGTGTTGGTATTAAAGTCAATGAAAGCATATCCTGACCACGAGCACATTATCTTTTTTTGGTTGTAGACAATTTTTTTTTTAGACAATTAAAATAATTTTATTGACATCTTGTCAATACATGCAAAGTGCACAGTCTGTACTATTTTAAGAAGATATTTATATATACTTAACACACTATGTACAATGAATATGATGCCTCTGCCATTGCTGCAGAGTTTGGTGGAGAATCACCAGCGGGTCTCCAGCGACACCTTTTTTGTTGTAGAGGTACAGCCTGCACTATGCTGATGAGGGCCAACAGCCTGAAACATGTTCGTGGATGGCTTTTCTTGATTTATCAAGAAAATTGTTTGGCCAAATATCAGGGAACAAGCTAAATCAACATTTAGTTGATTTCTGTTCCACTAGATGGCGCTCTACCATTTAAAAATCTCATGTGCTCGTGGTCAGGATATGTCTTCTTTGATTTTAATATATATGGGCCTTTTTTAAGCCTACTACAGGGTGCTGAAATGCCAATATGCAAACCAAAAATAAACTATGAAGTAAAAAAAGTATGTTCAAGTAGTTTTTTTAAGACTGGACCCATTGAGTAATCTATACAAGGATTAAAAAAAAAAACTCTTTTATTTGAATCATTACATTTATTCCACACCACATAAATTGATATTTAAAAAAAAAAAAAGTTAAAATTACAATTATATAAATATATTTTATTTTAGTTACAAGAAAATAAGACCTAACCCAAATAATTTAATAGTATGTGATGTTTCGGTTACAGCATTGTTATCATCATCAGACAAAATAATAATCATTTATTCTTAACAATGCTGTTACCAAAACATCATAAACTATTACATTTATTCTTTTGTCTGATGATGGTAACAATGCTGTTACTGAAACATCACACACTATTAAATTATTTGGATTAAGTCTTATTTTCTTGTATCTATAATCTAAATTGTACTTTATCATATATGTTTTATTTGTTACTACATTTTTTTTTCCTTACGTTTATTATTAAACACATCCATTTTTTTTTTCACGTATCATTCTAGTTTTATGTAAATATGTTAATTATTATAATTATTTTCACCCATTTATATACTGCCATTGTTTTAAACTCACCCCCCTAACTATATTTCTCCTATTCAAACTGCTCAATATTTTTGAAACAGTACAACTTTAATAATAGTTAACTATAGGCTTATCTCTCCAATTGATGTTTTTCTTATTTTATTTTTCACACACTTTCTTTGTAGCTTTCTAAATGAAAATTTTTTTTCCTGAAAATTTTGTAATAAAAATTTCTTATCTATATATACAGTGGAATCTTGTTATATATATGGTGTCTAGTTTTAACGTTTATTTTTATGGGAAAGGTGCCTATCCTTTTATAGATCAATTTCCTCCAGGCAAAAATTTCCATCTATATATATATAAATTAAGAAAAAAAGGCATATCTCCTGATCGTGCAACTAAAAGTTGTGCTGATGGCTTGCACCATCTAACGGAATAAATATCAACTTCATCGTTGATTTCTTAATTATTCCAGAATTGACCAATCTATATATATATATTAAGAAAAAAGGCATATCTCCTGATTATGCAAACTAAAAGTTGTGCTGATGGCTTGCAACATCTAACGGAATAAATATCAACTTCATCGTTGATTTCTTATTTATTCAAGAATTGGCCAATATATATATATGTTAAGACATATTCTTATCATTCAATCATGATAAGGATATATAATAGTAATTTGAATTATGACAAAGCACAATTTGGATTGCTATACAAGAAAATAAGATCTAATCCAAATAATTTATTAGTGCGTGACATTTCGGTAACAGCATTGTCACCATCATCAGACAAAAGAATGATTCAGTACTTTTGTCTAATGATAGTAACAATGCTGTTACCAAAACATCACACACTAAATAAATTATTTGGATTAGGT
>CP092873.1:75624415-75660232 GCA_030710605.1 Cordylochernes scorpioides
GCAAGTTCTTATATTGTACTGTTATCAAGAGTTTAAACAAGATAACAGATAAGGAAAAATAGTTTTTTTAAGACGACTTAACAACTTTTGACACTTCAGACAACTTTTGTCTGAAGATGGTAACAACGCTGTTACCGAAACGTCACACACTAATAAATTATTTGGATTAGGTCTTATTTTCTTTTATTATAATCTATAATCCAAATTGGGCTTTATCAGAATCTATAATAGTTTCAAATTTTGATAACAGATGGCTTGCTAATGCATCATAATATATTGGTCTATAAAAATAAAGTCACCAGTTAAGAAAGACATCATAGACGTCATCTATTGATCATCGCTGCAAACTAGCAGCCTCAGGTTGGTGACAAAGCCGTTAAATTAGCCTGAAACCTTGATCAGGTGAACTCTTCTCAGTTTTGAATATTTGAAACTATTATAGACGCGTATGACTCTTTTAAAAATTAAACAATATCTACTGTCCTTACTGCAATGGAAAAATTAAAGGGTGGGCTTGGCTCATCAGTGGTGAACCCTCCCAGCGGTTTCGCCAGTTTAATCTACCATACCGCTGTTATATTGCATTTTCCAATCTTCCTTTTATAGTGATACAGATGCTAGACTCTTGGAATGGGTTTTTTAGATGAACTATAGACATAAGCTTCTTAAAAACCTTCTCAGTTTGCCAAAGCTGGTGTTATGGCTTTATCACAAACCCGATGCTACCAGTTTGTGGCAATGGTCAATAGATAGTGTCCAGTTTATAATGTCTATTTTGAAGGGAGATGTTACTTTATAGACACAAGCTTTGGTTATATTCACTCAATGATAAAGGTACAATTTGTTCTGAAGACCATTTGTTTGTTGAAAATTGATTCAGAAACAATATAACCCTATCAACCTATGATTTATTTAACTTCAATAATTTGGTCTATAATGTGTGTCATGTTTCAGTAACAGAGCTATTACCAAAATGTAATGTACAATTTATTAACTTGTATTTGTTCTTGATAAGGCACAATTTGGATTATATATAATATACAGTTACGAGCGTCTTGCCTAATCAATCAACCGGCCGACTCTGTCACCGTTTGCTTTTATTGGTTGGCTACGGTCACGCCACCTTTGGATCCCCCCCTGCCGGCAGCGCGCGCCCGTTGGCTGCTGGCGAGCACGTGACTACCCCGTGTGCGCGCATGGCGGGCGGTAGGCTATAGGTATTAACTAACATATGCAATTAATTAAGGCGCCAATTTAGAATTGCAACAAATAGTATTTGAATCAAAACATTCAATCGGGTAAAACACGGGCGTTGCCCGGGTCATTCGGCTAGTAGATTATAAACACAAGGTAATAAGACCAAATCCAAATAAATAAATAGTGTGTGACGTTTCGGTAACAGCATTGTTACCATCTTCAGACAAAAGTACTGAATGGGAAATTTTACCACTGCATGTTTGATAACACTTGATGTGGTATAATTTCTTATTCAATACTTTTGTCTGAAGATGATAACAATGCTGTTACCGAAATGTCACACACTATTTATTTGGTCTTATTACCTTGTGTTTGGTCTTGTTTACCTTTATAATCTTTTATACAAATTGTACACACATCAGAAACAATATAACCACATCAACCTATGATTATTTAACTCCTGATATTTCAGTGACTATACTATAAGTTATAAAGGACTGCGGCGTATGATTATAAAACAACACTTAAAGTTTCACCGCATAAGTTTCATTTCTGTGAAAAATCAATATTTATTTCAAAGAGAAATATTTACTATTTCTAACTTTTTTGGATGAAGTATGAAAGGGTGAAAATATGAAGAGTAATGGCGAACGGAAAAATAAAAGTGTCCAGGGGCGGGAATCGAACCCACAACGTTCCGCTTACTGGGCAGATGCCATGTCCACTAGGCTACCCTGGAAGTATTTTTCCGTTCGTAAATAATACTTAAAGTAACTAATAATACATTATAAAGGACTGCGGCGTATGATTACTCATCCATTACTCTTCATATTTTCACCCTTTCATACTTCATTCAAAAAAGTTAGAAATAGTAAATATTTCTCTTTGAAATAAATATTGATTTTTCACAGAAAAGAAACTTATGCGGTGAAACTTTAAGTGTTGTTTTATACTATAAGTATTTATAGCATAAGCAACCATTTTTGAGTTTTGACTATTGAGTAATAATCTACTTCTTCACTGAGTTCTCTATGGACGAAAAACAATGTATATAGTCTTAACTTTTGTACATAGATATTCTTTCCTTCTTTTTTTACTTTTCTGAACGAGATTTTTATTCCCCTGCTTCTTATTTCTTTTTAGATTCATTTCTAACAGGAGGATTGTCTGTATAAGACCGAATGTCTTAATAAAGGCTTGTGTGTATATAAGTAGAACTAGGATTTAAAATAATCCTTCCTCTGAGGAGATTGACAGCATGTGTCACTGAAATGTCAGGAGTTAAATAAGCATTGGTTGATATAGCTCTACTAGCCGAATGACCCGGGCAACGCCCGTGTTTTACCCGATTGAATGTTTTGATTCAAATACTATTTGTTACAATTATAAATTGGCGCCTTAAATAAATGCATATTTTAGTTAATAACTATAGCCTATGTGCTTTATCTGTCTATGTACTGTTGGCTTCCGTAGGCGTCTCTTACTGGGAAAAAGAAAGAGAGGATTCCATTTGGTTATTAACTAATATATGCATTTATTTAAGGAGCGACCCGCTCCAACACAATAGTTACAGAAATGGGGGAGGGGGGGGGGGGGGGGGGGCAAAGGTGGCGTGATCGTAGCTGACCAATAGGAGGGCACCATTCCAAAAAAAAAGCAAACCGTGACAGAGGCCACGCATGACGCTCGTAACTGTATATAGAATTTTTTCTGATGTGTGTACAATTTGTATAAAAGAATAAAAACATAAAGATAAAACAAGACCAAATACAAGTTAATAATTTGTGCATGACATCTCAGTGATAGCTCTCAAGGTAATAAGACCAAATCCAAATTAAAAAAATAAATAGTGTGTGACGTTTCAGTAACAGCGTTGTTACCATCTTCAGACAAAAGTATTGAATGGCATTAAGACCAAATACAAATAAATAAATAGTGTGTGATGTTTCGGTAATAGCGTTGTTACCATCTTCAGATAAAAGTACTGAATGGCATTAAGATCAAATCCAAATAAATAAATAGTGTGTGACATTTCTGTAACAGCGTTGTTACCATCTTCAGACAAAAGTATTGAATGGCATTAAGATCAAATCCAAATAAATAAATAGTGTGTGACATTTCGGTAACAGCGTTGTTACCATCTTCAGACAAATGTACATACAGTACTTTTGTATGAAGATGGTAACAACGCTGTTACCGAAACGTCACGCACTATTTATTTATTTGGTCTTATTACCTTGTGTTTATAATCCAAATTGTACCTTATCAGTAATAGCTCTGTTATTGAAACATGACACACAATTTATTAATTCTGGTGTTGTCACCACACAATGTATCTGAAATTGACCCATGTAACAAAAGGGTTAATACCTGGGTTGCCAACATTCCCATTCAAATGAATTTCTATAATAAAATGTAACAAGACCAAAATATTGAAATTTCTACAGGTAAACTCCGTACAATTGGTATAAGTGTATAACGAATCAAAAGTTTTTACGAAGGAGTATCTTTTATTATATTTGTGCAAGCTTTCGAACTTTGCAGTTCTTCCACAGGCATGGATAGCACAGAAATACAACCATTTCTGTAGTATTTCTGTGCTATCCATGCCTGTGGAAGAACTGCAAAGTTCGAAAGCTTGCACAAATATAATAAAAGATACTCCTTCGTAAAAACTTTTGATTCGTTATACACTTATAAAATATTGAAATGTTTGGGACATATCAGTAACAGCATTGTTACCCTCATCAGACAAAAGTACTAAATCAAATGTGAACATTTCAAAAGCGGACACCCCTATCTCTCTCTAAAGGATACTTTGGCTCTAGCACTAGGTGTTGTCCTTTACAGGGAGGTTCTACTGTAGCTACTCTCCCATAAGAGAGGATACGACTCTCTCTAAAGGATACTTTGGCTCTAGCACTAGGTGTTGTCCTTTACAGGGAGGTTCTACTGTAGCTACTCTCCCATAAGAGAGGATACGACTCTCTCTAAACTATACTTTGGCTCTAGCACTAGGTATTGTCCTTTAAAGAGAGGTTCTACTGTAGCTACTCTCCCATAAGAGAGGATACGACTCTCTCTAAAGGATACTTTGGCTCTAGCACTAGGTATTGTCCTTTACAGAGAGGTTCTACTGTAGCTACTCTCCCATAAGAGAGGATACGACTCTCTCTAAAGGATACTTTGGCTCTAGCACTAGGTGTTGTCCTTTACAGGGAGGTTCTACTGTAGCTACTCTCCCATAAGAGAGGATACGACTCTCTCTAAAGGATACTTTGGCTCTAGCACTAGGTATTGTCCTTTACAGAGAGGTTCTACTGTAGCTACTCTCCCATAAGAGAGGATACGACTCTCTCTAAAGGATACTTTGGCTCTAGCACTAGGTGTTGTCCTTTACAGGGAGGTTCTACTGTAGCTACTCTCCCATAAGAGAGGATACGACTCTCTCTAAAGGATACTTTGGCTCTAGCACTAGGTATTGTCCTTTACAGAGAGGTTCTACTGTAGCTACTCTCCCATAAGAGAGGATACGACTCTCTCTAAAGGATACTTTGGCTCTAGCACTAGGTGTTGTCCTTTACAGGGAGGTTCTACTGTAGCTACTCTCCCATAAGAGAGGATACGACTCTCTCTAAAGGATACTTTGGCTCTAGCACTAGGTGTTGTCCTTTACAGGGAGGTTCTACTGTAGCTACTCTCCCATAAGAGAGGATACGACTCTCTCTAAAGGATACTTTGGCTCTAGCACTAGGTGTTGTCCTTTACAGGGAGGTTCTACTGTAGCTACTCTCCCATAAGAGAGGATACGACTCTCTCTAAAGGATACTTTGGCTCTAGCACTAGGTATTGTCCTTTACAGGGAGGTTCTACTGTAGCTACTCTCCCATAAGAGAGGATACGACTCTCTCTAAAGGATACTTTGGCTCTAGCACTAGGTGTTGTCCTTTACAGGGAGGTTCTCTCTACTATATACCTTATACACCTATCCCCCAATTTACACGGTAGATACGTTCCTGAGAAAAACGTGTAAATCGAAAATTAAAAATTTTTGCAAAATTTTTATGCGAAGAAATACAGACACTGTGCGTGTGCAGCAAGTCAGCACATAAGCTCGGGATTCCTCGTGAGATGTGTACACAGCGCATGTGTTCAATCACAGTAGCATTTAGTATAGTGCGATAAAAACAAAAAAAACCCAACTTATTTGAAAAACCGTGTAAAACAAGTACCGTGTAAATCGGGGGATAGGTGTATTTTTAAAGTCACATAATTATGTACAATTTGGATTATAGATTAAAAACAAGATAATAAGACCAAATCTCCAAATAAATAGTTTGTGAGGTAAACAGCATTGTTTCTATCATCCGACAAAAGTACGGAATGAGAAAATATATCACAGCCTGTTCTTAAATAGTTACTCTTATCAGTTGGGTAAACAAGATAACAGATAAGAACATTTTTCTATGCGAGCACTAAAATATTAATCTTAGAATTAGAAGTGGAACTAAAAATACACTATTTATTTATTTAGAGATTTGATTTTATAACCTTGTGTTTTTAAAGTGATTCACTTTGGTTTATATAAATTCTACAAGACCACAGTCACTGTTCGGAGGAAATTAATAGAATCGCTGATCCAAATTTCATGGTCCATTTGGATGAGGAAAGTGAAGAATAGAACGTGGCGTCTTTTCAGTGATACGCTAATTTTGATGTATGCATGGTGTGGCCACTCCTGTGCTGCCAGGAGTATAGGAGTTCCATCTATGCTTCCTTCCTGCGGTGAATCTGTATAAGACTGGTGGTCTTAATAAAGCTTTGTATGTGTGTGTATTTTAAAAATGATTCACACATTGGTACAGATCATGATGATCCAACAGAGGGATTGGGAAAGAAAAGGTATTTCTGACAATCCTGAACCACAATATAATCCTGCATTGAGCCCTTTTTCTGCTTCAATGGCTCCTCATTTCTTGCAAAAGTCCAACCCCACCAGTGAGTGCTGCCCAAATAGAGCTCTGACACATTTGTAAGTGCACATGTAGTGTTGTTTCTTATCCCCCTGTGTAAAGATTACATGAATTCCAAGAGCTCAAATCAACATATATTCTTATGGAATGGGGTGCAACTTTCATTGATCATGGCACCATGATCCAGGCACACTTTGGTGAAAGTCTGACTTTGCCTAGACAGTGTACTTTAAATAAGTAAAAAGCAGTCACTAACTACCCACCATGATTATCATGGCCTGTACCATGTGTACTTGGGATAAGCAAAAAAAAAAAAAGTAAAAACAGAGTAAAAAATAGTACAAAATAATAATTGTACTGGGATTAAGTTGTTATATTAAGAAAAATGCATATCATGATCTTACAACTGAGAGATGGCTTGCACCATCTGTCGGAATAAATAACAACCAAGTGTTGATTTTTAATTATTACAGAATATAATAATTAATTAATAAAAAATCTTATTAAAAACTTGTTCTAGTTTTCTGCAGCAAGTCATTATCCTCCTGTGCCTCAGAGAATATATTTGATCATAAAACAAGATTACTACATAAAACAAAATAGAGATGTTCAATATATATCTAATTATTCAATGGTGTTATCTGAAATTTTTATCTTTTTGTGGTGTCTTTTAATTAAAGCTTAAAAAAAAACACTTTTCATTAAAAAATTATTTCAAATAGAATCCAAGTACATTTCTGCTAACTCCGCCTTTGCCGGTCCCAAGCCCGGATGACAAAGGAGGAGGGGGAGCAGTAACAAGCACACTAACAAACCTGGGCTCAGCTGGCCTGGCTTATAGTACCCTGTAAGGGCTCCTGATTCAGGGATACAGGATGAGCAGAGTTTGTACTCCATGTTAGGAGCAGCTGCACATGGTGTCTGTTCCTCATGTCAGAGGCAGCCATTTCTTTTGGAGCTAAGTCAGCCTGCCACTAAGTAGTGCTCCCAGTCTTAATGACAAAGGCAGACGCATTCTACTTCACCCAGTCATGATGGTTGTCAAACAGACACCATAAAGGGTCACAACTTGATATTCTAATATGATTGAGTGGAGATAAGAAAGAAGAAGATATTTCTGCTAGAGGACAACTCTCTATAAAAGACAGTTTTCATTTGTAAAATTACCATTTTAATTAATGTAATTATCAGTACAAGGATAGCTTCAATTCCATAACATCCTATTATAGAGGTTATGAATTCAGTCAAATTTACCAAAACAGGTGTTTAAGCTGGTGACGTGGCAAAGGTTGATTTCCAAGCAAGAATACAACATGAAGTGTTGTAGGATGTAAAGCCATATCTATTTGGTCAATTAGTCAGAGTGAGTGTTGTGGGATTATAATTATATTCTTATCCTTAGTACACGTGGTACAGGCCATGATAATCATAGTGGGTAGTTAGCAACTGCTTTTACTGTAAGTGCATCACATATCTAAACATGTGAAAAGCAGTTCGACTTTTGCACTTACAAATATGCCAGAGCCCCGTTTGGTTACTTGCACTCGCTGGTGGGGTTTGGACTTTTGCAAGAATCAGGGGACATTAGAGCATTTTTTTATTATTTTAAAAACAGAAAAAAGTGTCCAATGCGGGAATCGAACCCGGGTCGTAGTGGTCGAAAACCAAACGGTTTAACCAGCCTTCCACCGACCCCCTGGGATTATAATTATGGTGGGTTGAATGTGTGTTCAACTTTATTGTATTTTATATAATCTTCAAGAGATATTTTCTATAAAATTTATTTTTCTTTTTCTCATATATATACAGTTAAACCTGTCTATATCGCCCCCTCTTGGGACTCACCAAAATAGGGTGCTATAGAGAGGGGATGCTATAGACAGGTCACTTCTAATGTAAATCGCATCGTACTACGAATTTAAAACCGGGCGCTATAGACAGGTTTAACTGTATATGAAAAAATAATTTAAAAAAAAACCAGGAGCACATGTGCTTTTTAGATGACAGAGCGCCATCTGGTGGAACAGAAATCAACTAAACATTGATTTAGCCTGTTCCCTGATATTTGGCCAACCCAATTTGTTGATAAATGGTTGGCCAAATATAAGAGAACAGGCTAAATCAATGTTTAGTTGATTTCTGTTACACTAGATGGCGCTCTGCCATGAGAATTATATATATAAAGTTCATCATCATTTAATATTTCTATTACCCAATTATTATTATAAATTTTCTCGTATGTTTCAAAACTAGTAATTTGTAATCATTCAAGACATATATTTGACATCCTCAAGATTGATACAATATTGTTTAGCTGGAATGTCTTCTTCAGTGTGAGAAAACGTGGCCATTGAAATTCTTACCTCACTTCTTCAATATATTGGATATATGCAAATAAATATGGTTTTTGTTGTTGTTTCTTATCCCCTTGCATAAAGATTACACAAATTCCACGAGTTCATGATCTCATGGAATGGGGTTTAGGGGTGCAGCTTTTGTCGATCATGGCACCATGATCCAAGCACACTTTGGTGAAAGTTTAACTTTGCCAGTAATTTGAGGCTGTTCCTAACATGGGAGCCTTTTCTGCCGACTATAACATGAGCACAGACCTCCGTATCCCTGGAGTGGGACCATTGCTGAGGTCCATCAACCGGGTCAGTTGAACTCAGGATTTTTAAAGATATGGTTTCTTCTTTTGAAGACTTGAACCACACGGTAAATTCAGGTTGTCATCAAATATTGAGCCTCAGTAAATTTCTTGAAGTCTTCCTGATCATATCATATATATTGCTTAAGAAAATTTTGACTGTTTTGTTTTTCTTAAATTTACTATTAAATTTGAAAGAGCTAAATTTCTATATCAAGATTTTTATTAGTTATTTCTCATTGTTGTTGCCAATGGTGCCTTTTATATGGTCAAATTTATTATTATAGAAATAAAAGGTAATAAGATTAAATCTAAATAAATAAACTGTGTATGACATTTTGGTAACAGTGTTGTTACAATCATCAGACCAAAGACTGAATAACCATGAATGTAACCTAATATTTAATTATTTGATTTAGAAGATATATTGTATTATAAGTTACTTTATGTATCATTTACGAACGGAAAAATACGTCCAGGGTAGCCTAGTGGACATGGCATCTGCCCGGTAAGCGGAACATTGTGGGTTCGATTCCCATCCCTGGACACTTTTATTTTTCCGTTCATCATTACTCTTCATAATTCATCCTTTCATACCTCATTCAAAAAGGTTAGAAATAGTCGATATTTCACCTTGAAATAAAATTTTGATTTTTCGTTTAAAAGAAACTCATGCGGTGTAACTTCAAGTGTCATTTTACAATCACAGGCCCAGTGTATTATATTAGAAGATATTACCATTATGGTCAAATTTAAACAAAATATTATCATAGATGCTTTTGATAATTATCAAAGGATTCTTCAAATTAAAGATACTTCGGCCAGAAAATCTTTTTTATTATCTCAACGTTTCGACAAAAATCTTTTGTTCTAGTCAAGAGCGAACAAAAATTGAAATATTTGGCAAACGCTTTGATAATTATCAAAGGAATGTTTCTTTTCAACTAAAAATGATACAAGGCACAATCATTATCAATTGCAATGTACAATAAATTGATAAAGAGGGAGCAATCTCTCAAAATATTTTGAGAAAAAAATGTTTTCTCTTTACAGATCCAGGTACGTCCTCTTTTTATATAAAATTATGAATCGCCTTTTGACTCAAATTATTACCTCATGTTTAAATCATTATTAAGCTTCTTCCTCTTTCTTATCTCCACTCAATCACACTAAGGTATCAAGCTTGTAAAGCTTGTTGATGGTGTCTGCCGGGGAAGAGTAGAGTTCATCAATGGATGAGACAATACAGTCAATAATGTGTCTTGGGGTTGCAGGTTGATACTTAGTACATAGTGGGAATACCTTGCAACCATTCTGAAAAGTCATTGTCCGTAGATGACCAGACTTAAGTCTAGAAATCAAAGACTGTTGTTCTCTTGGGAGGACAGAACTGGTGCTTGTCCCTCCTGCTCTGTACCAGTCATATATATATATATATATATATATATGTGCAGCATCAGATTTCCATTCCTGCAGGCATTGGGTTTTGATGGAACGGAGGAGGTCTCTTTCGTCTAGTTGGGTGGTGGATTCTCTTGCTTCAGGTAGGCCAAGAGCTCCAGCCTCTTTGCCAGAGAGTATTATTAAACTTGATGAAGCACATTTTAGATTAAATAGATATAAGAAAATAAAACTTAAATAATTTAATAGTGTGTGACGTTTCAGTAACAGGATTGTTACCATCATCAGATCATTTATTCTTTTGTCTGATAGTGTAACAATGCTGTTACCGAAACATCACACATTATTAAATTATTTGGATTAGGTCTTATTTTCTTGTATTAATTATATATATTATTGGATTTGGTCGTATTACCTTGTATTTAAATCTATATAACCTTATATGAACTTTGTGTAATAAGGTAATGATAAGTCACAATTTGGATTATAGATTATAAACACAAGGTAATAAGACCAAATCCAAATAAATAAATAGTGTGTGATGTTTTGGTAACAGCGTTGTTACCGAAACGTCACACACTATTTATTTATTTGGATTTGGTCTTAATACCTTGTGTTTGTAATAAGGTTGTTTCAATCTCTCTTTATCTAGTATATTAAAAACAAAATTGGTATTTACTGACTGTTTACATGAGCATCTTAGATGGCAGAGTAAGGGGTCGGTGGAAGAATAGTCTAAACTGTTGGTTTTCGACTGCTACGACCCAGGTTCGATTCCCGCATTGGAGACTTTTTTCTGTTTTTAGAAAAATTTTTGCTCCAATGGACCCCGATTCTTGCTAAAGTCCAACCCCACCAGCGAGTGCAAGTAACCAAACGGGGCTTTGACACATTTGTAAGTGCAAAGTCGAACTGCTTTTCACATGTGTAGACATGTGATGTACTTACAGTAAAAGCAGTCGCCTACTTCTATCCACCATAATTATCATGGCCTGTACCATGCATACTAGGGATAAACAACAACAAAAAAAAACATTTTAAATGGCAGAACATCATCTAGTGGAACAAAATTCAACTAAACATTGATTTAGCTTATTCCAAAGATATTTGGCCAACCCATTTTCTTGATAAATCAAGAAAAGTCCACCATACACATTTCAGGCAGTTGGCTCTAGTCAGCGTGGTGAAGACTGTACCTCTAAGACCAAAAATTTAGTCCCAGAGATTTCCTGAGAAATAAAGAAAAGGCGCGTTCATCTAAAATGCTCACGTGACCTGTCAGGAAATGGCAATTTTGCTTTTAATATTAACAACTGACCTTTTTTTTTCCACACACACACATATATTTTTTGAAAATAGAGCAATCCATAGATAAATCTTTAATTAAAAAGGCATATATTGGATCAAAATATCATTTATTTTACCACTATTTCAGTTGGCTGAACGCCAACCTTTATCAAGGTGTTATAACATTTTTAAAGTGTGTCAACAACAAACTCAGCGCCACATAACGTCAACAGTATTAAGTTTTTAAAAATATTTTGTTATATTCATTGGGGAGAAAAAAATTGATATATATATATTTATATTATGGACAAAATAATTTTTTTTTAAATTTCTCCCCATTAAATATAACAAAATATTTTTAAAAACTTAATACTGTTGACGTTATGTGGTGCTGAGTTTGTTGTTGACACACTTTAAAATGTTATAATACCTTGATAAAGGTTGGCATTCAGCCAACTGAAATAGTGATAAAATAAATGATATTTTGACCCAATATATGCCTTTTTAATTAAACATATATATAGATGGATAGTTTGCCAGGAGAATATTGATCTGAAAAGACAAAGGTCGCCTCTTTTGTCAAAATAGACATCAAAGCTAAACACCATCTATTGACCGTCGCCACAAACTACCCATGTGGATCTCATGGAATAAAGTCTGTCCTAGGCTGACAAGGTCCATTATCCCGAAACCATGGTTACTAGGTGGACACTTTTCAGTTTGCCAAAGCTGGTGCCAAAGCTGACCTGAGGCCGTTAATTTGCAATGACGATCAATAGATGGCGTCTAGCTTTATCGTCTATTTTGATGGTAGAGGCGACCTTTGTCTTTTAAGATATATATGTGTATTAAAAACAAAATTGGTATTTCCTGACCACTCACATGAGCATTGTATATACATATTGAAGCGGTGCAACAAAGAAGTAGAAAAGAAGACGTGGGAAAGCCAAGAGAAGAAGGTATGCAGGGGCCCCTCCAGGGAAGTGTGGATTGACAAATTCCAGAGGAGGGGGGTGGCAGACGGGAGTCCAGCTGGTGCCGTAGACAAGGGAGGAGCGGAGAGAGCAGCCGGCCTGAAGGGGGTTTGTGCGTCGAGAAGACATGGCAGTCTGGGGGGAGCAGTCTGTCTGGTGACAACAGGACCTGCAGCAAGGAGAACGGCGGTGACAACAGACGCGGCAGGTGGGCTCCGGACGAGTGGTCGTATGGACTAACCGGGAAGACGGTGACAAGGAGGATCCCTCTAGTGTCGGACAATGAAGGCAAGTCAATCTCCTATGTATAGCTATTAATATCCCTTTTAAAGCTCTTATTATAAAAATACCGCACTAAGCTGTATCCTAAAGAATCCACATTGTCTTCTCAGAAACCTTGCACGCAAACATCGAAGGCTGAGAAGAGTCGTAACAATATATATGAAAAAAACAATAAAAAATAAAAACTCTGGGACCAAATCTTGGTCATAGAGGTACAGTCTGCACCACACTAACAAGGGCAAACAGCCCGAAACGTGTTCGTGGTTGACTTTTCTTGATTTATCAAGAAATTAGATTAGCCAACTATAATGGAGCAAGTTAAATAAACGTTTAGTTTATTTTTGCTTCACTAGATGGCGTTCTGCCATCTAGAAATGCTCATATGAGCCTGGTCAGGATATGCCTCTTGTTTTAAATATATATACAAGAGAGAGAGAAAGAAATTTGATGTTAAAATGGTTCACTAATTTTGATTGATAGATGACAATTTTGTGAATATCTGATTAATCTTAATTACTACTTTGCATATTTCTGTGTGCAACCACCCAAACATCCAACTATCAACTTTTAAAACAAACACAACAAAGATGACAGAGGAGAGGGGGGAGGGAGAAATAAAGAAACAAAGACACTTGACAATTCTTTATAGCAAAAAGAAGTTATCTTTTAAAATAGAGGCTTTATTAAACTACAAGTGTTGTAAAAACAAAGAAAGAAAAAGAAAAAAAAAACTTCGAAATAGACAAAAGAAAAAAAAAAAGGGCAAAATGATGTAAAAAAAAAAAAAGGTTGTTAGAAAAAAAGGCAAGAAGAACTCGCAAAGGTAAATTAATGAGGGGGAGAATTCATGATGATGATAAAAATAATGAAATTAGCGGAGAGATAAAATAATGAGAAGAGGGATGGTCAAGAGGGGAGTGGAGGGCATAAAAACATACATAAAAAATTTATTTGCATATGTGATGGAGGGGGGGGGGGGACGTGGGGTTTTAGTGCTACCTCGACATGTGTCCGTTGGTGGTCTGCTGCTGCTGTCTGATGAGGTGAACTCCTACTTTTAATCTGGAAACACACTCGTCTTATTGGCCTTCTTTTTATTGGAATAGGAATCAATCAAAGTAGTGGTGGTGGTGGTAGAAGTGGGCAGGTAGTGTGAGACCAACCTCTCTGGAGGATGATTGGTGGTAGACGTGGGCGGGGAATGTGAGACCAACCTCTCTGGCGGATGATTGGTGGTAGAAGTGGGCGGGTAGTGTGAGACCAACCTCTCTGGAGGATGATTGGTGGTAGAAGTGGGCAGGGAATGTGAGACAAACCTCTCTGGAGGAGGATTGGTGGTAGAAGTGGGCGGGGAATGTGAGACCAACCTCTCTGGAGGATGATTGGTGGTAGACGTGGGCGGGGAATGTGAGACCAACCTCTCTGGAGGATGATTGGTGGTAGACGTGGGCGGGGAATGTGAGACCAACCTCTCTGGAGGATGATTGGTGGTAGAAGTGGGCGGGTAGTGTGAGACCAACCTCTCTGGAGGATGATTGGTGGTAGAAGTGGGCGGGGAATGTGAGACCAACCTCTCTGGAGGATGATTGGTGGTAGAAGTGGGCGGGTAGTGTGAGACCAACCTCTCTGGAGGATGATTGGTGGTAGAAGTGGGCGGGTAGTGTGAGACCAACCTCTCTGGAGGATGATTGGTGGTAGAAGTGGGCGGGGAATGTGAGACCAACCTCTCTGGAGGATGATTGGTGGTAGAAGTGGGCGGGTAGTGTGAGACCAACCTCTCTGGAGGATGATTGGTGGTAGAAGTGGGCGGGTAGTGTGAGACCAACCTCTCTGGAGGATGATTGGTGGTAGAAGTGGGCGGGTAGTGTGAGACCAACCTCTCTGGAGGATGATTGGTGGTAGAAGTGGGCGGGGAATGTGAGACCAACCTCTCTGGAGGATGATTGGTGGTAGAAGTGGGTGGGGAATGTGAGACCAACCTCTCTGGAGGATGATTGGTGGTAGAAGTGGGCGGGGAATGTGAGACCAACCTCTCTGGAGGATGATTGGTGGTAGAAGTGGGCGGGGAATGTGAGACCAACCTCTCTGGAGGATGATTGGTGGTAGAAGTGGGTGGGGAATGTGAGACCAACCTCTCTGGAGGATGATTGGTGGTAGAAGTGGGCGGGTAGTGTGAGACCAACCTCTCTGGAGGATGATTGGTGGTAGAAGTGGGCAGGGAATGTGAGACAAACCTCTCTGGAGGAGGATTGGTGGTAGAAGTGGGCGGGGAATGTGAGACCAACCTCTCTGGAGGATGATTGGTGGTAGAAGTGGGCGGGGAATGTGAGACCAACCTCTCTGGAGGATGATTGGCGGTAGAAGTGGGCGGGGAATGTGAGACCAACCTCTCTGGAGGATGATTGGTGGTAGAAGTGGGCGGGGAATGTGAGACCAACCTCTCTGAAGGATGATTGGTGGAAGAGGCGCAGGAAGGCGGATTGCTCCCACCTCCCAGGATACGAAGGCGGGCCTGGGCATACTCAGCCTCCCTCTGCTCCAAGGTCTTCATGCCGTGGGGAGGCAGGCTGATGGGGGACGGGGTCTGCTGCTGGGGCCTCTCCGAGCTCCTCTTAAGGATCTTCACCTGGGGCACGTACCGCGTGCGCACATTCTCCTCTAGCACCACCACCGGCCGCGTGATGCAGCTTTCTCTGCAACCCCCTCCACCTTATCTCAGCTCTGCTCTAGCCATCACTCTTTGGGGATTGTTGGCATAAATAAATAAATAAATGAGCAAACCTACAAACAAGCAAAAATGTAACAGCACATAGCCAACACCATTTTAGTTCTCATTTAACCCTAGTAATATTACTACCAAAACATCACACATACACAAGGTAATAAGACCAAATCCAAATAAAGAAGTAGAGTGCGACATTTTGGGAACAACATTGCCTGATTTGTACTTATATTACCATGTTTTTTTAATCTCTAATTCAAATTGCACCTATCAACACACATACAACTCTTGGCAAACAAATAGATGCCACATTGCACCTTTCAAGGGACTCTATACTCCTGATGTGGAGTCCTTCCAGTTACAGAATACAAACAAAATAGATGGCCGGTGGTGAAATCAAAGACTTTCCACCTCCACAAGTTTTGTTCATGAGTGTACTAGAACTCACTAATGGGACAGTTTATACCATCCATTCCTCTACTTTCATTGATGAGATTTAACATTTCTATAAAATACAAGATAACAATTTTTTTAAAGAATGTATATTAGAGAAAGATTAGTTACCTCTGTTTGGGCTTCAACTGTTCATTTTGTTTTTCCAACAGGATCTGTGACACACACACTTCATCTTTCTTACTTCTCCCAAGTGACCATGGCTACTGACTGTCTTTTACTGGAACTGAACTGACTACATGGCTACATAAGAATACATGCTAATACTGTGCCTAAGCACAGTTGGTACAGTGGAATGAACCCAGGAGGAGCTCTTTTTTGCTTATCCCTAGTACACATGGTATAGGCCATGATAATCATGGTGGGTAGTTAGTGACTGCTTTTACTGTAAGCGCACCACATGTCTACACATGTGAAAAGCAGTTCGACTTTGCACTTACAAATGTGCCAGAGCCCCGTTTGGTTACTTGCACTCGCTGGTGGGGTTGGACTTTTGCAAGAATCGGGGGCCATTGGAGCATTTTTTTTTTAAACAGAAAAAAGTGTCCAATGAGGGAATCGAACCCGGGTCATAGTGGTCGAAAACCAAACGGTTTAACCAGCCTTCCACCAACCCCCTGAACATCAGAAATAGACAGCATCAAACAACACTAACAAGATTTAAAACAGACCATCTCGAGCCATTGAAGATAGAAAATAATAATAAAATCTACCCCACTTGCCCAAAATGTAGCTTGGCACCTGCAGCTCCAGAACACATTTTGGCTTGCACTAAATGCACTAAACAGGACCTTTGGGAGAGGCCGCTGCTTATCATAAAACAGCTCGAGGAGCATTAACTGATGGAATTTGTGTAATCTTTACACAAGGGGATAAGAAACAACAACAACAACTGAATACATGCTGCATATGTGGAAGGTAGTTCCACTTTTGCACTTACAAATGTACCAGAGCCCCATTTGATTACTTGCACTCACTGGTGGGTTGGTTGGTTGGACTTATGCATGAATCGGGGGCGGGGGAGAAATTCATTTAAGCAGAAAATAATTTATTCGTCAAAAAAAAAAAAGTTTTAAAAAAAGAACCTGATAAGATACACAATTTGGATTATACATTAGAAACAAAGGTAATAGGACCATATCTAAATAATAAGGCACAATTTGGATTATAGATTATAAACACAAGGTAATAAGACCAAATCCAAATAAATAGTGTCTGACATTTCGGTAACAGCGTTGTTATCGAAACGTCAGACACTATTTATTTGGTCTTATTACCTTTATAAAAAAATCGGAAAGCTTTTATTATAAAATGCACTAAAAAGAGGAAAATAAATCATTTAGGCATTGGCCATTGAGAACAATTATAAGATTCAAAATAAAAGTGACAGGAGATAATCATTGTATATTGGGTGAAGAGGTCAAATATTTAGTGAAACATAAAACATACCTTCATTATAATCACAACAAGTTTGAAATTCATGTCATGATCACCCCCCAGCTACTTTTGTTTCATAAAAATCTAATTTCTCAATAGAGGTAGCTTAAACATTTTTTTAAAAACTATTAATTAATTATTTATAATATAATGCGGCTTATGATTGTAAAATGACATTTGACAATTATCCAGCAAATGTTTCTTTTGAACGAAAAATAGAAATTTATTTTAAGGAGGTATAACGATTATTTCTTATGGATGAAGTATGAAAGGATGAATTGTGAAGAGTAATGATAAACGGAAAAATAAAGTGTAGCCTAGTGAACATGGCATCTGCCCGGTAAGCGGAACACTGTGGGTTCATTTCCCATCCATGGACACTTTATTTTTCCGTTTTGAATCAATTCATCCTTATATACTTTATCCCTAAGGTTAGAAATAATCGTTATTTCTCCTTAAAATAAATTTTGATTTTTTGTTCAAAAGAAACATTTGAGAGATAATTGTCAAATGTTGTTCTACAATTAATTATTTAATTTTTAGTCATGCATTTTCGAAATTCACACATTTTATCATAGCCAAATGATTTCTCAATTTAGAAAACAACACACACAGAATATCAAAAGTTGAAATGAATATAAAATTGAGAAAAAAAAATTTAAATACAGTCAAACCTCTTTAATTCAACACCCCAAGGGATCAGAGCTTTCAGTTGAATTAAAAGAAGTGTTGAATTAAAGTTATTCAGATGATTAGCTAATCATCTAACTCTAAAATAATATTTTTTTTAAATAGCCTTGTAATATAAATTGATCATATTAATTAAAACCATTGTGTGTGTATTATGTTTTGTATTATTTTTCATTTTTATGATTAACTTTGGTATCAGGGACAAAATGGCAATAATACATACATATATACCTAAAAATTAAGCTCATTATTTTTTAATTAAAACATTCACACAATGATTTTAATTTTTATGATTTTTCGAATGTTAAAAACTTATGTAAATTTGGCTGTAAATATCCATTTCTTGATTTCTCAGGAAGCCTCTAGGACCAAATTTTTGGTTGTTGAGGAACAAACTGCACCGGCTGACAAGGGCCAACAGCCCGTAATGACTTATCAAGAAAATGAGTTGGCCAATATCACAGAACAAGTTAAATCAATGTTTAGTTGATTTTTTTTCCACTAGATGGCGCTCTGCCAGGATATGCCTTTATTTTTAATATACAGTTAAACCTGTCTATAGCGTCCCATCTTGGGACTCACCAAAATAGGGTGCTATAGACAGGTCACTTTCAATGTATAATGTTTACATTTTAATGTTTAAAATCGGGTGCTACAGAGAGAAAGGCGCTATTTAGAGGGGGGGGCTATAGACAGGTTTAACTGTAATATAATCTTAAAATATATATATAGTACCATTATATATATATATTTAATTATAAATTCATTTAACATGATAAAATTTATCATATTAAATTTTTGGCAATATGTTTCCTATGATATTATCTCTCTCTATATCACAATGATTAATGGGGCTTGACTCATCATGATGATATATAGGAGATATTTGATTATTTTTATCATAAGAAACACATTCCCAAAAAAATATTATCAATTTTACTCTTATTGTTTAAATTTTAATTCTATTTATTTTAAAATGATTTATTTTTTTCTGGCAAAAGCAGGTGAAATGCTCTTGCGACATGAATATTTAGAATCTAACGAAAAGAGGGTAGAAGTCTTTTATACTGACCGCCAGTTTTGTTAGCATAGGTAAAGTGAAATAAGCAAAGTACTTCCAGGTATTGTCTATTCTCGGATTAATAGGGAGGGGCATCAGAGGGCCAGCAATGGAGAGTAAACATGTGCTTTCCTCAAGGAATCCTACTTTCTTGTCCAAATCTCAAGGTAAAATCCACGACTTACATAAGGAAGTGTTGGGGGAAATATTGTACCTCAAGTAACCATAGTAAATTAGTACATTCCTAACCACTCACAAGTCAGAAATTTTGTCAATGTTCAATGTTAGCTTGATTGACCAAGTGTGCAAATTTTTTCTGAAATATGTATTTAGATATACATTTTAAAAATTTATCACAAATTTGCAAGGATATATAGGAATTAGTCCATTCTCAACCACATTTTTAATGAAGCCCAGCCTCTCATTATGCCAGAGAAACAGCTGTGCCTTTTATTTTTTAAAGGAAATATACAAATTCTATTTATCAAATTTTTATCATTGTTTTCTGGATTAAGCTAATCTACAAATTTGCAGACTTCTTTTATGGTCTGGAAGTATAATAAAATTGATCACAAAATCTGAAAAAGAAATATATATAAATTAGTCCATTCCCAATTACCTAGGAGTCTGAAATATTGTCAACTTGTCATCAGGTTTGAGCAAGTATACCAAATTTCAGTTTTAGGTGCTCTATGAGTATATTGAAAAATGATTACAGGATGTGTGGGCAGACAGACATGGAAAGAAGTTGAATAAATGCTTTAAAAGAGAAAAAGGCCAAGAAGTGGGCAACAACAGATAACATCTCCCTATCTATCAACCCTGAATAGGTGCTGCCATAAATACCCTGCAGATCTCCAACCCAGATAGGCCAACTGCCCCATTTATTTTATAAAAATGCACCAAGTCTCTCTGCTTCCTCTCTTTAGAGTGGTTTGGAATTAGAAGACAGGAGGAAGAGGATAGCGTTCCAAGGTTCCATTGCATAAACAACATTACTTGGTTCAGCAGGCTAATCAAAAACTAACCCCTCCCAATTATCAGGAGGCCCAATCCTTAGTTCCAATTATCTGCAATCCCAATCATCAGCGGTCCCAATTAATACTACTACCAATTATCAGTAGTTTTAATCATCAGCAACCCCAATTATCAGAAGTCGCAATTATCAGCAGTTCCAATTATCACTAGTCACATTTATCAAAAGTCCCAATTATCAGCAGTTCCAATTATCACTAGTCACATTTATCAAAAGTCCCAATTATCAGCAGTTCTTAGAATCACAGTCCCAATTATTACTAGTCCAAATCATCAGCAGTCCCAAATATAAGCAATCCCAATCATCTGCAGTCCAATTATCACTTGTCCAATCACCAGCAATCCCAATCACCAGCAATCTAAATTTTATACAGTCCCAATTATCAACAGTCCAATTATCAGCCATCCCAATTATCAGCATTCCCAATTATCAGCCGTCCCAATCATCATTAATATATACAGTTATCAGCGTCATGCATTCTTAATTCTGTCACCGTTTGCTTTTGGTTCAGTGGTAGAATGCTCGCCTGCCACGGGGGCGCCCCGGGTTCGATTCCCGGCCGATGCATTTTTTTTTTTTTTTACAATTTTTAAAACTCATTTATATATTATACAAGAATGACATCCACGGCGCCAATTTATATAATTCGGCTAGTTAGTCATAAATATCAGCATCCCAATTATCAGCAGTCCCAATCACCAGCAATCTAAATTTTATACAGTCCCAATTATCAGGATTCCCAATTATCAGCAGCTCCCATTATTCCTAAATATCAGTAGTCCTAAATACCGGCAGTCCAATATAAAGATGAAACAAAATCAATTTACAAGTAGTTAAATGTCACTTCAGAGCTTCCAAGAAGACTCATCCTACACTAGTATAATAAACCCCAGAGTTCCAACACACAGTTTCTTTGACAATTCCTTCAACTGCCCCATCTACCATCTAGAATTTCTTCCTTTGTGGTTTTAAATTGTTATAATTTTATATTTAAATTATAATAGAACCTCCATGAGAGCACACTCATGCTAGAGGTCACCTCTCTACAAAGGACAGTTTTCATTTGCAAAAATACTATTTTTACTAATTAGCAAATCCCCAGTATGAGAACACCTCTTGCTTAAGGACACTTTGGCTCTGTAATTAGGTGTCCTTTACTGGGAGGTTTTATTGTGAAATATATATATTTATAATTATTTAACAATTTGTTGAAAAGCATCATTTATAAATGTGCTAATTAACCCTTTCACTGCCGATAACACGTGTGATTGTAAACCTTTCATCAGGAGTCAACAACTCACCAGCGTTGGATCCAAGACATTTATTCTTCTGGTTCAATGAAATTTGTGTTATTCAATAAAATATTTGGTAGGTATACCAGGGGAAATATACATTGTAACCTAGTTGTTCATGACTGATTTTGACAATGTTTTGTTCATATATTCTTATTATACAATATAATGCTGCTTATGATTATTGTAAAATGATGTTTGACAAGTTCTACCGCAAAAGTTTTGTTTGAACGAAAAAATCTTATTTTAAGGAGAAATAACTATTTCTATCCTTAGGGATGAAAAGTATGAAAGGATGAATAGTGAAAAGTAATAAGCTATAGAACTCTTCCTGTTTAGATAATCAAATAAAGTAAAGCATAAAGGAAGATGAGTTTCTTTTTAATAAAACACGAGCAAGCTTTCGGGCCACACGCCCTTCTACTGGCAAAAAAGCTAAGAGATTCAAAGAGATACAAGCCTATTTATACTATGGTAAGTAATATTTTGTAATGATGAACAGAAAAATTAAACTGTCCAGGATGTGAATATATATATTCTTATATTTACATATATTCTTATATTTACATATTGCATAACGCACCATCTATTATGTGAAATTTAACCTATTTTTGACACGTATGATTTCTTTTTTTGAAATAAAATAAATTTCTACTGCCCTTACTGTAATGATAAATTATTAGGAGGGCCTGGTTCATCAGTAGTGGTGAACTCTCCCAGCAGTTTCGCCAATTTAATTATATTTATTGAATAAAGAGAAAGAATGACGGGGCAAGTAGTGGCAATGGATAACTGGACATGTCTAGAAGTCTGGCAGTGAAAGGATTATAATTAACATCTTTAAAAAATAAATATCGTGAATTACAGATTTAGTAGGCCTTAGAAAGGTGTAACATTCAAGCCAAGTTTATAATAAAGAAGAACATGGTAATTTATCATTTTGAAAAGATCTAATCCAAATGGTACATGTGATGTTTCTATATAACAGCGTTGAAATAATCTTCAGACAAAGGTGTTGAATACAGGTTACTGAATGTACACACACAGTTGCCTGAAGATAGTACATACCCTGTTACTGAAAGGCCTCGTACATTTTAACCATTTGGATTTGGTCTTTCTACCCTATGTTTCTCATTTATAATACATATTGCACCTTATTGTCATTTTATTTAACTGCTATTAGAACCACAAGGTAATAAGACACTAAATCCAAATAAATAAATAATGTGACGTTTTGGTAACAGAGTTGTTACCCAGACAAAAGTAACTGAATGATTCACTGATTCAGTACTTTTGTATGATAATGTCTTGGATTTGGTGTCCTATTACCTTGTGGCTCTAATCTATAATCCAAATTGTATCTTTTCAATTACTGTAATTACTTTGTCGGTCCCAAGCCCGGATGAAAAAGGAGGAGGGGGGAGCAGTAACAAGCTCACTAAAAAACCTGGACTCAGCTGACCTGGCTGATAGTACCCTGTAAGAGCTCCTAATCCAGGGATACAGGATGTTTGTACTCCATGTTAGGAGGGGCTGCAAATGGTGTCTGTTCCTCATGTCAGAGGTGGTCATTTATTTTAGAGCTAAGTCGGCCTGCCACTGAGTAGTGCTCCAAGTCTTAATGACAAAGGCAGACGCATTCTACTTTACCCAATCATGATGGTTGTGGGGGTCGGTGGAAGGCTGGTTAAACCGTTTGGTTTACGACCACTACGACCCGGGTTCGATCCCCGCATTGGACACTTTTTTCTGTTTAAAAAAAAAAAATGCTCCAATGGCCCCCCGATTCTTGCAAAAGTCCAACCCCACCAGCGAGTGCAAGTACCCAAACGGGGCTCTGGCACATTTGTAAGTGCAAAGTCGATCTGCTTTCACATGTGTAGACATGTGGTGCGCTTACAGTAAAAAGCAGTCGCTAACTACCCACCATGATTATCATGGCCTGTACCACGTGTACTAGGGATAAGCAAAAAAAAAAATGATGGTTGTCAACAGACACCATCAAAAGTCTCAAGCTTTACAAGCTTGACACCCTAAAGTGGAGATAAGAAAGAAGAAGAAGAAGACCTATTTTGAAAGTATCTTTGGAATTACAAGGTAATAAGACCAAATCCAGATAAATAGTAGTTCTAATCTATAATCCAAATTGTGCCTTTTGTATCTTTGCAATAAAAACTATTGTATTGTTCATTATGCGACACCTAATGATGAGTTTTGCCTTAGAATGCTTGACCTAAAGCATGTAGAAGGCCTAATAATTGATCTGTATTGTTCATTATGTTTTGCATTTGAAGGTGTATTACTGATAAAAAATGTTTAACGTAACAATGTAAAGATAAGGGTTTTCTGTGAATTGCAATACTCTGTGTAATTTTGCTTCAAGCACAGCTCTTCAGCTGAAGGGACCAGACAACAAAGGCTTGTAAAACAAAGGAAGTTGTTTTTACCCCAAAGAGCTTTTTTTTTTCTTGAAAAGGCAGGAAGAAGTAGGTTGCCAAAATATCAAAATAAAAAAATATATACAGTTAAACCTGTCTATAGTACCCCCTCTAAATAGTGCCTCCTTCTCTATAGCGCCCGATTTTAAATACGTAGTACAATGCGATTTACATTAAAAGTGACCTGTCTATAGCACCCTATTTTTGGTGAGTCCCAAGAGGGGGCGCTATAGACAGGTTTAACTATATATACAACGTGTGATCAATAATTTCCAGGAATGCGACTGGATCACGTAAAATATTCAAAATAATGAAATAATTTTATAAGGACCTTATAGATAAAACATTTATCAACACGTAGAAATAAAAATTGATCACATAGACGCACCCCCCACGTTTTATCGAATTTATAAGCTCGAGTATATCGGAACATTTTCGAATTTTAGTATGGACTGTATTGAAAAACAGCGATTCTGCATAGGGTTTTGCTTTAAATTAGGGAAAACAGCTTCCGAATCATTTAAAATCTTGAAGCAGCCTTTTAAAGAAGATTACCTATCACAATCGAGGACATTTGAATGGTTTGCACGATTAAAAGCTGGTCGAATAAGCAAGAGAAAGCAAGGATGTTCAAATCGAAGCTTAAGTGTCTTCTTATCACTTTATTTGATGTAAAGGGATTGGTACATTATGGGCTCCTAATCCAGGGATACAGGATGAGCAGTGTTTGTACTCCATGTTAGGAGCGACTGCACATGGCGTCTGTTCCTCATGTCAAAGGCGGCCATTTCATATTGAAGCTAGATCAGCCTGCTACTGAGTAGTACTCCCAGTCTTAATGACAAAGGCATTCTACTTCACCCAGTCATGATGGTTGTCAAACTCTACAAGCTTGACACCCTAATATGATTGAGTGGAGATAAGAAAGAAGAGGGTTGCCTGGAGATAAAGATACAGTTGTCACATATTTGCTTAAAGTTTTGAGAGATTATGTAAATATGGTAGAAAATATATAAAAGGAAGTTTTTTTTTTTTGGCCAAGAGAGTCGTCGTGCAATAAATGAGATTTTTCAATTGATAAGGCACAATTTGGATTATAGATTATAAACACAAAATAATAAGACCAAATCCAAATAAATAGTGTTTGACGTTTCGGTAACAGGGTTGTTACCATCTTCAGACAAATATTGATTCAGTACTTTTGTCTGAAGATGGTAACAACACTGAAACGTCACACACTATTTGGATTTGGTTTTATTACCTTGTGTTTAGATTTTTCAATTGTTTCCTAGCTTGATGCTACAACAGTAAAACCCCGCTAAAATAAACCTGGGATATAGTGAACCTTCTTTTATAAACAAACCTAGAATAATTATCCCCATTCTACACCATCAAAAGTCTCAAGCTTTACAAGCTTGATACCTTAGTGTGATTGAGAGAGTGGAGACAAGAAAAAAAAAGAAGAAGATCTCCATTCTTATTTTACAATACAGTGAACTATGGCTATAACAAACCATGGCTATAGTGAACCCTAGGTTCAGTCCCATTAGGGTTTGTTATAGAGGGTTTTACTGTACTTATACTCAAATGTTTTATATAATCTTTATTGAAGAAAAATTTAGCAGCAGAGAGAGAATTTCAACGCTTCAATTTTATATATTAAAATAAAAGCAACTTAGGCCTTTATAATTTTTGTTTTTTCCAATTCCTTTGCAATTTTTAAAATGAATTATTATTATTATTATATATATATTTTTTTTGAGTAAAATCTAATTAGTATTTTTTAAAAGAATCAGGTGAGACACTTATTTCAGTAGAACACATCGGCAATTGTAATATTCCACACTAGGCCTACACGATGTAAACAAAAATAGTTCCATTTCTAAACCTAACCTAATTTAACCTATCTAAACTTAACCTAACTTTGCTTATTGATATACTCAGTAGAACATTGGTCAGCCCAAATGAGTATCTTTCCAAAATATGTAAATAAATACTGAAATTATTCGTAAACATGGGTTTTATATTTATCGTCTGCTTTTAAATAAATTTAACAAAATAACAAAGTTTGTGTCCAATACGTTTTACTAGTTTTGTTTTTGTTTATTTCAACTGCTTTTTTATTATTATTAAATTGACATAAAAATATTTTTTACTTGTAAAAAAAAAAAAAGAGAGAAAGAGAAAGATTCTGTATATTTTTAAAAAGAATACAATAGTTTGCATAATTTTATAAAGTTGAATAAATTTTCATTGATGACTTTAAATTCAATTTGGTTGAAATTAACACATAGCACATATGTGTGTATATAACAATGTCTTTTGGTAAAGTTTTATTTACTATGAAGTGAATATTACTCATTCCTTTAAGGTTAACTATATTAAATTTACTGGAGAGTATCATTTTTTTTTTTTTTTTTAAATTTGTATCATATATCCTTATTCATTTATAAATGCCATTTATCTAAAAATAGTTTGTGTACTTTTTGTTATTCTATTTTGGGTAAATTTAAAGGGACAATAACACGACATGGCCATTTTGTTGATATAGGTTATAAATTTTTAAAATTTTGACTGAAAAAAAAAAACATTTGACTAAAATGTATAAATAAACACAACCTTTTTGTTTAATTCCTTACCTCATTTTCTTCAATATCTTCCCAACTGTCGAGGATACCATCGGTTACATTACTAGCCATTTAATAATTTGCTATGAGTACTTTTCTCTATAAATTAAAGATACGCGAGCATTTTAATTTATACGAAAGAATTTAAAATAATGACACATAATAAGTTTATTTAGGAATTATTAATTTTTGGGGTAGGGAGGTGGGGCCAAATCTTTAAAGGTTGTTTATGTCATTTAATCTCCTACAGATTAAATTTAAAATAAAAATAAATAAAAAATATATATAGGTTAAATGATCACAAACTTTAAATATTCTTTAATTTGAAAATTTCCTTTTTAAGATCTCATTTATTTTTATTTTTTAATATATATTAATCAAGTTATAAATATATATTTATAAATATATATTAATCAAGTTTTTTAATATTTGCAAAACGCAAATAAATTGTAAATAAACATTAAGAATATTGATTATTTTAGTAGTTACTTTAAACAAAAGTAGAGTTATTTGATTATTTACTAGGCTGATATCTGTTTTTTTTTAATATTTCAATAGTTTCCAATAATTTTCAAAACAATGTCTGAGATGCTTATTTCACTCTTTAAAGATTTAGATACAAAATATAATGTCCCTACATTTTTTTCGCCATATTTTACTCGTGCTTTATCCCACACTATTAGAATTTTCAAAAATAATCAATATTCATCAGTTACAAAATATTATAAATCCATTTTCTATTATTTATTTTCATGAAATCTCTCATAATATATCCCAAACGCATTAATTATCTTAGTGCCGACCTTTATCATGAATTATCTTACCTTCCTCCAGCGCGATTGGTATGCAGTTGAAGTGTTCTAAATATCGCATATATCCATAGTCACCTGATAATTTGAGTTAATTACCATCAAATTTTAAATTAAATGATTTGAAAATCAAAACTATTATTTAAAATTATAAATTATTTTTTTGGAATTTGTATCCCACTCAAAACGAAATTTTATTGCACCTCTTCCACAATTATCACAGGGTTCTGACTTTTATTGATCAGATATTGCAAAGATATGAAACGATGACCCCCCCTCCCCCCATTTTCATTTTGCTTCCAAGAAAACCAAACTGTTTACTACCTTCTATTCAGCATGCCGCCTCCTATTACCTACAAAGGTTTTAAATGCCACCTTATTAGGAGTAGGTATGTTTACCCTTGAAGGACTGAGTAGCCTACCCAAGTTAAAATCAATCTGCCTACACACACCTGATAAACTGGAAGTCCTTCCACCATTAGACATTTCCACATTATTGTTGTGATATGCTAAATAACATATGTTACGTATTATATTTATTATCTATTATTAACTATGCAAAATCATGCCATTTGTCAATTGTTTTAAACTTATGTGAACTATTTACTTTTTATCTCTATCTTGTATAAAAGGAGATTACTAGATTAAATAAACATTCAGTTCAACTTGTAAGTCAGAACGAGTCTTTCTGATAACACATAATCATTACAACATGGCGCAGCCGACAAATAATTCCGGATTATGACAAGAAAAGTATCGAATTAAAATAGATTAATTCAACAGTGAGTAGAATGGAAGAGAGAGAGAGAGAGAGAGAGAGAGGAATCAAGCCGCCGGCAGAATTTGTCCCATACAGCAACGAGGAAAAATGGGAGAGCTGGAGAGAGTCGTTTGAAATTTTTGCAATAGCGGTAAATTTAGAAAGCATGCCGCTGGTGCGTCAGCGAGCAATTTTGAAGCATATTGCTGGTGAGAAAACAGTGATGATATACAAGACATTTCACATAAGTGAAAATGATACTTACCCAAGTTTAAAGGAAATGCTTGATATGTTAACGAACCATTTCAAGCCCCTCAAAAATACGATTCAAAGGAGAAATGCATTTTTTACCTGTGTACAAAAAGAAAGGCAGGGAATCATGGAATTTGTCACAGAAATAAAGCATCTGGCACAAGAATGTGAATTCGAGAATTTAACAGAATCTCTCATAAGGGATCGTCTTATAATTGAAATACTTGACCGGGAAATGAAAAGAAAGTTGTTAGAAGATCCACAGTTGACACTACCGAGGGCAATTTCGATAGCTATGATCTCCGAGTCAACATGCTCACAAGTAGCATCGTTGAATGAGCAAACAATGATTGAAAAAAATGAAAAATGTAATTGTTGAAAGATAGAATTCGAATGGAAAATGCAGAAGCAGGACCAAGGGTTATAAACCCGAGAAGAGAAAGAATAATAGAACCATGTAAGTGGTGTGTGTTGTGTTGTGCCCGTTGTTTTGTCAATAATCCACTCTGAGTCGTCGGAGCTCCCTTGGTACCGGTTTTATTTATTACCAGTGCCGGAACATAAGGAGAATACCACACACAGCTAGACGCGGAGTTAGTCCCCCGCTCGCAGCCGACACCAAAACAAAACGCCGGGATCCAGTCTCGGCCGGTTCCCGCCGCCACACTGGCGCCGCTAGGCGCGTGAGGATTCTCGCCTGAACCCTCAACATCTCCCCCAAAAAGTTTAGAGGAGGTTAGCGCTGGACACGCTTGTATCTTCTCCCATACCGCGACACTTTCCCAGGTGAGGGAGACAGCTGTTTTATCTCTGGAGCGATTGCTGGCAGCTGTTGTAGCTCCTCTGCAGGCACTTCATTTCCCGGAGTTTCCTCCGTTTCAGCGGGGAGTTCACTGTCAGGAGATGTCTCACTGGGGTCGACCTGTTGTTGGGAAGAAGCCAGAAGAAGAGAGTTCCGCCTGTAGGTCCCTATAGGAGTTTCCACGATGTATGAGCGGAGCGCTGAAGCCTTCTCGAGGACACTTCCCCACGCTCGAAGATCCTTCACCCAAACTTTCTCTCCTGCAATTAGTTCCGCCTTTTTCGTGGCCGCATGGCGTCTGTCAAAAGCCGTTTTCTGTGCCATCTTCCGCTGCTCCTCTTCCCCCCTGAGTTTGGATTGATCCACTGTTTTAGGGGTTAGTGATGATGAAGTGCAGGGAACCATAGTGCGAATTTTCCGTCCAAATAGAAGTTCCGCAGGGGAGAGTCCGTTTGCCAGGGGTGTTGCCCGATACTCCATGAGTGCAAGGACCGGATCTTTATTCTTTTTCATCAGGTTTTTCACAATTTTTACAGCAGCCTCTGCTTGACCATTTGATTGTGGATGCTTTGGGCTGGAAGTGATGTGTCGAAACCCAACTTCAGAGGCAAACTTCGTAAAAGCTGAAGTTGTTGATGGGCGAAATTGTGGTCCGTTATCACTGATTACAATGTCAGGGATACCATGACGAGCAAAGATAGCTTTGCAGTGATCTACCACAGCTTCCGAGGAAAGTTTAGTAAGTCGTACGACTTCGATAAATCGAGAAAAGTAGTCTACGACGACTAAGTACTCACTTCCTTCGTAATGGAAGAGATCCATCCCGACCTTTTGCCACGATCTTTCCGGAAAGTCGTTGGGGATGAGTGGTTCGTGCTTTAGAGGTTGATTCTCTATGCATTTCTCACAGGTTTTTACCATATCCTGGATTTCTTGACCTATTCCTGGCCACCAAACATGATCCTTTGCTCTTGCTCGACATTTTGTTATTCCTTGATGACCTGCGTGGATGCGGTTCAAAACATCTTTTCGCATGTTAGAGGGGATGATCACTCGCAGTCCTCTCATTAGTAAGCCGTTCTCTTCCCCTATCTCGTCGCGAACATCGTAGAACGAGTGTTCTAAGGGAGAGAGCTGACATTTGGCGGGCCAACCGTTTTTGGAATAAAATGCCACATTTTGAAGGGTAGGCTCCAGCTTCTGGTTGAGGGCTATTTTGGCAAGTCTGTCGTCTGTCGTGGATTGATGCAGGACGATGCTACGCACAAAATGTTCAACTTCTTCCTGGAGCTCTTCATCTTCGGGAAGATGCCCTGGAAGTGGTTGTCTTGAAAGGGCATCAGCGGTGATTAGGTCCTTCCCCGGTGTATGAAAGATATGAAACGAGAACTGAAGCATCCTCATACGGTACCGTTGAAGCCTTGGCGTTAGATCGTTCAGATCTTTAGTGGTGAAGATGGGGACTAAAGGTTTGTGATCTGTTTCGATGAGGAAGGTTTTTCCAACCACAAAGTCCTTGAAGCGCTCACACGCCCATGTGATTGCAAGGGCTTCCTTCTCTATTTGAGCGTATCCCTGTTCCGTCTTCGTCAGCGTCCGTAATGCAAAGGCCACTGGGCACCACTCGTTGGCTTCATGCTCTTGCTTGAGGACAGCTCCCAGGCCATACGATGAGGGTAAACAGAAATAAATCAAAGTATTATTTGAAACCAAAACAAACTTTCCTGATCGCGACATAGTTCTCCGATTGCTCCAGGTGTATGGAATTTTTAAAAAGCTTACCAAATGGTCATATACATACGGATTTTAAATTATGATAAATCCGAAATACATAACATCACTCATCTCACTTTACCTATGCTTCGATCATTGTTTTGAACTCTCAATTAAAAGTTTCTCTTATCCAGGACTTTACTTCGCAGTAACAATGAATATCAATACATCAGATAAACCAATCATTCTTTGTCGCATTTACATTCACCCAAATCGATTCAATGATAATTATGCCCAGTTTCTAAATAATATTGTCAAGTAGCTCTGGAACTCCAGCCACAGAAAGCTCCATGGGACACCTGTCATCAATCATCACTGGACTCCAGGGGGGGGACGACCACAGGTGTGAAAGGGGTCTCAGAATCTAATCGGCAAATAAGGAAAAACGAGACGCCTCGATGGCTGGCCACTCTTATTATTATTTGGCCATTATTATTTTTTTACCTTCGGAAAAGTTGTTATATTAGCTGACTCTCTCTCTCCCTAATTTATTATCATATTTATTCATATTTATATTTATTCTGTATTTAACCTTATATATCTTCTATATATATATAAATGAATGTTTGTATGTTTGTTGGTTTGTATGTCCGGTATACAAATTCGCAGTAGTCCACTAATTCAAACCAAAATTTCCATACATAGGTAAAAAATAACGGGGATGACGATAGGCTATTTTAAAAAAATATATAAATCAATTATTAAAACTATATATTCAAATTATTCGACTTAGCTCACGAGCAGCGCCCTCTAGAACGCTCAAGCGACCTGCCGGCGGCGCGCGCCCGTTGGCTGCCGGCAGGTCGCCTGAGCGTTCTAGACGAGAAGCTTTTTCTTAATTACAATGCAAGTCCTTAACTATATTTACAGGTTTTCTAATTTATAACTATTTCACATATTTACATATATATTTTCATTTTTTGCTATAACTGATCTAATTCGCCGTTTAAAATAACTGCTCTTGCTATATTTGCTATGTTTTATTTTGCTATGTTTTATGTGTTTGAATAATACATTTAATCGTGTAAACCCGGGCGTTGCCCGGGTCATTCGTCTAGTAGGCCTATATATTAAAAACATTTCCAAATTTCAAGTAGGTGTATCTCAAAATCTTGCGTGATAAAAAAAAACTAATGGTATATTTGGAATCAGCATAAAGAGTTAAATTTAGATAAGATGCTGTTTCTATTGGGACAAATAAAAATAATTTTTGATAAACCAGTGTAATATAATAAGGTTTATGCAAAAATGCTTACATAATATTTTTATGCATTTTTTGCTTGTATTTATCCCAATACCAAAAAAAGGCTGTCACGCAAAAACCATGGGTGATGGAAAATTTCTGATTAGATTTTTGAGTTCAGCATGAAAAGTTACACTAGAAACACCATCAGGTTCTCTTGGACAAAAATATTGTTGACCAGTGTAGTCCGAGGCTGTGGATAGAATTCCAAGTGAATAGTGTTTGTAGCGGATAGCTGAGCCAACAACGTCCAAATACTGGAAGATATCAATAAATAAGTTTGATTCAAGATAGCCTTCATAATTAATGTATCTCATATGTATTACCTTTAATCATTCTATAGAGTATAAAGTCTATAGAGTTCCTAGAAACGACCAATTGTTGCCATTGCCGGCCCAGCGCCCGCCGGGGAAGCCTCTATGAATCTCGGGTCTGACTACCTCCTGGTGAAAACTTGTCTTGTCACGACAACTGGCCATAGGTATGCCACCTAGGCCATGGTTTAGCGATGACGATTTGACTATGGGTCATTTTTTAGCCGAGCTGGCGATTGGTCTTAGGCATATCTACTGTTGGTCGTCTTGGCAGGACTCATGACGTCAGGGGTTGATCAGATCGCCAGAGGTAAAATGGCTTCCCCAAATTTTAAATAAAAAATAGAACTCTATGATATCAATTATGTGTGCGTGTTGTGAGTGGTATAATGGTGTGTTATTGTTAGTGGTATATTGGTCTGTAATTTTGAAATTGTATGTGTATAGAGAGCCTGTTGTGAATATGTATTGAGAATGTAAATGGGGCTATGTATCGAAAAGGTATTTAGAGTGTAAATTATAAAACAACAATAAGGTCGATATAAAATACAGTAACAGTAAGTAACAAGTGATTACAACACAAAAACACATTGAGCTAAATCCATCACACGAGAGAGAGACGTGCCGAGTGCAGTTAAACTCTAGACACCGTAGTCACCTAAATATACTGTTCAGAAGAGCCACACACAGTCGATTCTCTTCAGCTGTCCAGCATTCCTAAGACATAGGATGCAAACAGCTATCCTACTTGGACTGACCTACCTCAATCCTACATCTATGGCCAGCCTTCCTCAAAAATCTTGCGCGATAAAAAAAAAACTAATGGTATATTTGGAATCAGCATAAAGAGTTAAATTTAGATAAGGTGCTGTTTCTTTTGGGATAAAGAAAAATAATTTTTGATAAACCAGTGTAATGTAATAAGGTTTATGCAAAAATGCTTACGTAATATTTTTTGCATTTTTTGCTGTATTTATCCTAATACAAAAAAAAGGCTGTCACGCAAAAACCATGGGTGATGGAAAATTTCTGATTAGATTTTTGGGTTCAGCATGAAAGGTTACACTAGAAACGCCATCAGGTTCTCTTGGGCAAAAATGTTGTTGACCAGTGTTATCAGAAGTATTGTTGTATACTACATGTTGATGTTCTTTTTGTCTGTGTGTAGTGGTCAAATATCATTTCTATATTATAAAATGTTAGATATATGTGTTTGATATATTATAGATAAAAATATTATATTATTTATATTTAGAATGATATATAATTATTTTTATTATATTATTATGACCATAAATAATATGATATTAATGTTAATTTATATAATTTTAATAAAGTACACCCATACCTCGCTTTGCGTCGGGGTTACGTTCCAAAAAACACGACGCAAAGTGAAAATATGTGAAGGCGCAATCAAAAACAAAGGTGTTGCCATATTTTAGGAAAAAATATTCAAAAAAAAAAAATTAAAGACTCGAATCCAAAACAACGCAACTTCGAAAATCTAACGACGCACAGTGAAAATCAGTAAAAATTAAGCAGCGACGCAACTTCGAAAAAAAAAAAAAACGCAAACGAAACGACGCAAAGCGAGGTATTGGTGTATATTCTATGAGCATTATATATTTATAAGATGAATGTTTTAATATAATATTTGAATTAAATAGTTATTAAACAAATTAAAACTTATAATGAAAATATGAAAAGTTAATATTTGGGAGCCACTACAAATTATTTATTCATAGTATAGTAATTTAAAACATCAAATTTTTCAAAAATAGGAACCTTGGTTATCTACACATTTTTTTTCAGTGTGAAAAAAGCTGTTGAAATGCTAGTTCAAAGTCGAATTTTCTAAGCTTGTTTAGCTTCACCGTCGCATTTTCAATTATTTCTGATGACAATGAAAAGCGTCTCCCTTTTAACGTGTATGGCCTTGTCTTTATTGTTTGCAGAAGAGCATTGCTCGATGCAAATATTTAAATGTAATTCTACTGTCCTATAAGCTTATGTTCATAGTTTTCTTGAAAACAATTTCTGAGATTCCATCCTTCAGTGCTGCGTATATAAGCAAAATCGTCCAATACAGTATTGGAGCTCTGAGAAGCGGTCTGGTGGATTAAATTGGCGAAACCGCTGGGAGGGTTCACCACTGATGAGCCAAGCCCTCCCAATATATTTTTTTCATCGCAGTAAGGGCAGTAGAAGTTTGTATTATGTATAAAAGAAACATTCGTGCTTTTAAATCCTTTCATTTTATATGTATAAAGTAACTGACCAAGTAAACCTAACTGAAAAAGTAAAATTGTACTCGAATCAGGTGGATAAATTAAGAAAAAGGCATCTTCTAATCATTCAAACTAAAAGTTGTTGATGGCTTGCGCCATCTATCAGAATAAATATCAACTAATCGTTGATATTTTTGGTATGTTGACCCCAAATTCTGGAATAATTAAAATAATAAAGGCTTCATTAATATTTATTCCGATAAATGGTGCAAGTCATCAGCATTTTTTTTATTGCACGATCAGGTAAAGTTTATGATGCACTAGCGCACCATCTGTTATCAAAATACAAAACTATTTTAGACGCGTAATATTCTTTTAAAAATAAAACTACAAGGTGCGTTCATTAATTTCCAGGACTGGTTAAAAAATAAAATAAATAAAAAAGCTAGAGAAAATATTTTTTTACAGAGTTGAATATTGGACATTCGACCACACCTGACTGAAAGCACGAGTCTCGTGGCGCACGCGCCGATCTAAAAATAGAACAAAACAACTTCCTTGTAAGGTTCGCATTTCTAATTTTAAAATGGCCATTTTCGAAGAGCAGAGAATCTGCATTAAGTTTTGTTTTAAATTGAAAAAAGTGCTACTGAGACGTATGAATTGATTAAAGAAGCTTTTGGCGATGCAGCTTTATCCCGTTCAAGAACTTTTGAATGATTTTCACGCTTCCAAAAAGGTCGGGAAAATGTAAACGATGATCAGCATACCGGGCGTCCAAGATCATTTCGTTGCGAGGAAAATAAGCTCAAAATAAAGGAGTTAATTAAATCTAACAGAAGAATTTCTATTAAAGACTTATCTTCAGAGACTGGACTATCTGTTTATTTGGGGATAATGAGGTGCTTAAGGGAGGCAGTGCGCCTTAAAAGACCTGAAAGATGGCAAAACAATGACTGGATACTTCACGTCGGTAATGCGCGGCCGCACACAGCCCATGTTGTTTTGCAGTTATTGGCCAAGCATTCAACCATACAGATCCCTCATCCACCCTATTCCCCCGACTTAGCCGCCAATGACTTTTTCCTCTATCCTAAATTGAAAATGAACTTGAAAG
>CP092873.1:75660332-75818077 GCA_030710605.1 Cordylochernes scorpioides
ATGCACTCAATGGGAAATCTGGTTTCCCCCGTGGTTTCAAGCGCAGGCTGATGAGGCCCATGGAGTTCCGGCTCCAGTCACCAGAGGGCAGCCTGGGTCGGTCCCGCCGCAGCCATCGTCATCGCCGCTCCAACAGCCACGGCAGCTCGGTGCAGTTCTCCAACACAGCTGTGCAGTCCTCCCCTCCTGTCAGCCCCCGGCGACACAACTCAGAGACCCAGACAGAGGACTTGCCCATCTCCATCATTTCCCAGCCTCTGGACGACCCCTTCCCCGAGCCTCCCACCTTCCCACCCCCCATCCCCAACTCCCCCACATTCCGACAGCCCATTCCCACCTCCCCAGAGGCCATTGCCTCCGTCTCCATCAACCTCAGCCGGCAGCTTGCCATCTCCTCTCACGTAAGTTGCATACAATCCTTGTTGTTGTTGTGTCCAATGAAGAGCCTCAGATGTCTCCATACATCCCTATCACAGCAGTCACACTATTCTCTATCTTGGGTGTGTATACTGTATTGTTGTTGTTGTTGTGGTGTCCAATGAAGAGCCTCAGATGTCTCCATACATCCCTATCACAGCAGTCGCAATGTCCTCTATCTTGGGTGTGTATACTGTATTGTTGTTGTTGTTGTGGTGTCCAATGAAGAGCCTCAGATGTCTCCGTACATCTCTATCACAGCAGTCGCAATGTCCACTATCTTGGGTGTGTATACTGTATTGTTGTTGTTGTTGTGGTGTCCATTGAAGAGCCTCAGATGTCTCCGTACATCTCTATCACAGCAGTCGCAATGTCCACTATCTTGGGTGTGTATACTGTATTGTTGTTGTTGTTGTGGTGTCCAATGAAGAGCCTCAGATGTCTCCGTACATCTCTATCACAGCAGTCGCAATGTCCACTATCTTGGGTGTGTATACTGTATTGTTGTTGTTGTTGTCGTGTCCAATGAAGAGCCTCAGATGTCTCCATACATCTCTATCACAGCAGTCACACTATTCTCTATCTTGGGTGTGTATGCTGTATTGTTGTTGTTGTTGTGGTGTCCAATGAAGAGCCTCAGATGTCTCCGTACATCTCTATCACAGCAGTCGCAATGTCCACTATCTTGGGTGTGTATACTGTATTGTTGTTGTTGTTGTCGTGTCCAATGAAGAGCCTCAGATGTCTCCATACATCTCTATCACAGCAGTCACACTATTCTCTATCTTGGGTGTGTATACTGTATTGTTGTTGTTGTTGTGGTGTCCAATGAAGAGCCTCAGATGTCTCCGTACATCTCTATCACAGCAGTCGCAATGTCCACTATCTTGGGTGTGTATACTGTATTGTTGTTGTTGTTGTGGTGTCCAATGAAGAGCCTCAGATGTCTCGGTACATCTCTATCACAGCAGTCGCAATGTCCACTATCTTGGGTGTGTATACTGTATTGTTGTTGTTGTCGTGTCCAATGTAGAGCCTCAGATGTCTCCGTACATCTCTATCACAGCAGTCACAATCTATCTTGAGTGTAAAGCTGCTGTTCTGGGTACATGTCAATTTAAAATCAAGTTACAAAATGCTTCTATATAATATTTTTTGAATTTTCAAGCCACTACATGTAATTTATGTGTAAAAGTGTTACTGAAACATCACATATACATTACTTGTTGGGATTTGGTATTTTTACCTTTAGATTTTTCTAGCTCTAATCCAAATGGAACCTCACCACATCTTGTTTTATCTTTTCTGAATCATTTCCTTCTTTCACCTATGTTTTCTTACCAGAAGATGTATATGTCTCCAGGAGTATTCCTCATCCGATGAAGAAGGTCGTAGCAGTAGTGATGAAGACACAGTCAGGTCTCAGAGGTGAGTGCAATTTTTTTTTACTGATGAGGCATCATTTTTTCTATCTCTTCCCCATACTCGATTATATTGGTTATTTTTTAGAATTATACAGGGAACTTTTTACCCTTGTAAACCAGACTCTGGTAGAGGACATGTAACATCCTAATGGAATGGCTAACACAAAAGGGAACCAAATGAAAACCGAGATAAGCTTTCAAATTGATTCTTGCAATAAAGAAGGGGAACTTTCTTGTCCTTGATGGGAGAAATCATCCCTAAAGGTGGAAGAACCATATTTTTTTGAGCAATGGCTTAGACCTCTATATAAGAAGGGACTGGCAAACTACTCCGCCTTTGCCGGTCCCAAGCCCGGATGAAAAAGGAGGAGGGGGAGCAGTAACAAGCTCGCTAAAAAACCTGGACTCAGCTGGCCCGGCTGTTTGTACCCTGTAAGGGCTCCTAATCCAGGGATACAGGATGAGCAGCATTTGTACTCCATGTTAGGAGCAGCTGCGCATGGTGTCTGTTCCTCATGTCAGAGGTGGCCATTTCTTTTGGAGCTAATTCGGCCTGCCACTGAGAAGTGCTCCCAGTCTTAATGACAAAGGCATTCTACTTCACCCAGTTCTCAAGCTTTACAAGCTTGATACCCTAATATGGTTGAGTGGAGATAAGAAAGAAGAAGACTTCTGTATCAAGCACTGATGAGAAAACTATATGGACCAAATATCAGATCAAATTGGAGAATATTTGTCTGTATGGTCAGCAAAGGTTGATCTCAACTTGTTTGATGCTAACAACAACCAAACCAGACTACATTGATGATGTGAAAGAGTGTTTCCCTAGATTATGTTCCACTGTACTGACCTTGTGTGTAAACTACAGTCCAACATCTTTAATTCAAAACCTTGAGGGATCAGAATTTTTGTTGATTTAAAGTTGGTGTTGAATTATAGTCGGTTAAATTAAAATAAATAGCCTGGTTGCGATTTGTAAAAAACTGTTGAATTAAAGTATCTGTTGAATTATAGTCGGTTAAATTTATTTTATAAATAGCCTGGTTGCGATTTGTAAAACACTGTTGAATTAAAGTATCTGTTGAATTATAGTCGGTTAAATTTATTTTATAAATAGCCTGGTTGCGATTTGTAAAACACTGTTGAATTAAAGTATCTGTTGAATTATAGTCGGTTAAATTTATTTTATAAATAGCCTGGTTGCGATTTGTAAAAAACTGTTGAATTAAAGTATCTGTTGAATTATAGTCGGTTAAATTTATTTTATAAATAGCCTGGTTGCGATTTGTAAAAAACTGTTGAATTAAAGTATCTGTTGAATTATAGTCGGTTAAATTTATTTTATAAATAGCCTGGTTGCGATTTGTAAAACACTGTTGAATTAAAGTATCTGTTGAATTATAATGGGTTAAATTAAAGTGGTTATTCTGTACTTTGATGATATGTGAAAGACTGTTAACCGGAATGGCAAATGGAAACTGTACTGGCCTTGTAAACTGAATTATTTTGATGATGTGAAAGACTATTAATATAAGAATTGTCCCATTGAAGCTATACCGGCTTTGTAAACTGAACTGCTTTGATGACGTGAAAGACTCCAGCCCATGGAAACTGTACCGGCTTTGTAAACTGAATTATTTTGTTGATGTAAAAGACTGTCAACTTAAGACTCCAGCCCATTGAAGCTATATTCCATCCCATGGAAACTGTACCGGCCTTGTAAACTGAATTATTTTGATGATGTGAAAGACTATTAATTTAAAACTCTGTCCCATTGAAGCTATATTGGCCTTGTAATCTGAACTACTTAGATGATGTTGGCCCACTGTACTCTATGTGACGTAGACCTGTGTGGTCCCAGGGTCCGGGTGAGGCCACAGCTCCAGAGTGGGGAGTCCATGACTACGCTCAGTTCCGGAGCGGAGGAAGAGGGCAACACCAGTGAATGCTCCAGCTCCCCGGACACCAACAACCCTTCGAGTCTCTCCAACCCGGACCTCTTGAAGCCCCACCTCTTTCAGGTCAGCAACCACATCTTTGTTCCCATCTATCCCTCTACTATAGTCAGACTTGATTCTAACATCTTAATTCTCAAGTCCCAATGGCCATCAATCTGTGTATTGATGATAACACTACAGTAGAACCTCTCTTCTTGCTAGCAGATACCAGCGTTGGGTAAAATTTAATCAAGATTACATTTTCTATAATTACAACTAATTGATAGGGTACAATTTGTATTTTTGTATTTGTGATTATATTACATTGTGTTTCTAATCTGTAATACAAATTGTACCTTATCAATTACTTGTAATTATATAGAAAATATAATCATCAATATTTGCAATTTTAATCATAAAAATGTACACATTTGGTTCAACACTGGGGCAAACACACTTTGAAAAAAAAATTATAAATCGTTAAAATACCTTATCCTCTCTCTCTAAAGGACACTTTGCCTTTACAACAAGATGTTGTATTTTAGAACACTTCATGATTTTGCATTTCATCTTCGCATACTTTGGTGAAAGTCTGACTTTGCCTGTAATTTGAGGTCATTCCTAACATTGAAGTCTTTGCTGCTGACTCTAAAATGAGTACAGACCTCCGTATCCCTGAGGAGAGACTCTTTCTGAGGTCTATCAACCGGGTCAGTTGAACTCAGGATTTTTAAAGATATCTTTCTCCTCTTCTAACAATGCTGCTGTCAGTCTGAGAATGCTTATTCGTCCGAATTATTCTGCTTGTTTCACATCTGGCTTAGTTCATTACTGAAGGTCGTTTTACTATCTGCCACTTGGGGATGTGCCCTGTAGCAGTCAGCTCTGTAGAGGGAGCATATACAAGTGTTGTCCTTTCGAGAGAGATAGATGTTCTACTGTACTTAGTGGTGGTGCTTATCTCCATGGTCAAGCCAATTCCTGAAGTCCTCTCCAATTTTGCGATGGTAGTTATAGGCCTGGAAAATAGGTCCTCTATTGTCAGTTCTGAGTATGACAAGATATGTTCCGGAGAAGCTTCTGCACTATTGTATTTCAAGCAGTTATTATAAATAGTTATATAACAACGCTGTTACCGAAACATCACACACTATTTATTTATTTGCATTCAGTCTTATTACCTTGTGTATATAATCTATAATCCAAATTGTACCTTATCATTTATACGTATATATTTCTTCAAAGGTAAGATTATTGTTATTGCTTGGTAAGTGACACGCATATTGTACTTAGTAATAACACCATTGCTTAGAGGAATAATTACTCCAACAACGGGATCTGTGGTGCAGAACCCCCTAGAGGAATCCCCGCCCCCTCTTATAACTGAGGTGACAACCCCTGTATGGCTGTGATCCCCCCCCCAATGTCTGTTGTAGCATAGTCCCTCCCCCCCTTTGTTATTTATTAGAACATCCTCCACCTTTTTATCATTTATTATCATTATTATCAATTATTATTACCATTTGTCATTTTTTTTTTTTACATACAAAAAAAAAAATCTAATTCTCAATTTATTTTATTATTATTATTTAAAAGAATGATTTATATATATAAAGATCTAATTATATTCAGTTGAATTTTTTTTTTTTAGGTTGTTTATTTTTGTAACTTTTTTTTTTTTTGTAATCAAAATTGATTTTTTTTTTCATTGATAAAAAAAAAGCAGCTATTGTGTCTATATTATAAAAATGATGAGATTTTTTAAAATAATAAATATATGTAAATATGTATTTTGTTTTTTTTTTCTTGGTTCATAGTATTCAATGAGAGAATATAAAAAGCCCAAATGTATTTTTTTTTTTTAAACAGCAGAAATTCATTTTTATATCAATCTGTTAGCAATTTTTTAATGAAGACCTATTTTCAGTTTAACTTCATCTATACTCTTTTTATTTTTTCAATTGAAAATTTCTTCTTTTTTCAAGAATATCTCTGAAAAATGTGCTCTCTTGAGTTTTTAAAGTCCTTATTGAAAAGTTTTGTTAATTTTGAAAATTGTTTACCAAGTTTTAAAGATTTTTTCCCTTTTTTAAAAATTTTGAGCTTGTAAAGATTCCATTTTTAGCACACAGTTTTTCTGAAGATTTTTTTCCAATACAGTAGAACATTCCCCATAAGCGGAGATTCCCACTTGTGAACACCTCAATACAAAAAACAGATTTCATCTCTAAAATTCACCTTTCTTTTTCTTCAATGAATTTCTGAAAATGTTTATTTGTAATTATTTTATATCATTGATATATTTAAACAGAATGGAGGGTGGCAACACTGTTGAAATCTCATAGAATAATTTATAATTATTATTTTTTTTCAATTATTTGATTCTTTAATATTCAAAATGAATTTTGAAGTCCCTCTCTTTATCTCTTCATTTTTTGAAATTATCTGTAAAACAAAAAAGGTGGCTATAGAGTAATTATTGTTTTATATTTGGCAACTCTGTATATATATTCATAGATTATTTTTATTTTGATATATGACAATTTTTTTTTTTAAATGAGATAGCTATATTTGAAAATATGTCAATTTTTTTTTTATTTGGTATCAATTCAATGATAGTTTTATCATCATACTGAAATGTTATGAAGCCATTTCTGTTTGTTATTTATTCATAGAATATTCCAAGAATTTTTTTTTAAATTAAAAATATTATTTTCAAAAAATTTCTTCCTTTTTATTTTTAAGATTGTTATAAACGTTTGTAACACTCTGATAATTTTTTGAAAAAAAAAAAAAAATAATAATTTTTTTTTCAATGTCAATTATTTTATTTTAAATTGCAAATAAGCAAAATAAAAGTTCTACATATATCTTATTAATCAAGCAGCTATTATTCTAAGCATTGTTATTAAAGAATGCAGACAATTGGTTAACTATGTACATATATTTTTTTCATTTAAAGGCAATTTCATGTAGATTTCTTTATTATTATCTTTTTAATTTCCTATTTTCTTTCCAAGTAAATGATGATCATTATATAACAGATCAAATTGGAGAGTATTTATCCATATATAAAAGCATAGGGTTCCTCTCCCATCAAAATAAACCTCAAAATTAAATGCCATCTATTTACTGTTGCTGCAAACCAGCGGCCTCAGGTTGGTGACAAAGCTACAACACCTGATCCCAGCAAAATTTCCATCAAATTTGTTCATATAGTCACCAAAAGTTGATCTCAATGGACATTAACATTTTCTCCAAAGATCTAAACTGGTGAATCTGTATGCGTTAAAAGTTTCCTTCTATAAAATAATTTTTGTAATTAAGATTTCTTTTATATAAAACTAAATTTTAAAGATATCTAGATTCTATTACTTTTGATTGAATCAGTAAAAAAACATTGTCACCCTATCTAAAGGATATGAAAGGTGATTTTAAAAACAATATCTGATCAAAGCATTCTAAGATATTAAAAAATCTTCATATTGCTATATCCTATATCAGTCTAAATTATAGTTTATATATTTTGTTATCTTTTTGCTCTACAATCTTTTTTACTCATATATAAGTTAACTCTTTTATATTATAAATATTTAGAATAATTTATAGAGGGCTTTTTATTCAAAACTACAAATGATTTTTATTATAAATATATCTTCTTCTTCTTTCTTATCTCTACTCAATCATATTAGGGTATCAAGAATATATCTTATAGGAAGAAACAGCTTCAATATATAATCCTTCTGTGAGTATTTTATTTGAATTTAAAAAAATTGTGTGAATTAAAAATTGGAAAAAAAAAATTAAAGAAAAAAGGATTTTTTCTAAAAAATATAGAAGAAGAATTTAAGAATTTTTGAAAAATTTAAAGAAATGGCTTCATTATAACCCTTCTGTGAAATTTATATAATATATTTAAAGAAAAAGATCTTGTAATTCTAAAAAATATATATTTATTCCACTTTTCCTATTTCTAAATCATTCCATCCATTAATTGGTTGTGTATTTCTTTTTAACCCAATTGGTTGAAAAACATTTTTTTTTTAAATGCTCAATTATATATATTTTAATAATGAAAAAAAAAACATTCCATATAAAAATTGAAATGATATTTAACAATGTTGTATAAATTGGATGAGATTTTTTAAAATGAAATTTTTTTTAATTGAAAGTGATAATTTTTTTTTTTTTTTTTTACACTCTGAAAAAATGTTTTTTGGTGGTTATTATTCTTCTCATTTGTCTTTTAAAAAATTTGAAATATATATATATACTCATTTTTAGGTTTAATAAATGCAGTAGAATCTCCATGAGAGGACACTCACGCTAGAGGATACCTCTCTAGAAAGGACAGTTTTTATTTCCAAAATTACCATTTTTACTATTTTGCAACTCTCTGGTAAGAGGATACATCTCCCTAAAGGACACTTTAACTCTGCAATTAGACGTCCTTTACAGGGAGGTTCTACTGTGACTCATAAGGCTTTATGAAAAATGTGAGGGTAAAAATATATTTAAAAAAACTATAATAATTGAATGATAAAGCACCATTTGGATTATAGATTAAAGCTAAAAGGCAATAAGACCTAATCCAAATATATTAATAGTGAATGATGTTTCTGAAACAGCATTGTTACCATCATCAGACAAAAGAAAAATTTCTTTTGGTCTAGAAACAAAAGGTAACAGCAACAAATAAATAACTGTGTGTATGTTAATGAAATGTTACAAACTGTTTATTTATTTGGATTTCTTATTACCTTGTGTTTTTAACCTATAATCCAAATTACAATAGATCATCCATGAGAAGACACGCTAGAGGACATCTCTCTACAAAGGACAGTTTTCATTGTCAAAATTTCCCTTTTTTTACTATGTAACAACTCTCCGGTAAGAGGACACCTCTCTCTAAAGGACAATTTTGCTCTGCAACTTGATGTTGTCTTTTACAGGGAGGTTCTACTGTATATACCAATTATTCTTTAGTCTGATGACAATACAATACTGTTATCAAAACCTCACATTTTGTGAAGTTTTGTCTTGGGTTGCCTTCTTGTTTTTAAATTATTATTCCATGCTTTTACAACACCTATCTCAAAAATACATTCTTTTAAGTTCCTTAAAGGATCTTTATATATTTACAAGCACTTTTAAAAATTCCATTTAATAATTCCATTTAAAAAAATGTTTTTAGCCCCTTCTTTTTTTTTGTTCCCGATTTTGTTTTATAAAGTGCTTCAGTATTTGGTTATGATGACATTCCTTTGTTAATTTTACAAATTGTCTTTTTTTTTTTTTCAAAAATGATTTTATATTTTTTTACTCAAACTGGATTTTAAAATGTTTTTCTTCTTCTTCTTATAAATATGTAATTAAAATTGAGATATATTTTACTGAAATTTATTATTTTTTTAATCAGAAAATGAAACTTAAACCATTTTGCTAGCTAACAATTATTTTGTACAATGAATTCTTAAACATTTTCTCTCTGATGGAAAGGAATATGAAAGCTACTTCACACTGAACTGATAGAACCGTAATACAAAAATATATTTCCCAAAATGAGTTTCTTTTCATTTTAAAATGCTAGTTTTCAAGCAATGATTGCTCTTCAATCAGCTTAATAAAAAAACATTGACTATTTCTAACATTACATATAAATCTTGTAAGATATATTCAATGTTTTCTTCTTTCTTATCTCCACTCAATCATATCAGGGTATCAAGCTTGTAAAGCTTGTTGATGGTGTCTGTCGGGGATGAGTAGAGCACATCAATGGATGAATCAATACAGTCAATAATGTGTTTTGGGGTTGCAGGTTGACACTTAGTACATAGTGGGAAAACCATGCAACCATTCTGGAAAGTCATTGTCCGTAGATGACCAGACTTAAGTCTGGAAATCAAAGACTGTTGTTCTCTTGGGAGGACAGAACTGGTGCTTGTCCCTCCTGCTCTGTACCAGTCATTTGCAGCATTAGATTTCCATTCTTGCTGGCATTGGGTTTTGATAGTACGAAGGAGGTAGTTGATGTTTTATATTAAGCCTGTTGAAGAGCGATTATCGCTTGAAAGCTAGAGTTTTTAAATAAAAAGAAACTCATTGTGAGAAAATATATTTTTGTATTTTTTAAAAAGTTTTTCTCAATTTTATCATGATAGGATCATACATTAAGACTATGGTCAAAAATAATAAAAACTGTCTGAATTTACCCAAACTAATATTGAAGCAAATTCATTGATTTATCCTAATTATAGAATATTTATAATAAAAGAAAATAAGACCTAATCCAAATAATTTATTAGTGTGTGACGTTTCGGCAACAACATTGTCACCATCATCAGACAAAAGAATATTCTTTTTTATAAATCTTTTGTATAAATCACATTTATTCTTTTGTCTGATGATGGTGACAATGTTGGCGAAACGTTGTACACTATTAAATTATTTGTATTAGGTCTTTTTTTATTATAATCTATAATCCAAATTGTGTTTTATCATTATAGAATATTTAGTGAAACTTTTACATGGTTGTCAGAAAATTGAACATGCAACTTGAAAATTGCCCTCAAACCTATTTTTTACTTCATATATATTTAAATTGCATACAGACTATTTGAACATTCTATATATGTGAAAAAAATATTGATAAAAAAAAAGGTCAGGTGTTGGTATTAAAGTCAATGAAAGCATATCCTGACCACGAGCACATTATCTTTTTTTGGTTGTAGACAAATTTTTTTTTTTAGACAATTAAAATAATTTTATTGACATCTTGTCAATACATGCAAAGTGCACAGTCTGTATTATTTTAAGAAGATATTTATATATACTTAACATACTATGTACAATGAATATGGCGTCTCTGCCATCGCTGCAGAGTTTGTTGGAGAATCGCCAGTGGGTCTCCAGCGACACCTTTTTTGTTGTAGAGATACAGCCTGCACTATGCTGATGAAGGCCAACAGCCTGAAACATGTTCGTGGATGACTTTTCTTGATTTATCAAGAAAATTGTTTGGCCAAATATCAGGGAACAAGCTAAATCAACATTTAGTTGATTTCTGTTCCACTAGATGGCGCTCTACCATCTAAAAATCTCATGTGCTCGTGGTCAGGATATGCCTTCTTTGATTTTAATATATATGAGCCATTTTTAAAGCCTACTACAGGGTGTTGAAATGCCAATATGCAAACCAAAAATAAACTATGAAGTAAAAAAGTATGTTCAAGTAGTTTTTTAAGACTGGACCCATTGAGTAATCTATACAAGGATAAAAAATAACTCTTTTATTTGAATCATTACATTTATTCCACACCACATAAATTGATATTAAAAAAAGTTAAAATTACAATTATATAAATATATATTTTATTTTAGATACAAGAAAATAAGACCTAACCCAAATAGATCAACAGTGTGTGATGTTTGGGTAACAGCATTGTTACCATCATCAGACAAAATAATAATTGTTTATTCTTAACAATGCTGTTACTGAAACATCATAAACTATTACATTTATTCTTTTGTCTGATGATGGTAACAATGCTGTTACCGAAACATCACACACTATTAAATTATTTGGATTAGGTCTTATTTTCTTGTATCTATAATCCAAATTGTGCTTTATCATATATGTTTTATTTGTTACCACATTTTTTTCCTTAATAATAAACACATCCATTTTTTTTTTCACGTATCATTCTAGTTTTATGTAAATATGTTAATTATTATAATTATTATTTTCACCCATTTATATACTGCCATTGTTTAAACTCACCCCCTAACTATATTTCTCCTATTCAAACTGCTCAATATTTTTGAAACAGTACAACTTTAATAATAGTTAAATATAGGCTTATCTCTCCAATTGATGGTTTTCTTATTTTATTTTTCACACACTTTCTCTTTGTAGCTTTCTAAATGAAATTTTTTTTCCTGAAAATTTTGTAATAAAATAATTTCTTATCTATATATACAGTGGAATCTTGTTATATATATGGCATCTAATTTTGACGTTTATTTTCATGGGAGAGGTGCCTATGTTTTTATAGATCATTTTCCTCCCGGAAAAATTTCTATCTATCACACACACAAAAACCTTTATTAAGACACACAGGTCTTACAGAGGATTCTCCTTGGGGTTACAAGACGGAGAAACCAATGAAAGTGGGAAATATACAAAGGGGTAAAAATGGAATTTCTATCTATCTATATATATACATTAAGAATATATATATTAAGAAAAAAGGCATATCTCCTGATTATGCAACTAAAAGTTGTGCTGATGGCTTGCAACATCTAATGGAATAAATATCAACTAAATCGTTGATTTTTATTTATTCCAGAATTGGTCAATCTATCTAAATATATAAGAGATAAGGGTCGCCTCTCCCGTCAAAATAGACTTCTAAAAACAGACGCCATCTATTGACCGTCACCGCAACTAGCTGCCTCGGGTCGGTGACAAAGCCATAACACCAGCTTTGGCAAACTGAAAAGCGTCCACCTAGAGACCATGGTTTCGGGCTGATGGCCCTCTTCAGTCTAGGGCGGACTTTATTCCATGGCGTCTTTTTTGATGGGAGAGGCGACCCTTGTCTCTTATGATCAATTTCCTCCCGGCAAAATTTCCATCTATATCTATATATAAAGAAAAAAGGCATATCTCCTGATTATGCAACTAAAAGTTGTGCTGATGGCTTGCACCATCTATTGGAATAAATATCAACTAATTGTTGATTTTTATTTATTCTAGAATTGGCCAATATATATATATGTTAAGACATCTCCTTATCATGTAATCATGATAAGGATATATAATGGTAATTTGAATTATGACAAAGCACAATTTGGATTGCTATACAAGAAAATAAGATCTAATCCAAATAATTTATTAGTGTGTGATGTTTCGGTAACAGCATTGTCACCATCATCAGACAAAAGAATGATCCAGATTATTTTGTCTAATGATAGTAACATTGCTGTTACCGAAACGTCACACACTATTAAATTATTTGGATCAGGTCTTATTTTCTTTTATAATAATTTGAATTATAATTCTAAAGTCGCAAGTTTTGAATTATTTTTTAACAACAACATGGCTATAACATTGTTAAAATCCCAAGTGATGCCATTAGAACAAGATTCTACTGTATATATAGAGATTTTGATGTGTGAATATAAAACATTCACTTTATATTGTACAGTTAATTCTTGATTTAAGACCAGGCTTAAGATAATGGAATTTATTATTGGTCTTTTATCCATTATTTTTTCATCATAAAATTATTATTATTTTTTAAAATGCTTTCAAGTTTATCAATTAATTGTGTTATATGCAAATAGAATTTTAAAAATCTCTTTCTATATTGATACAATTTGAAATCTTTTTGTCCTAACTATGATAATTTTAAAATTGGAACTTTATTGTACTTAAATATGATATGGACATCTTCTTCTTTTGTAATAAATGAAAAAGATTTGAAAATAATTTCTTTTTATTATTTAAGTCTGAAAGCTTTCTTGTGGTTGTGCTTAATCATGCTAATGGATCTTTAATAAAATGTGCAATATACAGTAAAACCTCACTTAAAACAAACCTGGAATATAGCGAACCTTCCCTTATAAAAAACCTGAAATAATAGAAGAAAATAAGACCTAATCCAAATAATTTATTAGTGTGTGACGTTTCAGCAACAACATTGTCACCATCATCAGACAAAAGAATACACATTTTATTCTTGTGTGATGATGGTGACAATGTTGTTGCTGAAACATCACATACTAATAAATTATTTGGATTAGGTCTTATTTTCTTTTATTATAATCTATAATCCAAATTGTGCTTTATCAAACCTGAAATAATCTCCATTTGTTTTACAATACAGTGAACTATGGCTATAAAAAAACCATGGATATAATGAACCACAGGTTCAGTCCCATTAGGGTTTGCTAAAGAGAGGTTTTGCTGTATTTATACTGTAGAAACTCCTTGAGAGAACACCTTCTCTACAAAGGACAGTTTCTATTGTCAAAATTTTTTTATTTTTACCATTTAGAAACTCTTCTTCTTCTTCCTTATCTCCACTCAATCATATTAGGGTATCAAGCTTGTAAAGCCATGATTGGGTGAAGTAAAATGCATCTGCCTTTGTCATTAAGATTGGGAGCACTACTCAGTGGCAGGCAGACTTAGCTCCAAAAGAAATGGCTGCCTCTGACATGAGGAACAGACGCCATGTGCAGCCGCTCCTAACATGGAGTACAAACGCTGCTCATCCTGTATCCCTAGATCAGGAACCCTTACAGGGTACTATCAGCCAGGCCAGCTGAGCCCAGGTTTTTTAGTGAGCTTGTTACTGCTCCCCCTCCTCCTTTTTCATCCAGGCTTGGGACCGGCAAAGGCGGAGTTCTTGTAAGAGAATACCTTATTCTAAAGAACACTTTGGTTTAACAGCCAGGTTTCAACGCCTTGTCTCTGCAATTTGGTGTTGTTCTTTACAGAGAGGTTTTACTGTATGTACATATATCACATACCTTTTAGGATCCATTGCCCTGATAAAGCACAACTGAAAGAAAGCTTTGCCACCTTAAATAATAAAAGGAAGCTCTTTACACAATTATTTTATTAATTTATTATGCAATATATTTAATTGCAATTAACTATAGGTCTTATATCTTTTTAAATTATTTTTTCATACTAGAATGTTATTTTGATACTCTTTTCCCAGTTCAAAATTTCTGTCTTTAATAACACTTTGGTCTTTAATCAAGAATTAACTGATATCTCTATTTTTTTTAGCTTTATAAAATATTGTTTTTCTATTACCTATTTCTTAGTTATTTGTAAACTTTATTTTGTCTCCCTCTCTCTCTCTCTCTTTGAAATAATACCTTTGGAATAAATGGATCTCTATATATATAAATGAAAGCAGCTTGCGCCTATATGCGCAGGAGATGTACAAAAACCCTTTACTCTCCTTTACTTCTTGATCTACTGTGTATCTAGACCCTCCCTCCCTTTCTCTCTTTAAGAGATCAGAATAAATAAAAAGAAAAATATTTTTCTCTCTCTCCATTTCTGATACTTGAATAACACACAAGCATTGGAATACTGACAGCAGGATTCTATATACAGTTACGAGCGTCATTCTTCATCTCCTAATCATTTATCATCTCTGTCACCGTTTGCTTTTTTTTTTTGAATGGCGCCCTCCTATTGGTTGGCTACGATCACGCCACCTTTGCCCCCCCCCCCCCCCCCCCCCCCACTCGCTTTTTAGTTTTTGTAACTATTGTGTTGGAGCGGGTCGCTCCTTAAATAAATGCATATATTAGTTAATAACTAAATGGAATCCTCTCTTTCTTTTTCCCAGTAAGAGACGCCTACGGAAGCCAACAGTACATAGACAGATAAAGCACATAGGCTATAGTTATTAACTAATATATGCATTTATTAAAGGCGCCAAATTTATAATTGTAACAAATAGTATTTGAATAAAACATTCAATCGGGTAAAACACGGGCGTTGCCCGGGTCATTCGGCTAGTATTAATCTATAAAAATTCAAAACTATTATAGACGCGTATGATTCTTTTTAAAAATTAAACAATTTATACTGTCCTTACTGCAATGAAAATTTAATGGGAGGTCCTGACTCATCAGTGGTGAACCTTTCCAACGGTTTTGCCAGTTTAATCTACCATACTGCTGTTATATTGCATACCAGGCCCTCCCATTAATTTTTCCATTACAGTAAAGGCAGTAGAAATTGTTTAATTTGTAAAAGAACTGTCCTTACTGCAATGGAAAAATTAATGGGAGGGCCTGGCTCATCAGTGGTGAACCCTCCCAGCGGTTTTGCCAGTTTAATCTACCATACCGCTGTTATATTGCATACCAGGCCCTCCCATTAATTTTTCCATTACAGTAAGGGCAGTAGAAATTGTTTAATTTGTAAAAGAACTGTCCTTACTGCAATGGAAAAATTAATGGGAGGGCCTGGCTCATCAGTGGTGAACCCTCCCAGCGGTTTTGCCAGTTTAATCTACCATACTGCTGTTATATTGCATATCAGGCCCTCCCATTAATTTTTCCATTGCAGTAAGAGCAGTAGAAATTGTTTAATTTTTAAAAGAGTTATTAGCATCTATAATAATAAAAGAAAATAAGACCTAATCCAAATAATTTATTTCTGTGTGACGTTTCAGCAACAACATTGTCACCATCATCAGATAAAAGAAAATATGAGAAAAATCATCACAGCAAGTTCTTAAATAGTACTGTTATCAAGTGTTTAAACAAGATAACAGATAGGGAAAAATAGTTTTTTTAAGACGACTTAACAACTTTTGACACTTCAGACAACTTTTGTCTGAAGATAGTAACAACGCTGTTACCGAAACGTCACACACTAATAAATTATTTGGATTAGGTCTTATTTTCTTTTATTATAATCTATAATCCAAATTGGGCTTTATCAGAATCTATAATAGTTTCAAATTTTGATAACAGATGGCGCGCTAATGTATCATAATATATTGGTCTATAAAAATAAAGTCACCAGTTAAGAAAGACATCATAGACGTCATCTATTGATCATCACTGCAAACTAGCAGCCTCAGGTTGGTGACAAAGCCGTTAAATTAGCCTGAAACCTTGATCAGGTGAACCTTTCTCAGTTTTGAATATTTGAAACTATTATAGACACGTATGATTCTTTTGAAAATTAAACAATTTCTACAACCCTTACTGCAATGGAAAAATTAATAGGAGAGCCTGGCTCATCAGTGGTGAACCCTCCCAGCAGTTTCGTCAGTTTAATCTACCATACTGCTGTTATATTGCATTTTCCAATCTTCCTTTTATAGTGATACAGATGCTAGACTCTTGGAATGGGTGTTTTAGATGAACTAAAGCTTCTTAAAAACCTTCTCAGTTTGCCAAAGCTGGTGTTATGGCTTTATCACAAACCCGATGCTACTAGTTTGTGGCAATGGTCAATAGATGGTGTCCAGTTTATAATGTCTATTTTGAAGGGAGATGTTATTTTATAGACACAAGCATTGGTTATATCAACATTCACTCAATGATAAAGGTACAATTTGTTCTGAAGACCATTTCTTTGTTGAAAATTGATTCAGAAACAATATAACCATATTAATCAATGATATATTTAACTTCAATAATTTGGTCTATATTGTGTGTCATGTTTCAGTAACAGAGCTATTACCAAAATGTACAATTTATTAACTTGTATTTGGTCTTGTTTACCTTTCTAATATTTTATACAAATTGTACACACATCAGAAACAATATAACCACATGATTTATTTAACTCCTGATGTTTCAGTGTCTATACTATAAGTATTTATAGCATAAAAAAAAAAAAAAAAAATGCTCATATGGCCCCCAATTCTTGCAAAAGTCCAACCCCACCAGCGAGTGCAAGTAACCAAACGGGGCTCTGGCACATTTGTAAGTGCAAAGTCGAACTGCTTTTCACATGTGTAGACATGTGGTGCACTTACAGTAAAAGCAGTCGCTAACTACCCACCATGATTATCATAGCCTGTACCACGTGTACTAGGGATAAGCAAAAAAAAAAAATTATAGCATAAGCAACCATTTACTCAATAATCTATTTCTTCACTATGTTCTATGGACGAGAAACAATGTATATAGTCATAACTTTTGTACATAGATATTCTTTTCTTCTTTTTTACTTTTCTGAACGAGATTTATTCCCCTGCTTCTTATTTCTTTTTAGATTCCTTTCTAACAGGAGATGTATAAGACGGAATGTCGTAATAAAGGCTTGTGTGTGTATATAAGTAGAACTAGGATTCAAAATAATCATTTCTTTGAGGAGATTGACAGCATGTGTCACTGAAATGTCAGGAGTTGGTTGATGTGAGGTGTGTACAATTTGTATAAAAGATTAAAAACATAAAGATAAAACAAGACCAAATACAAGTTAATAATTTTTGCATGACATCTCAGTGATAGCTCTCAAGGTAATAACACCAAATCCAAATAAATAAATAGTGTGTGCGTTTCTGTAACAGCGTTGTTACCATCTTCAGACAAATGTACTGAATGGCATTAAGACAAATTAAACAATTTTATTGATTCTTTCAATCAAATTTTACAAAGGAGAAAATATAAAAGAGTAAATGGACATATAAAGTGTAGGGGAATATATATACAAATATATTTAGCAAGGAAGGCTTCCCCACCTGGAGAGGGTCCTCCTCCAGACAAGGAGGGGGTCTTCTTGTACACTCCTCAGTTCCGCGCCGAGGAAGTGCCTATAGATGCGTGTCTTGGCAGACGCCAGGATGTCCAGGGCGTCATCGTCTAGGCCATGCCCGAAGACCCAGCCCTGCAAGTCAGGGAGCCGCCCGATGATGGTAAATGCCATTATGGCATCATCGTTATGGCATTTACTGAATGGCATTAAGACCAAATCCAAATAAATAAATATTGTGTGACGTTTTGGTAACAGCGTTGTTACCATCTTCAGAAAAGTATTGAATAGCATTAAGACCAAATACAAATAAATAAATAGTGTGTGACATTTCGGTAACAGTGTTGTTACCATCTTCAGACAAAAGTACTGAATGAAAAGTAAGAATGACAAAAGTACATTCAGTACTTTGTATGAAGATGGTAACAACGCTGTTACCGAAACGTCACGCACTATTTATTTATTTGGTCTTATTACCTTGTGTTTATAATCCAAATTATGCCTTATCAGTAATAGCTCTGTTATTGAAACACGACACACAATTCATTGATTCTGGTGTAGTCACCACACAATGTATCTAACCCATGTAACAAAAGGATTAATGTCCTGGGTTGTCAACATTCCCATTCAAATAAATTTCTATAATAAAATGTAACAAGACCAATTTATTGAAATGTTTGGGACATATCAGTAACAGCATTGTTACCCTCATCAGACAAAAGTACTAAATCAAATGTGAACATTTCAAAAGCGGACACCCCTATCTCTCTCTAAAGGATACTTTGGCTCTAGTACTAGGTGTTGTCCTTTACAGAGAGGTTCTACTGTAGCTACTCTCCCATAAGAGAGGATACGACTCTCTCTAAAGGATACTTTGGCTCTAGTACTAGGTATTGTCCTTTACAGATAGGTTCTACTGTAGCTACTCTCCCATAAGAGAGGATACGACTCTCTCTAAAGGATACTTTGGCTCTAGTACTAGGTATTGTCCTTTACAGAGAGGTTCTACTGTAGCTACTCTCCCATAAGAGAGGATACGACTCTCTCTAAAGGATACTTTGGCTCTAGTACTAGGTATTGTCCTTTACAGAGAGGTTCTACTGTAGCTACTCTCCCATAAGAGAGGATACGACTCTCTCTAAAGGATACTTTGGCTCTAGTACTAGGTATTGTCCTTTACAGAGAGGTTCTACTGTAGCTACTCTCCCATAAGAGAGGATACGACTCTCTCTAAAGGATACTTTGGCTCTAGTACTAGGTATTGTCCTTTACAGAGAGGTTCTACTGTAGCTACTCTCCCATAAGAGAGGATACGACTCTCTCTAAAGGATACTTTGGCTCTAGTACTAGGTATTGTCCTTTACAGAGAGGTTCTACTGTAGCTACTCTCCCATAAGAGAGGATACGACTCTCTCTAAAGGATACTTTGGCTCTAGTACTAGGTATTGTCCTTTACAGAGAGGTTCTACTGTAGCTACTCTCCCATAAGAGAGGATACGACTCTCTCTAAAGGATACTTTGGCTCTAGTACTAGGTATTGTCCTTTACAGATAGGTTCTACTGTAGCTACTCTCCCATAAGAGAGGATACGACTCTCTCTAAAGGATACTTTGGCTCTAGTACTAGGTATTGTCCTTTACAGAGAGGTTCTACTGTAGCTACTCTCCCATAAGAGAGGATACGACTCTCTCTAAAGGATACTTTGGCTCTAGTACTAGGTATTGTCCTTTACAGAGAGGTTCTACTGTAGCTACTCTCCCATAAGAGAGGATACGACTCTCTCTAAAGGATACTTTGGCTCTAGTACTAGGTATTGTCCTTTACAGAGAGGTTCTACTGTAGCTACTCTCCCATAAGAGAGGATACGACTCTCTCTAAAGGATACTTTGGCTCTAGTACTAGGTATTGTCCTTTACAGAGAGGTTCTACTGTAGCTACTCTCCCATAAGAGAGGATACGACTCTCTCTAAAGGATACTTTGGCTCTAGTACTAGGTATTGTCCTTTACAGATAGGTTCTACTGTAGCTACTCTCCCATAAGAGAGGATACGACTCTCTCTAAAGGATACTTTGGCTCTAGTACTAGGTATTGTCCTTTACAGATAGGTTCTACTGTAGCTACTCTCCCATAAGAGAGGATACGACTCTCTCTAAAGGATACTTTGGCTCTAGTACTAGGTATTGTCCTTTACAGAGAGGTTCTACTGTAGCTACTCTCCCATAAGAGAGGATACGACTCTCTCTAAAGGATACTTTGGCTCTAGTACTAGGTATTGTCCTTTACAGATAGGTTCTACTGTAGCTACTCTCCCATAAGAGAGGATACGACTCTCTCTAAAGGATACTTTGGCTCTAGTACTAGGTATTGTCCTTTACAGAGAGGTTCTACTGTAGCTACTCTCCCATAAGAGAGGATACGACTCTCTCTAAAGGATACTTTGGCTCTAGTACTAGGTATTGTCCTTTACAGATAGGTTCTACTGTAGCTACTCTCCCATAAGAGAGGATACGACTCTCTCTAAAGGATACTTTGGCTCTAGTACTAGGCATTGTCCTTTACAGAGAGGTTCTACTGTAGCAACTCTCCCATAAGAGAGGATACGACTCTCTCTAAAGGATACTTTGGCTCTAGTACTAGGTATTGTCCTTTACAGAGAGGTTCTACTGTAGCTACTCTCCCATAAGAGAGGATACGACTCTCTCTAAAGGATACTTTGGCTCTAGTACTAGGTATTGTCCTTTACAGAGAGGTTCTACTGTAGCTACTCTCCCATAAGAGAGGATACGACTCTCTCTAAAGGATACTTTGGCTCTAGTACTAGGTATTGTCCTTTACAGAGAGGTTCTACTGTAGCTACTCTCCCATAAGAGAGGATACGACTCTCTCTAAAGGATACTTTGGCTCTAGTACTAGGTATTGTCCTTTACAGAGAGGTTCTACTGTAGCTACTCTCCCATAAGAGAGGATACGACTCTCTCTAAAGGATACTTTGGCTCTAGTACTAGGTATTGTCCTTTACAGAGAGGTTCTACTGTAGCTACTCTCCCATAAGAGAGGATACGACTCTCTCTAAAGGATACTTTGGCTCTAGTACTAGGTATTGTCCTTTACAGAGAGGTTCTACTGTAGCTACTCTCCCATAAGAGAGGATACGACTCTCTCTAAAGGATACTTTGGCTCTAGTACTAGGTATTGTCCTTTACAGAGAGGTTCTACTGTAGCTACTCTCCCATAAGAGAGGATACGACTCTCTCTAAAGGATACTTTGGCTCTAGTACTAGGTATTGTCCTTTACAGAGAGGTTCTACTGTAGCTACTCTCCCATAAGAGAGGATACGACTCTCACTAAAGGATACTTTGGCTCTAGTACTAGGTATTGTCCTTTACAGAGAGGTTCTACTGTAGCTACTCTCCCATAAGAGAGGATACGACTCTCTCTAAAGGATACTTTGGCTCTAGTACTAGGTATTGTCCTTTACAGAGAGGTTCTACTGTAGCTACTCTCCCATAAGAGAGGATACGACTCTCTCTAAAGGATACTTTGGCTCTAGTACTAGGTATTGTCCTTTACAGAGAGGTTCTACTGTAGCTACTCTCCCATAAGAGAGGATACGACTCTCTCTAAAGGATACTTTGGCTCTAGTACTAGGTATTGTCCTTTACAGAGAGGTTCTACTGTAGCTACTCTCCCATAAGAGAGGATACGACTCTCTCTAAAGGATACTTTGGCTCTAGTACTAGGTATTGTCCTTTACAGATAGGTTCTACTGTAGCTACTCTCCCATAAGAGAGGATACGACTCTCTCTAAAGGATACTTTGGCTCTAGTACTAGGTATTGTCCTTTACAGAGAGGTTCTACTGTAGCTACTCTCCCATAAGAGAGGATACGACTCTCTCTAAAGGATACTTTGGCTCTAGTACTAGGTATTGTCCTTTACAGAGAGGTTCTACTGTAGCTACTCTCCCATAAGAGAGGATACGACTCTCACTAAAGGATACTTTGGCTCTAGTACTAGGTATTGTCCTTTACAGAGAGGTTCTACTGTAGCTACTCTCCCATAAGAGAGGATACGACTCTCTCTAAAGGATACTTTGGCTCTAGTACTAGGTATTGTCCTTTACAGAGAGGTTCTACTGTAGCTACTCTCCCATAAGAGAGGATACGACTCTCTCTAAAGGATACTTTGGCTCTAGTACTAGGTATTGTCCTTTACAGAGAGGTTCTACTGTAGCTACTCTCCCATAAGAGAGGATACGACTCTCTCTAAAGGATACTTTGGCTCTAGTACTAGGTATTGTCCTTTACAGAGAGGTTCTACTGTAGCTACTCTCCCATAAGAGAGGATACGACTCTCTCTAAAGGATACTTTGGCTCTAGTACTAGGTATTGTCCTTTACAGATAGGTTCTACTGTAGCTACTCTCCATAAGAGAGGATACGACTCTCTCTAAAGGATACTTTGGCTCTAGTACTAGGTATTGTCCTTTACAGAGAGGTTCTACTGTAGCTACTCTCCCATAAGAGAGGATACGACTCTCTCTAAAGGATACTTTGGCTCTAGTACTAGGTATTGTCCTTTACAGATAGGTTCTACTGTAGCTACTCTCCCATAAGAGAGGATACGACTCTCTCTAAAAGGATACTTTGGCTCTAGTACTAGGTATTGTCCTTTACAGAGAGGTTCTACTGTAGCTACTCTCCCATAAGAGAGGATACGACTCTCTCTAAAGGATACTTTGGCTCTAGTACTAGGTATTGTCCTTTACAGAGAGGTTTACTGTAGCTACTCTCCCATAAGAGAGGATACGACTCTCTCTAAAGGATACTTTGGCTCTAGTACTAGGTATTGTCCTTTACAGAGAGGTTCTACTGTAGCTACTCTCCCATAAGAGAGGATACGACTCTCTCTAAAGGATACTTTGGCTCTAGTACTAGGTATTGTCCTTTACAGAGAGGTTCTACTGTAGCTACTCTCCCATAGAGAGGATACGACTCTCTCTAAAGGATACTTTGGCTCTAGTACTAGGTATTGTCCTTTACAGAGAGGTTCTACTGTAGCTACTCTCCCATAAGAGAGGATACGACTCTCTCTAAAGGATACTTTGGCTCTAGTACTAGGTATTGTCCTTTACAGAGAGGTTCTACTGTAGCTACTCTCCCATAAGAGAGGATACGACTCTCTCTAAAGGATACTTTGGCTCTAGTACTAGGTATTGTCCTTTACAGAGAGGTTCTACTGTAGCTACTCTCCCATAAGAGAGGATACGACTCTCTCTAAAGGATACTTTGGCTCTAGTACTAGGTATTGTCCTTTACAGAGAGGTTCTACTGTAGCTACTCTCCCATAAGAGAGGATACGACTCTCTCTAAAGGATACTTTGGCTCTAGTACTAGGTATTGTCCTTTACAGAGAGGTTCTACTGTAGCTACTCTCCCATAAGAGAGGATACGACTCTCTCTAAAGGATACTTTGGCTCTAGTACTAGGTATTGTCCTTTACAGAGAGGTTCTACTGTAGCTACTCTCCCATAAGAGAGGATACGACTCTCTCTAAAGGATACTTTGGCTCTAGTACTAGGTATTGTCCTTTACAGAGAGGTTCTACTGTAGCTACTCTCCCATAAGAGAGGATACGACTCTCTCTAAAGGATACTTTGGCTCTAGTACTAGGTATTGTCCTTTACAGAGAGGTTCTACTGTAGCTACTCTCCCATAAGAGAGGATACGACTCTCTCTAAAGGATACTTTGGCTCTAGTACTAGGTATTGTCCTTTACAGAGAGGTTCTACTGTAGCTACTCTCCCATAAGAGAGGATACGACTCTCTCTAAAGGATACTTTGGCTCTAGTACTAGGTATTGTCCTTTACAGAGAGGTTCTACTGTAGCTACTCTCCCATAAGAGAGGATACGACTCTCTCTAAAGGATACTTTGGCTCTAGTACTAGGTATTGTCCTTTACAGAGAGGTTCTACTGTAGCTACTCTCCCATAAGAGAGGATACGACTCTCTCTAAGGATACTTTGGCTCTAGTACTAGGTATTGTCCTTTACAGAGAGGTTCTACTGTAGCTACTCTCCCATAAGAGAGGATACGACTCTCTCTAAAGGATACTTTGGCTCTAGTACTAGGTATTGTCCTTTACAGAGAGGTTCTACTGTAGCTACTCTCCCATAAGAGAGGATACGACTCTCTCTAAAGGATACTTTGGCTCTAGTACTAGGTATTGTCCTTTACAGAGAGGTTCTACTGTAGCTACTCTCCCATAAGAGAGGATACGACTCTCTCTAAAGGATACTTTGGCTCTAGTACTAGGTATTGTCCTTTACAGAGAGGTTCTACTGTAGCTACTCTCCCATAAGAGAGGATACGACTCTCTCTAAAGGATACTTTGGCTCTAGTACTAGGTATTGTCCTTTACAGAGAGGTTCTACTGTAGCTACTCTCCCATAAGAGAGGATACGACTCTCTCTAAAGGATACTTTGGCTCTAGTACTAGGTATTGTCCTTTACAGAGAGGTTCTACTGTAGCTACTCTCCCATAAGAGAGGATACGACTCTCTCTAAAGGATACTTTGGCTCTAGTACTAGGTATTGTCCTTTACAGAGAGGTTCTACTGTAGCTACTCTCCCATAAGAGAGGATACGACTCTCTCTAAAGGATACTTTGGCTCTAGTACTAGGTATTGTCCTTTACAGAGAGGTTCTACTGTAGCTACTCTCCCATAAGAGAGGATACGACTCTCTCTAAAGGATACTTTGGCTCTAGTACTAGGTATTGTCCTTTACAGAGAGGTTCTACTGTAGCTACTCTCCCATAAGAGAGGATACGACTCTCTCTAAAGGATACTTTGGCTCTAGTACTAGGTATTGTCCTTTACAGAGAGGTTCTACTGTAGCTACTCTCCCATAAGAGAGGATACGACTCTCTCTAAAGGATACTTTGGCTCTAGTACTAGGTATTGTCCTTTACAGAGAGGTTCTACTGTAGCTACTCTCCCATAAGAGAGGATACGACTCTCTCTAAAGGATACTTTGGCTCTAGTACTAGGTATTGTCCTTTACAGAGAGGTTCTACTGTAGCTACTCTCCCATAAGAGAGGATACGACTCTCTCTAAAGGATACTTTGGCTCTAGTACTAGGTATTGTCCTTTACAGAGAGGTTCTACTGTAGCTACTCTCCCATAAGAGAGGATACGACTCTCTCTAAAGGATACTTTGGCTCTAGTACTAGGTATTGTCCTTTACAGAGAGGTTCTACTGTAGCTACTCTCCCATAAGAGAGGATACGACTCTCTCTAAAGGATACTTTGGCTCTAGTACTAGGTATTGTCCTTTACAGAGAGGTTCTACTGTAGCTACTCTCCCATAAGAGAGGATACGACTCTCTCTAAAGGATACTTTGGCTCTAGTACTAGGTATTGTCCCTTTACAGAGAGGTTCTACTGTAGCTACTCTCCCATAAGAGAGGATACGACTCTCTCTAAAGGATACTTTGGCTCTAGTACTAGGTATTGTCCTTTACAGAGAGGTTCTACTGTAGCTACTCTCCCATAAGAGAGGGATACGACTCTCTCTAAAGGATACTTTGGCTCTAGTACTAGGTATTGTCCTTTACAGAGAGGTTCTACTGTAGCTACTCTCCCATAAGAGAGGATACGACTCTCACTAAAGGATACTTTGGCTCTAGTACTAGGTATTGTCCTTTACAGAGAGGTTCTACTGTAGCTACTCTCCCATAAGAGAGGATACGACTCTCTCTAAAGGATACTTTGGCTCTAGTACTAGGTATTGTCCTTTACAGAGAGGTTCTACTGTAGCTACTCTCCCATAAGAGAGGATACGACTCTCTCTAAAGGATACTTTGGCTCTAGTACTAGGTATTGTCCTTTACAGAGAGGTTCTACTGTAGCTACTCTCCCATAAGAGAGGATACGACTCTCTCTAAAGGATACTTTGGCTCTAGTACTAGGTATTGTCCTTTACAGAGAGGTTCTACTGTAGCTACTCTCCCATAAGAGAGGATACGACTCTCTCTAAAGGATACTTTGGCTCTAGTACTAGGTATTGTCCTTTACAGATAGGTTCTACTGTAGCTACTCTCCCATAAGAGAGGATACGACTCTCTCTAAAGGATACTTTGGCTCTAGTACTAGGTATTGTCCTTTACAGATAGGTTCTACTGTAGCTACTCTCCCATAAGAGAGGATACGACTCTCTCTAAAGGATACTTTGGCTCTAGTACTAGGTATTGTCCTTTACAGAGAGGTTCTACTGTAGCTACTCTCCCATAAGAGAGGATACGACTCTCTCTAAAGGATACTTTGGCTCTAGTACTAGGTATTGTCCTTTACAGATAGGTTCTACTGTAGCTACTCTCCCATAAGAGAGGATACGACTCTCTCTAAAGGATACTTTGGCTCTAGTACTAGGTATTGTCCTTTACAGAGAGGTTCTACTGTAGCTACTCTCCCATAAGAGATATACGACTCTCTCTAAAGGATACTTTGGCTCTAGTACTAGGTATTGTCCTTTACAGATAGGTTCTACTGTAGCTACTCTCCCATAAGAGAGGATACGACTCTCTCTAAAGGATACTTTGGCTCTAGTACTAGGTATTGTCCTTTACAGAGAGGTTCTACTGTAGCTACTCTCCCATAAGAGAGGATACGACTCTCTCTAAAGGATACTTTGGCTCTAGTACTAGGTATTGTCCTTTACAGAGAGGTTCTACTGTAGCTACTCTCCCATAAGAGAGGATACGACTCTCTCTAAAGGATACTTTGGCTCTAGTACTAGGTATTGTCCTTTACAGAGAGGTTCTACTGTAGCTACTCTCCCATAAGAGAGGATACGACTCTCTCTAAAGGATACTTTGGCTCTAGTACTAGGTATTGTCCTTTACAGAGAGGTTCTACTGTAGCTACTCTCCCATAAGAGAGGATACGACTCTCTCTAAAGGATACTTTGGCTCTAGTACTAGGTATTGTCCTTTACAGAGAGGTTCTACTGTAGCTACTCTCCCATAAGAGAGGATACGACTCTCTCTAAAGGATACTTTGGCTCTAGTACTAGGTATTGTCCTTTACAGAGAGGTTCTACTGTAGCTACTCTCCCATAAGAGAGGATACGACTCTCTCTAAAGGATACTTTGGCTCTAGTACTAGGTATTGTCCTTTACAGAGAGGTTCTACTGTAGCTACTCTCCCATAAGAGAGGATACGACTCTCTCTAAAGGATACTTTGGCTCTAGTACTAGGTATTGTCCTTTACAGAGAGGTTCTACTGTAGCTACTCTCCCATAAGAGAGGATACGACTCTCTCTAAAGGATACTTTGGCTCTAGTACTAGGTATTGTCCTTTACAGAGAGGTTCTACTGTAGCTACTCTCCCATAAGAGAGGATACGACTCTCTCTAAAGGATACTTTGGCTCTAGTACTAGGTATTGTCCTTTACAGAGAGGTTCTACTGTAGCTACTCTCCCATAAGAGAGGATACGACTCTCTCTAAAGGATACTTTGGCTCTAGTACTAGGTATTGTCCTTTACAGAGAGGTTCTACTGTAGCTACTCTCCCATAAGAGAGGATACGACTCTCTCTAAAGGATACTTTGGCTCTAGTACTAGGTATTGTCCTTTACAGAGAGGTTCTACTGTAGCTACTCTCCCATAAGAGAGGATACGACTCTCTCTAAAGGATACTTTGGCTCTAGTACTAGGTATTGTCCTTTACAGAGAGGTTCTACTGTAGCTACTCTCCCATAAGAGAGGATACGACTCTCTCTAAAGGATACTTTGGCTCTAGTACTAGGTATTGTCCTTTACAGAGAGGTTCTACTGTAGCTACTCTCCCATAAGAGAGGATACGACTCTCTCTAAAGGATACTTTGGCTCTAGTACTAGGTATTGTCCTTTACAGAGAGGTTCTACTGTAGCTACTCTCCCATAAGAGAGGATACGACTCTCTCTAAAGGATACTTTGGCTCTAGTACTAGGTATTGTCCTTTACAGAGAGGTTCTACTGTAGCTACTCTCCCATAAGAGAGGATACGACTCTCTCTAAAGGATACTTTGGCTCTAGTACTAGGTATTGTCCTTTACAGAGAGGTTCTACTGTAGCTACTCTCCCATAAGAGAGGATACGACTCTCTCTAAAGGATACTTTGGCTCTAGTACTAGGTATTGTCCTTTACAGAGAGGTTCTACTGTAGCTACTCTCCCATAAGAGAGGATACGACTCTCTCTAAAGGATACTTTGGCTCTAGTACTAGGTATTGTCCTTTACAGAGAGGTTCTACTGTAGCTACTCTCCCATAAGAGAGGATACGACTCTCTCTAAAGGATACTTTGGCTCTAGTACTAGGTATTGTCCTTTACAGAGAGGTTCTACTGTAGCTACTCTCCCATAAGAGAGGATACGACTCTCTCTAAAGGATACTTTGGCTCTAGTACTAGGTATTGTCCTTTACAGAGAGGTTCTACTGTAGCTACTCTCCCATAGAGAGGATACGACTCTCTCTAAAGGATACTTTGGCTCTAGTACTAGGTATTGTCCTTTACAGAGAGGTTCTACTGTAGCTACTCTCCCATAAGAGAGGATACGACTCTCTCTAAAGGATACTTTGGCTCTAGTACTAGGTATTGTCCTTTACAGAGAGGTTCTACTGTAGCTACTCTCCCATAAGAGAGGATACGACTCTCTCTAAAGGATACTTTGGCTCTAGTACTAGGTATTGTCCTTTACAGAGAGGTTCTACTGTAGCTACTCTCCCATAAGAGAGGATACGACTCTCTCTAAAGGATACTTTGGCTCTAGTACTAGGTATTGTCCTTTACAGAGAGGTTCTACTGTAGCTACTCTCCCATAAGAGAGGATACGACTCTCTCTAAAGGATACTTTGGCTCTAGTACTAGGTATTGTCCTTTACAGAGAGGTTCTACTGTAGCTACTCTCCCATAAGAGAGGATACGACTCTCTCTAAAGGATACTTTGGCTCTAGTACTAGGTATTGTCCTTTACAGAGAGGTTCTACTGTAGCTACTCTCCCATAAGAGAGGATACGACTCTCTCTAAAGGATACTTTGGCTCTAGTACTAGGTATTGTCCTTTACAGAGAGGTTCTACTGTAGCTACTCTCCCATAAGAGAGGATACGACTCTCTCTAAAGGATACTTTGGCTCTAGTACTAGGTATTGTCCTTTACAGAGAGGTTCTACTGTAGCTACTCTCCCATAAGAGAGGATACGACTCTCTCTAAAGGATACTTTGGCTCTAGTACTAGGTATTGTCCTTTACAGAGAGGTTCTACTGTAGCTACTCTCCCATAAGAGAGGATACGACTCTCTCTAAAGGATACTTTGGCTCTAGTACTAGGTATTGTCCTTTACAGATAGGTTCTACTGTAGCTACTCTCCCATAAGAGAGGATACGACTCTCTCTAAAGGATACTTTGGCTCTAGTACTAGGTATTGTCCTTTACAGAGAGGTTCTACTCTAGCTACTCTCCCATAAGAGAGGATACGACTCTCTCTAAAGGATACTTTGGCTCTAGTACTAGGTATTGTCCTTTACAGATAGGTTCTACTGTAGCTACTCTCCCATAAGAGAGGATACGACTCTCTCTAAAGGATACTTTGGCTCTAACACTAGGTGTTATTCTTTACAGGGAGGTTCTACTGTAGCTACAAAAAATGTTCCAATGACCCCCAATTCTTGCAAAAGTTCAACCCCACCAGCGAGTGGAAGTAACCAAATGGGGCTCTGGTACATTTGTAACTGTAAAGTCAAACTGCTTTTCATGTATGTACACATGTCGTGCACTTACAGTAAAAGCAGTCACCTACTTCTACCCACCATGATTATCATGGCCTGTACCACATGTACTAGGGATAAGCAAAAAAAGAACCCTAGCTACTCTCTGGTAAAAGGACACTTTACTAGGTGTTGTCCTTTACAGGGAGGTTCTCTCTACTATATACCAAATATTCTTATACACCTATCCCCCGATTTACACGGTAGATACGTTCCTGAGAAAAACGTGTAAATCGAAAATTAAAAATTTTTGCAAAATTTTTATGCGAAGAAATACAGACACAGTGTGCGTGTGCAGCAAGTCAGCACATAAGCTCGGGATTCCTCGTGAGATGTGTACACAGCGCATATGTTCAATCACAGTAGCATTTAGTATAGTGCGATAAAAACAAAAAAAAAAAACAACTTATTTGGAAAACCGTGTAAAACAAGTACTGTGTAAATCGGGGGATAGGTGTATTTTTAAAGTCACATAATTATGTACAATTTGGATTATAGATTAAAAATATAAGGTAAAACGACCAAATCTCCAAATAAATAGTTTGTGAGGTAAACAGCATTGTCACCATCATCAGACAAAAGTACGGAATGAGAAAATATATCACAGCATGTTCTTAAATAGTTACCGTTATCAGTTGGGTAAACCAAGATAAGAACATTTTTCTATGTGCGAGCACTAAAATATTATTCTTAGAATTAGAACTCTATACACTATTTATTTATTTAGATTTGGTTTTATAACCTTGTGTTTTTAAAGTGATTCTCTTTGGTTTATATAAATTCTACAAGACCACAGTCACTGTTCGGGGAGATTAATAGAATCGTCGAATGTCGTGGTCCATTTGGATGAGGAAAGCGAAGAGTAAAACGCGGCCTCTTTTCAGTGATACGCTAGCCTTGATGTATCCACGGTGTGGCCACTGGATATGTGTCAGACCTGGAGGCTGTTGTTGGGTTCTGTGCTGCCTGGAGTATAGGAACTCCATCTATGCTTCTTTCCTGCGGTGAATCTGTATAAGACTGGTGGTCTTAATAAAGTTGTATGTGTGTGTATTTTAAAAGTGATTCACACATTTGTACAGATCATGATGACCCAACAGGGGGATTGGGACAGAAAAGGTTCCTGCATTGAGCCCTTTTCTGCTTAAAAAAAAAAAAAATAATAATAAAAAGGTCAGGTGTTGATATTAAAAATAATAAAGAAAGCATATCCTGACCAGGAGCACATGTGCTTTTTAGATGGCAGGGTGCTATCAAGTGGAACAGAAATCAACTAAACATTGATTTCTGTTCCACTAGATGGCGCTCTGCCATGAGAATTATATATATAAATAAAGTTCAACACCTTTCAATATTTCTATTACCCAATTATTATTATAAATTTTCTTGTTTCAAAACTCTAGTAATTTGTAATCATTCAAGACATATATTTGACATCTGAGATATTGATACAAGATTGTTTAGCTGGAATGTCTTCTTCAATGTGAGAAAACGTGGCCATAGAAATTCTTACCTCACTTCTTCAATATATTGGATATATGCAAATAGATATGGTTTCCGTTGTTTCTTATCTCCTTGTGTAAAGATTAAGCGGAATTCCATGAGTTCATGATCTCATGGAATGGGATTTAGGGGTGCAGCTTTTGTTGATCATGGCACCATGATCCAGGCACACTTTGGTGAAAGTCTGACTTTGCCTGTAGTTTGAGGCTGTTCCTAACATGGAAGCCTTTGCTGCCGACTCTAACATGAGTACAGACCTCTGTATCCCTGGAGTGGGACCCTTGCTGAGGTCCATCAACCAGGTCATTTGAACTCAGGATTTTTTTAAAGATATGGTTTCTTCTTTTGAAGACTTGAACCACACAGTAAATTCAGGTTGTCATCAAATATTGAGCCTCAGTAAATTTCTTGAAGTCTTCCTGATCCATCATATCAAATATATATTGCTTAAGAAAATTTTGTTGAAAAACTTTACTCAGTTTTGTTTTTCTTAAATTTACTATTAAATTTGAAAGAGCTAAATTTCTATATCAAGATTTTTATTAGTTATTTCTCATTGTTGTTGCCAATGGTGCCTTTTATATGGTCAAATTTATTATTATAGAAATAATAATAGATTAGAAATAAAAGGCAATAAGATCAAATCTAAATAAATAAGCTGTGTATGACGTTTTGGTAACAGTGTTGTTACAATCATCAGACAAAAGACTGAATAACCATGAATGTAACCTAATATTTAATTATTTGATTTAGAAGATATTACCTTTATGGTCAAATTTAAACAAAATATTATCATAGATGCTTTTGATAATTAAAGGATTCTTCAAATTAAAGATACTTCGGCCAGTAAATCTTTTTTATTATCTCAACGTTTCAACAAAAATTTTTTGTTCTCGTCAGGAGCAAACAAAAATTAAAACATTTGGCAAACGCTTTTTTTTAACACTTTGATAATTATCAAAGGATCTTTTCTTTTCAAGTAAAAATGATAAAAGGCACAATCATTATGAATTGAACTGTGCAATAAATTGATAAAGAGGAAGCAAATTCTCAAAATATTTTGAGAATTTTTTTTTTCTCTCTACAGATCCAGGTACACCCTTTTTTATATAAACTTAATTAATGGATTGCCATTTGACTCAAATTATTACCTCTCTCTCTCTCTCTCTCTCTCTCATGTTTAAATCATTATTAAACTTCTTCCTCTTTCTTATCTACACTCAATCATATCAGAGTGTCAAGCTTGTAAAGCTTGAGACTTTTGATGGTGTCTGCCGGTGAAGAGTAGAGCTCATCAATGGATGAAACAATAATGTGTCCTGGGGTTGCAGGCTGAGAATTGCGCTTGGTACATAGTGGGAAAACCTTGCAACCATTCGGGAAAGTCATTGTCCGTAGATGACCAGACTTTAAGTCTGAAATCAAAGACTGTTGTTCTCTTGGGAGGACAGAACCGGTGCTTGTCCCTCCTGCTTTGTACCAGTCATGTGTAGCATTAGATTTCCATTCCTGCAGGCATTGGGTTTTGATGGTACGGAGGAGGTTTCTTTCGTCTAGTTGGGTGGTAGATTCTCTGGCTTCAGGTAGGCCAAGAGCTCCAGCCTTTGCCAGAGAGTATTATTAAACTTGATGAAGCACATTTTGGATTAAATAGATATAAGAAAATAAGACCTAAATAATTTAATAGTGTGTGACGTTTCGTTAACAGGATTGTTACAATCATCAGATCATTTATTCTTTTGTCTGATGGTGTGTAACAATGCTGTTACAGAAACATCACGCACTATTAAATTATTTGGATTAGGTCTTATTTTCTCGTATCTATTATTGGAATTGGTTGTATTACCTTGTGTTTATAATCTATATATCCTTATATAATCTTATTCATTCATATTTATTTATATTTAAATCTATATAATATGATAAGGACTTTGTGTAATAAAGTAGTTTCAATTTCTCTTTATCTATCTATCTACCCCACTTACCCAAAATGTAGCTTGGCACCTGCAGCTCCAGAACACATTTTGGCTTGTATTAGATGTACTAAACAGGATCTTTGGGAGAGGCCGCTGCTCATCATAAAACAGCTCGAGGAGCATGAACTCATGGAATTTGTGTAATCTTTACACAAGGGGATAAGAAACAATAACAACAACAAAAACAAAATTGGTATTTCCTGACTGGTTACATGAGCATTTTAGATGGCAGAGTAGGGGGTCGATGGAAGGATAGTCTAAGACCCGCATTGGACACTTTTTTTTTTATTAAAAAAAAAAAGCTCCAATGGCCGCTAATTCTTGCAAAAGTCTAACCCCACCAGCGAGTGCAAGAAACCAAACGGGGCTTTGACACATTTGTAAGTGCAAAGTCGAACTGCTTTTCACATGTGTAGACATGTGGTGCACTTACAGTAAAAGCAGTCGCTAACTTCTACCCACCATAATTATCATGGCCTGTACCACGCATACTAGGGATAAACAAAAAAAAACATTTTAGATGGCAGAACATCATCTAGTGGAACAAAATTCAACTAAACATTGATTTAGCTTGTTCCACAGATATTTGGGCAACCCATTTTCTTGATAAATCAAGTCCACCACATACACATTTCGGGCTGTTGGCTCTCATCAGCGTGGTGAAGACTGTACCTCTCCGACCAAAAATTTGGTCCCAGAGACTTCCTGAGAAATAAAGAAAAGGTGCTTTCATCTAAAATGAGCTCTCAGGAAATGGCGGCAATTTTGTTTTTAATATTAACACCTAACCATTTTTTTTTTTCCATACACACACACATATAGATGGAAAATTTTCCGGGTGGAAATTAATCCATAGAAGCATAGGGCGCCTCTCCCATCAAAACCTGACGCCATCGACGGTCAATAGATGGTGTCAGGTTTTGACGGGAGAGACGCCCTATGCTTCTATGGATTAATTTCCACCCAGAAAAATTTCCATCTATATTCTGGCCATAGATTTGGCCCAGCCACCTTGCCAGCAAAACACCTCTTTGATAGATTGTGAAGATTCCTTTAGATCCCGTGTGAATATCATGGAATAAAGTCCGCCCTAGACTGAAGAGGGCCAGTAGCCTGAAACCATGGTCTCTAGGTGGACGTTTCTCAGTTTGCCAAAGCTAGGTTGTGGCTTTGTCACTGACCCGAGGCCACTAGTTGCAGCGACAGTCAATAAATGGCGTCTAGCTTTATCGTCTATTTTGATGGTAGAGGCGACCTTTGTCTTTTTAGATATACATATATTCTGAAAATAGAGCAATCCATAATATATGTATATTTTAAAAATAAGGCTTATTTTGGATTTTAATACGATTATTTATTAATCCGATATTTCGATGGACCAATCGTCCATCTTTTACGAGGGTTTTTGTAATGAAGCACACAGCAGGTCGCGGTGAGCCACGGACGTCTTCCAAGCTTATTGGGCGATAAACCATCTAATATATACATTTTAAACAGAGTAAATATAATCAAAAGAAAACCAATGCGCTATATGTAAATAACTATTGAAAATTAAGAGATATCGAAGTAATTAAACAAATAAAATATCATAAAAATTGAAATAACTGCGAAATAAATATACAAATAATAGTAATAAATATCCGATTTGAAAATGAAATATAATAAACATGTAAATAGCATAAGCAATATACATAGGAGAAACCAGCAAACCTTTATCTGAAAGAATTAACCAACACAAATCCGCACTAAAACACCATAACCCGACATCCCTACTGGTAGATCATGCGTTGAACAATAGTCACACTCCAGACTTCGATCACACATCTATAATACATCAAAATATCAAACATTGCCGTTTATTTTTAGAAAGCTGGAGCTCATTAGAAAATAAAAATAGTATCAATAGAAAGATTGACTTGCCAGATGTATATACTCAGTTTAGAACCTCTTAGATGATTACGCTATTTACATGTTTATTATATTTCATTTTTAAATCGGATATTTATTACTATAATTGTATATTTATTTCGCAGTTATTTCGATTTTTGTGATATTTTATTTGTTTAATTTATTCGATAGCTCTTAATTTTCAATAGTTATTTACATATATCACTTTTTTCTTTTGATTATATTTACTCTGTTTAAAATGTATATATTAGATGGTTTATCTCCCAATAAGCTTGGAAGACGTCCGTGGCTCACCTGGGGCACGCGATCTGCTGCGTGCTTCACGGCAAAATACCTCATAAAAGATGGAAGATTGGTCCACCGAAATATCGGATTAATAAATAATCGTATTAAAATCCAAAATAAGCCTTATTTTAAAAATATATATATATATAAAAGAGATAGAAAGGAAATTTGCTGTTAAAATGGTTCACAAATTTTGATTGATAGATGACATTTTGAATATATCTGTTTGATCTTAATTACTATTTTGCATACTTCTGTATGTAACCACCCAAACATCCACTTTTAAAACAAACACAACAAAGATGACAGAGGAGAGGGGGGGGGAGAAATAAAGAAACAAAGACACTTGACAATTCTTTATAGCAAAAAGAAGTTATCTTTTAAAATAGAGGCTTTATTAAACTACAAGTGTTGTAAAAACAAAGAAAGAAAAAGAAAAAAAAACTTCGAAATAGACAAAAGAAAAAAAAAAAGGGGGCAAAATGATGTAAAAAAAAGGTTGTTAGAAAAAAAAAAGGCAAGAAGAACTCGCAAAGGTAAATTAATGAGAGGAAAAATTCATGATGATGATAAAAATAATGAAATTAGCGGAGAGATAAAATAATGAGAAGAGGGATGGTCAAGAGGGGAGTGGAGGGCATAAAAACATACATAAAAAATTTATTTGCATATGTGATGGGGAGGGGGGGGGGGACGTGGGGTTTTAGTGCTACCTCGACATGTGTCCGTTGGTGGTCTGCTGCTGCTGTCTGATGAGGTGAACTCCTACTTTTAATCTGGAAACACACTCGTCTTATTGGCCTTCTTTTTATTGGAATAGGAATCAATCAAAGTAGTGGTGGTGGTGGTAGAAGTGGGCGGGGAATGTGAGACCAACCTCTCTGGAGGATGATTGGTGGTAGAAGTGGGCAGGTAGTGTGAGATCAACCTCTCTGGAGGATGATTGGTGGTAGAAGTGGGCGGGTAGTATGAGACCAACCTCTCTGGAGGATGATTGGTGGTAGAAGTGGGCGGGTAGTATGAGACCAACCTCTCTGGAGGATGATTGGTGGTAGAAGTGGGCGGGTAGTATGAGACCAACCTCTCTGGAGGATGATTGGTGGTAGAAGTGGGCGGGGAATGTGAGACCAACCTCTCTGGTGGATGATTGGTGGTAGAAGTGGGCGGGGAATGTGAGACCAACCTCTCTGGAGGATGATTGGTGGTAGAAGTGGGCGGGTAGTGTGAGACCAACCTCTCTGGAGGATGATTGGTGGTAGAAGTGGGCGGGGAATGTGAGACCAACCTCTCTGGAGGATGATTGGTGGTAGAAGTGGGCGGGGAATGTGAGACCAACCTCTCTGGAGGATGATTGGTGGTAGAAGTGGGCGGGTAGTGCGAGACCAACCTCTCTGGAGGATGATTGGTGGTAGAAGTGGGCGGGTAGTGCGAGACCAACCTCTCTGGAGGATGATTGGTGGTAGAAGTGGGCGGGTAGTGTGAGACCAACCTCTCTGGAGGATGATTGGTGGTAGAAGTGGGCGGGGAATGTGAGACCAACCTCTCTGGAGGATGATTGGTGGTAGAAGTGGGCGGGGAATGTGAGACCAACCTCTCTGGAGGATGATTGGTGGTAGAAGTGGGCAGGGAATGTGAGACCAACCTCTCTGGAGGATGATTGGTGGTAGAAGTGGGCGGGGAATGTGAGACCAACCTCTCTGGAGGATGATTGGTGGTAGAAGTGGGCGGGTAGTGTGAGACCAACCTCTCTGGAGGATGATTGGTGGTAGAAGTGGAGGGGAATGTGAGACCAACCTCTCTGGAGGATGATTGGTGGTAGAAGTGGGCGGGGAATGTGAGACCAACCTCTCTGGAGGATGATTGGTGGTAGAAGTGGGAGGGGAATGTGAGACCAACCTCTCTGGAGGATGATTGGTGGTAGAAATGGGCGGGGAATGTGAGACCAACCTCTCTGGAGGATGATTGGTGGTAGAAGTGGGCTGGGAATGTGAGACAAACCTCTCTGGAGGAGGATTGGTGGTAGAAGTGGGCGGGGAATGTGAGACCAACCTCTCTGGAGGATGATTAGTGGTAGAAGTGGGCGGGGAATGTGAGACCAACCTCTCTGGAGGATGATTGGTGGTAGAAGTGGGCGGGGAATGTGAGACCAACCTCTTTGGAGGATGATTGGTGGTAGAAGTGGGCGGGGAATGTGAGACCAACCTCTCTGGAGGATGATTGGCGGTAGAAGTGGGCGGGGAATGTGAGACCAACCTCTCTGAAGGATGATTGGTGGAAGAGGCGCAGGAAGGCGGATTGCTCCCACCTCCCAGGATACGAAGGCGGGCCTGGGCATACTCAGCCTCCCTCTGCTCCAAGGTCTTCATGCCGTGGGGAGGCAGGCTGATGGGGGACGGGGTCTGCAGCTGGGGCCTCTCCGAGCTCCTCTTAAGGATCTTCACCTGGGGCACGTACCGCGTGCGCACATTCTCCTCTAGCACCACCACCGGCCGCGTGATGCAGCTTTCTCTGCAACCCCCTCCATCTTATAATTTATCTTAGCTCTGCTGTAGCCAGCACTCTTTAGGGATTGTTACCATAAATAAATAAATGAGCAAACCTACAAACAAGCAAAAATGTAACAGCACATAGCAAACACCATTTTAGTTCTCATTTAACCCTAATAATATTACTACCAAAACATCACACATACACAAGGTAATAAGACCAAATCCAAATAAAGAAGTAGAGTGCGACATTTTGGGAACAACATTGCCTGATTTGTACTTATATTACCATGTTTTTCTAATCTCTAATTCAAATTGCACCTATCAACACACATACAACTCTTGACAAACAAATAGATGCCACATTGTACCTTTCAAGGGACTCTATACTCCTGATGTGGAGTCCTCCCAGTTACAGAATACAAAAAAATAGACCCATCCATTCCTCTACTTTCATCGATGAGATTTAACATTTCTATAAAATACAAGATAACAATTTTTTTTAAGAATGTATATTAGAGAAAGATTAGTTACCTCTGTTTGGGCTTCAACTGTTCATTTTGTTTTTCCAACAGGATCTGTGACACACACACTTCTTACTTCTCCCAAGTGACCATGGCTACTGATTGTCTTTTACTGACTGCATGGCTACATGCTAATACTGTGCCTAAGCACAGTTGGTACAGTGAAATGAACCCAGGAGGAGCTCTGAACATCAGAAATAGATAGCATCAAACAACACTAACAATATTTAGAACAGGTCATCTCAAGCCATTGAAGATAGAAAAAAATAATAAAATCTACCCCACTTGCCCAAAATGTAGCTTGACACCTGCAGCTCCAGAACCCATTTTGGCTTGCATTAGATGCACTAAACAGAACCTTTGGGAGAGGCTGCTGCTTATCATCAAACAGCTCGAGGAGCATGAACTGATGGAATTTGTGTAATCTTTACAAAAGGGGATAAGAAACAACAACAACAGCTGAATACATGCTGCATATGTGGAAGGTAGTTCCACTTTTGCACTTACAAATGTACCAGAGGCCCATTTGGTTACTTGCACTCACTGGTGGGGTTGGTTGGCTGGACTTATGCATGAATCGGGGGAGGAAGCCATTTAGGCAGAAAATAATTTATTCGTCAAAAAAATAGTTTTAAAAAAAGAACCTGATAAGGTACACAATTTGGATTATACATTAGAAACAAAGGTAATAGGACAATTTGGATTATAGATTATAAACACAAGGTAATAAGACCAAATCCAAATAAATAAATAGTGTGTGACATTTATTTGGTCTTATTACCTTTATAAAAAACTGGAAAGCTTTTATTATAAAATGCACTAAAAAGAGGAAAATAAATCATTTAGGTATTGGCCATTGAGAACAATTATAAGATTCAAAATGAAGCAACAGGGGATAATCATTGTATATTGAGTGAAGAGGTCAAATATTTAGTGAAACATAAATACATACCTTCATTATAAATCACAACAAGTTTGAAATTCACGCGATGATCACCCCCCGCTACTTTTGATTCATAAAAAATCTAATGGAAGTAGCTGAAACACTTAAGTTTCTCCTTTTTAGTGAATTTTAATTTAAAATTTTTTTAAAAACTATATTTTTATTAATTAATAATTTAATTTTTGAACATGAATTTTCTAAATTTTTATACACATCATAGCCAAATAATTTCTTAATTTAGAAAACAACACACACACACAGAATATCAAAAGTTGAAATAAATACAAAATTGAAAAAATTAAATACAGTATAACCTCGTTAATTCGACACACCCCAATTCGACACTCGGCGATAATTCGACCATGTTCCGATGTCCCGACCACCGGCCTATCAAATAACAAACCGTAATTCGACAGTATCGATAATACGACAGTTCCGATAGTTCGACCATTTTAAAATTCGAATTTCGACAGTTTTACATACAACTTTACCGCTAAAACGGTATTACGGCGGGCGCCGATCGGATCGCGCCTGCGCACTTTTGGTTTCTGGTTAGTTTAAGTTTCACTTTGCAGTGCCGTTGCGCAATTTCGCGGATGTTATTGTTGTTTTTTTACGCGGGAATTTCGGCATCATGCGCTAACTAATAATAATTTTTATTTTTTATTTTTAACATTGAAATATTTTAGCTATTTTAAAATTTATAAATAATTTCTTTTTAAATAAATAAATCTTTATAAAATGTAGCCACAATGATTATGATAACATTTTATTTCAATATTCCATTTCTGTGTTATTATAAAAGATTTAAACACAAAATCAATAATACCTGCAGCAGCAGTGGATGACTTTAATACATTAAAATTTATTTATTAAAAAAACATTTTAGAAGAAGAAAGACTTGCATGTTTTTTCAAAATGACCGTCTGGAATACATCCTGAATAGGATTTCAGTGCAAAAACAGACATCTATAAAGGAATTTTTTAAAAGATCTTCATGATAATTTTTAAATAATATTTTAAAATTTTATTTTTATTTACCATATTTATTTTCTTTCAACTGCTATATTTTTCAATTAGAATAAAATATTATTTAATATATTATATTTAATATTTTAATGTCTGTAGAGTTAATATTTGATTATATTACTGAAAAGAAACACATTGCCAGTAAATTTATTTGTTACAATTATTTTTGTTTCTAAAATATGTATTAATGCCATTTTGTCCCTGATACTAAAAGTTAATTATGAAAATAAAATAAAAACACACAATGGTTTAAATTAATATCATTAATTTATATTACAAGGCTATTTTAAAAAAATATTATTTTAGCGAGTTAGATGATTACCTAATCATCTCACCTTAATTCAACACTTCCTTTAATTCAACCGAAAGCTCTGATCCCTTGGGGTGTTGAATTAAAGAGGTTCGACTGTATATACCTAAATATTAAGCCCATTATATTTTAATTAAAACATTCACACAATGATTTTAATTTTTATGATTTTTCGAATGTTAAAAATTTATGTAAATTTGGCTGTAAATATCCATTTCTTGATTTCTCAGGAAGCCTTTAGGACCAAATTTTTGTTTGTTGAGGAACAGACTGCACCGGCTGACAAGGGCCAACAGCCCGAAATGACTTATCAAGAAAATGGGTTGGCCAATATCGAAGAACAAGTTAAATCAATGTTTAGTTGATTTTTTTTTCCACTAGATGGCGCTCTGCCAGGATATGCCTTTATTTTTAATATACAGTTAAACCTGTCTATAGCGCCCCCTCTTGGGACTCACCAAAATAGGGTGCTATAGACAGGTCACTTTTAATGTAAAATGTTTACATTTTAATGTTTAAAATCAGGCGCTATAGAGAGAAAGGCACTATTTAGAGAGGGCGCTATAGACAGGTTTAACTGTAATATAATCTTAAAATATAATTTTAAAATATATATAGAGTACCACTATATATTTTTTTTAAATTATAAATTCATTTAACATTGATAAAATTTATCATATTAAATTTTTGGCAATATGTTTCCTATGATATTATCTCTCTCTCTCTCTCTCTCTCTATACCACAATGATTAAAGGTATTAAATGTGGCCTGACTCATCATGATGATATATAGGAGATATTTGATTATTTTTATCATAAGAAACACATTCCCCAAAAAATATTATCAATTTTACTCTTATTGTTTAAATTTTAATTCTATTTATTTTAAAATTATACATTTTTTTCTGGAAAAAGCAGGTGAAATGCTCTTGCGACATGAAGATTTAGAATCTAACGAAGAGAGGGTAGAAGTATTTTATACTGACCACCAGGTTTGTCAGCATAGGTAAAGTGAAATAAGCAAGTACTTCCAGGTATTGTCTATTCTCGGATTAATAGGGAGGGGCATCAGAGGACCGGCAATGGAGAGTAAACATGTGTTTTCCTCAAGGAATCCTACTCTCTTGTCCAAATCTCAAGGTAAAAATCCACAACTTACATAAGGAAGTTTTGGGGAAATATTGTACCTCAAGTAACCATAGTAAATTAGTACATTCCTAACCACTCACAAGTCAGAAATTTTGTCAATGTTCAATGTTAGCTTGATTGACCAAGTGTGCAAATTTTTTCAGAAATATGTATTTAGAGATATACATTTTAAAAATTTATCACAAATTTGAAAGGATATATAGGAATTAGTCCATTCTCAACCACATTTTTAATGAAGCCCAGCCTCTCATTATGCCAGAGAAACAGCTGTGCCTTTTATTTTTTAAAGGAAATATACAAATTCTATTTATCAAATTTTTATCATTGTTTTCTGGATTAAGCTAATCTACAAATTTGCAGACTTCTTTTATGGTCTGGAAGTATAATAAAGTTGATCACAAAATCTGAAAAAGAAAAATATATAAATTAGTCCATTCCCAATTACCTAGGAGTCTGAAATGTTTGCATTGTCATCAGGTTTGAGCAAGTATACCAAATTTCAGTTTTAGGTGATCTCTCTATGAGTATATTGAAAAATGATTACAGGAATTGTGGGCAGACAGACATGGAAAGAAGTTGAATAAAAGCTTCAAAAGAAAAAAGGTCAAGAAATATATAAATTAGTCCCAACCACCCAGGATTCTGAAATGTTGTCAACTTGCATTGTCATCAGGTTTGAGCAAGTATACCAAATTTCAGTTTTAGGTGATCTCTCTATGAGTATATTGAAAAATATTGCAGGATTTGTGGGCAGACAGACATGGAAATAAGTTGAATAAAAGCTTTAAAAAAGAAAAAGGCCAAGAAGTGGGCAACAACAGATAACATCTCCCTATCTATCAACCCTGAATAGGTGCTGCCATAAATACCCTGCAGATCTCCAACCCAGATAGGCCAACTGCCCCATTTATTTTATAAAAATGCACCAAGTCTCTCTGCTTCCTCTCTCTAGAGTGGTTTGGAATTAGAAGACAGGAGGAAGAGGATAGCGTTCCAAGGTTCCACTGCATAAACAACATTACTTGGTTCAGCAGACTAATCAAATACTAACCCCTCCCAATTATCAAGAGGCCCAATCCTTAGTCCCAATTATCTGCAATACCAATTATCAGCAATCCCAATCATCAGCGGTCCCAATTATTGCTACTACCAATTATCAGTAGTTTTAATCATCAGCAACCCCAATTATCAGAAGTCGCAATTATCAACAGTTCCAATTATCACTAGTCACATTTATCAAAAGTCCCAATTATTAATAGTCCCAATTATCAGAAGTTCTTAGAATCACAGTCCCAATTATTACTAGTCCAAATCATCAGCAGTCCCAAATATAAGCAATCCCAATCATCTGCAGTCCAATTATCACTTGTCCAATTATCAGCAGTCTCAATCACCAGCAATCTAAATTTTATACAGTCCCAATTATCAGCAGTCCAATTATCAGCATTCCCAATTATCAGCCGTCCCAATCATCATTAGTCATAAATATCAGCATCCCAATTATCAGCAGTCCCAATCACCAGCAATCTAAATTTTATACAGTCCCAATTATCAGCATTCCCAATTATCAGCAGCCCCCATTATTCCTAAATATCATTATTCCTAAATACTGGCAGTCCAATATAAAGAGGAAACAAAATCAATTTACAAGTAGTTAAATGTCACTTCAGAGCTTCCAAGAAGACTCATCCTACACTAGTATAATAAACCCCAGAGTTACAATACAGTTTCTTTGACAATTCCTTCAACTGCCCCATCTACCACATAGAATTTTTTCCTTTGTTCCTTTACATTTTATATTTAAATTACAATAGAACCTCCATGAGAGAACACCTCTCTACAAAGGACAGTTTTCATTTGCAAAAATACCATTTTTACTAATTAGCAACTCTAAGAGGACACCTCTCGCTTAAGGACACTTTGGCTCTGTAATTAGGTGTCCTTTACAGGGAGGTTTAATTGTGAAATATACACCTATCCCCCGATTTACACGGTACTTGTTTTCGCTTTTACACGGTTTTCCAAATAAGTTTTTTTTTGTTTTTATCGCACTATACTAAATGCTACTGTGATTGAACACATGCGTTGTGTACACATCTCACGAAGAATCCCGAGCTTATGTGCTGACTACATATTTTAACCTGTCAATGCATTTTATTTTTATTTCTGTGTACACCTATCCCCCGATTTACACGTTTTTATCAGGAACGTATCTACCGTGTAAATCGGAGGATAGGTGTATATTTATAATTATTTAACAATTTGCTGAAAACCATCATTTATAAATGTGTTAATTAACCCTATCACTGCCGATAACACATGTGATTGTAAACTTTTCCTCAGGAGCCAACAACTCACCAGCGTTGGATCTAAGACATTTAATTCTTCTGGTTCAATGAAATTTGTGTTATTCAATAATATTTGGTAGGTATACCTAGTTGTTCATGACTGTCATTTTGACATTGTTTTGTTCATATATTCTTATTATACAATATAATGCTGCTTATTATGATTGTAAAACGATGTTTGACAAGTTTTACCGCAAATGTTTCTTTTGAACGAAAAAATCTTATTTTAAGGAGAAATAACAACTAATTCTATCCTTAGGGATGAAAAGTATGAAAAGATGAATAGTGAAAAGTAATAAGCGATAGAACTCTTCCTGTTTAGATAATCAAATAAAGTAAAACATGAAGGAAGATGAGTTTCTTTTTAATAAAACACGAGCGAGCTTTCGGGCCACACGCCCTTCTACTGGCAAAAAAGCTAAGAGATTCAAAGAGATACAAGCCTATTTATACTATGGTAAGTAATATTTTGTAATGATGAACAGAAAAATTAAACTGTCCAGGATGTGAATATATATATTCTTATATTTACATATATTCTTATATTTACATATATTCTTATATTTACATATTGCATTAACGAGCCATCTATTATGTGAAATTTAACCTATTTTTGACTATTCTTTTTTCGAAATAAAACAAATTTATACTGCCCATAGTACAATGATAAATTAGTAGGAGGGCCTGGTTCATCAGGGGTGGTGAACTCTCCCAGCAGTTTCACCAATTTAATGATATTTATTAGATAAAGAGAAAGAATGACAAGTGTATGGTAGTGGCAATGGATAACTGGACATGTCTAGAAGTCTGGCAGTGAAAGGGTTATAATTAACATATTTTTTTTTTAAAAGAAATATCGTGAATTACAGATTTAGTAGGCCTTAGAAAGGTGTAACATTCAAGCCAAGTTTATAATAAAGAAGAACATGGTAATTTATCATTTTGAAAAGATCAAATCTAAATGGTACATGTGATGTTTCTATATAACAGAGTTGAAATAATCTTCAGACAAAGGTACTGAATACAAGTTACTGAATGTACACATACAGTACTTTTGCCTGAAGATAGTACATACCCTGTTACCGAAAGGCCTCATACATTTTAACCATTTGGATTTGGTCTTTCTACCCTATGTTTCTCATTTATAATACACTAGACGGGTGACCCGGACTTTGCCCCGGGATTGACCCGTGTGCATATCTACCCGAGAGATATATATTTAGATAAGATTTTTTTTATAATTGTTTGTTATTAGCATTATCAATTTGTTTGCATCAGCATAATTTAATCAAATCTTTGATAGAAAGCGCTGTTCGTGAGCTAAGTAGAATAATTTGAATATATAGTTTTAATAATTGATTTATATATTTTTTAAAATAGCCTATCGTCTTCCCCGTATTTTTTTAACTATGTATGGAAATTTTGGTTTGAATTAGTGAACTACTGCGAATTTGTATACCGGACATACAAACAAACAAACATACAAACATTGATTTTTATATATATAGATATTGTACCTTATTAACTTGTCATTTTATTTAACTGCTATTAGAACCACAAGGTAATAAGACACTAAATCCAAATAAATAAATAATGTGACGTTTTGGTAACAGAGTTGTTACCATTATCAGACAAAAGTAACTGAATGATTCACTGATTCAGTACTTTTGTATGATAATGTTTTGGATTTGGTGTCTTATTACCTTGTGGCTCTAATCTATAATCCAAATTGTATCTTTTCAATTACTGTAATTACTTTGCCGGTCCCAAGCCCGGATGAAAAAGGAGGAGGGGGAGCAGTAACAAGCTCACTAAAAACCTGGGTTCAGCTGGCCCGGCTGATAGTACCCTGTAAGGGCTCCTAATCCAGGGATACAGGATGAGCAGCATTTGTACTCCATGTTAGGAGCGGCTGCAAATGGCGTCTGTTCCTCATGTCAGAGGCGGCCATTTATTTTAGAGCTAAGTCGGCCTGCTACTGTGTAGTGCTCCAAGTCTTAATGCCAAAGGCAGACGCATTTTACTTTACCCAATCATGATGGTTGTCAACAGACACCATCAAAAGTCTCAAGCTTTACAAGTTTGACACCCTAAAGTGGAGATAAGAAAGAAGAAGAAGAAGAAGAAGACCTATTTTGAAAGTATATCTTTGGAATTACAAGGTAATAAGACCAAATCCAGATAAATAGTAGTTCTAATCTATAATCCAAATTGTGCCTTTTGTATCTTTGCAATAAAAACTATTGTATTGTTTCGACACCTAATGATGAGTTTTGCCTTAGAATGCTTGACCTAAAGCAGGTAGAAGGCCTAATAATTGATCTGTATTGTTCATTATGTTCTGCATTTGAAGGTGTATTACTGATAAAAAAATGTTTAACGTAACAATGTAAAGATAAGGGTTTTCTGTGAATTGCAATACACTGTGTAATTTTGCTTCAAGCACAGTTCTTCAGCTGAAGGGACCAGACAACAAAGGCTTGTAAAACAAAGGAAGTTGTTTTTACCCCAAAGAGCTTTTTTTTTCTTGAAAAGGCAGGAAGAAGTAGGTTGCCAAAATATCAGAATAAAAAATATATATACAGTTAAACCTGTCTATAGCGCCCCCTTTAAATAGCGCCTCCTTCTCTATAGCGCCCGATTTTAAATACGTAGTATGATGCGATTTACATTAAAAGTGACCTGTCTATAGCACCCTATTTTTGGTGAGTCCCAAGAGGGGGCGCTATAGACAGGTTTAACTATATATATACAACGTGTGATCAATAATTTCCAGGAATGAGACTGGATCACGTAAAATATTCAAAATAATGAAATAATTTTATAAGGACCTTATAGATAAAACATTTATCTCAACACGTAGAAATAAAAATTGATCACATAGACGCACGCGCTCACGTTTATTCGAATTTATAAGCTCGAGTATATCAGAACATTTTCGAATTTTAGTATGGACTGTATTGAAAAACAGCGATTCTGCATAGGGTTTTGCTTTAAATTAGGGAAAACAGCTTCCGAATCATTTAAAATTTTGAAGCAGGCTTTTAAAAAAGATGCCCTATCACAATCGAGGACATTTGAATGGTTTGCACGATTAAAAGCTGGTCGAATAAGCAAGAGAAAGCAAGGATGTTCAAATCGAAGCTTAAGTGTCTTCTTATCACTTTATTTGATGTAAAGGGATTGGTACACTATGGGCTCCTAATCCAGGGATACAGGATGAGCAGTGTTTATACTCCATGTTAGGAGCGACTGCACATGGCGTCTGTTTCTCATGTCAAAGGCGGCCATTTCATATTGAAGCTAGATCAGCCTGCCACTGAGTAGTGCTCCCAGTCTTAATGACAAAGGCAGATGCATTCTACTTCACCCAGTCATGATGGTTGTAGTCTCAAGATTTACAAGCTTGATACCCTGATATGATTGAGTGGAGATAAGAAAGAAGATGAGGGTTGTCTGGAGATAAAGATACAGATGTCACATATTTGTTTAAAGTTTTGAGATATTATGTAAATATGATAGAAAATATATAAAAGGAAGTTTTTTTTTTACCAAGAGAGTCGTGCAATAAATGAGATTTTTCAATTGATAAGGCACAATTTGGATTATAGATTATAAACACAAGGTAATAAGACCAAATCCAAATAAATAGTGTTTGACGTTTCGGTAACAGCGTTGTTACCATCTTCAGACAAATATTGATTCAGTACTTTTGTCTGAAGATGGTAACAACACTGAAACGTCACACACTATTTATTTATTTGGATTTGGTTTTATTACCTCGTGTTTAGATTTTTCAATTGTTTCCTAGCTTGATGCTACAACAGTAAAACCCTGCTAAAATAAACCTGGGATATAGCGAACCTTCTTTTATAAACAAACCTAGAATAATTATCCCCATTCTGCACCATCAAAAGTCTCAAGCTTTACAAGCTTGATACCTTAGTGTGATTGAGAGAGTGGAGATAAGAAAGAAGAAGATCCCCATTTATATTTTACAATACAGTGAACTATGGCTGTAACAAACCATGGCTCTAGTAAACCACTGGTTCAGTCCCATTGGGGTTTGTTATAGAGGGTTTTACTGTACTTATACTCAAATGTTTTATATAATCTTTATTGAAGAAAAATTTAGCAGCAGAGAGAATTTTAACGCTTCACCAATTTTATTTATTAAAATAAAAGCAACTTAGGCCTTTATAAAATTTTATTTTGCCTTTTCCAATTCCTTTGCAATTTTTAAAATGAATTATTATTATTTTTTTTTTTGAGTAAAATCTAATTAGTATTTTTTAAAAGAATCAGGTGAGACACTTATTTCAGTAGAACACATCGGCAATTGTAATGATTCCACACTAGGCCTACACGATGTAAACAAAAATAGTTCCATTTCTAAACCTAACCTAATTTAACCTATCTAAACCTAACTTTGCTTATTGATATACTCAGTAGAACATTGGTCAGCCCAAATGAGTATCTCTCCAAAATATGTAAATAAATACTGAAATTATTCGTAAACATGGGTTTTATATTTATCGTCTGCTTTTAAATAAATTTAACAAAATAACAAAGTTTGTGTCCAATACGTTTTACTAGTTTTGTTTTTGTTTATTTCAACTGCATTTTTATTATTATTAAATTGACATAAAAATATTTTTTACTTGTAAAAAAAAAAAAAAAAAGAGAGAAAGAGAAAGATTCTGTATATTTTTAAAAAGAATACAACTAGTTTGCATAATTTTTAAAAGTTGAATAAACTTTCATTGATGACTTTAAATTCAATTTGGTTGAAATTAACACATAGCACATATGTGTGTATATAACAATGTCTTTTGGTAAAGTTTTATTTACTATGAAGTGAATATTACTCATTCCTTTAAGGTTAACTATATTAAATTTACTGGAGAGTATCATTTAATTTTTTTTTTTTTTGAAATTTGTATCATATATCCTTATTCATTTATAAATGCCATTTATCTAAAAATAGTTTGTGTACTTTTTGTTATTCTATTTTGGGTAAATTTAAAGGGACAATTACACGACATGGCCATTTTGTTGATATAGGTTATAAATTTTTAAAATTTTGACTGAAAAAAAAATACATTTGACTAAAATGTATAAATAAACACAACCTTTTTGTTTAATTCCTTACCTCATTTTCTTCAATATCTTCCCAACTGTCGAGGATACCATCGGTTACATTACTAGCCATTTAATAATTTGCTATGAGTACTTTTCTCTATAAATTAAAGATACGCGAGCATTTTAATTTATACGAAAGAATTTAAAATAATGACACATAATAAGTTTATTTAGGAATTATTAATTTTTGGGTTAGGGAGGTGGGGCCAAATCTTTAAAGGTTGTTTATGTCATTTAATCTCCTACAGATTAAATTTAAAATAAAAATAAATAAAAAAAATATAGGTTAAATGATCACAAACTTTAAATATTCTTTAATTTGAAAATTTCCTTTTTAAGATCTCATTTATTTTTATTTTTTAAATAGCATATATTTATCTGAATTTTATAGCTATTATTAATTGGAAATTTTAAATTGTATATATTAATCAAGTTTTTTAATATTTGCAAAACGCAGATCAATTTCTTTCGAAATAAATTGTAAATAAACATTAAGAATATTGATTATTTCAGTAGTTACTTTAAACAAAAGTAGAGTTATTTGATTATTTACTAGGCTGATATCTGTTTTCAAAAATATTTCAATAGTATCCAATAATTTTCAAAACAATGTCTGAGATGCTTATTTCACTCTTTAAAGATTTAGATACAAAATATAATGTCCCTACATTTTTTTCGCCATATTTTACTCGTGCTTTATCCCACACTATTATAATTTTCAAAAATTATCAATATTCATCAGTTACAAAATATTATAAATCCATTTTCTATTATTTATTTTCATGAAATCTCTCATAATAGATCCCAAACGCATTAATTATCTTAGTGCCGACCTTTATCATGAATTACCTTACCTTCCTCCAGCGCGATTGGTATGCAGTTGAAGTGTTCTAAATATTGCATATATCCATAGTTACCTGATAATTTGAGTTAATTACCATCAAATTTTAAATTAAATTATTTGAAAATCAAAACTATTATTTAAAATTATAAATTAATTTTTGGGAATTTGTATCCCACTCAAAACGAAATTTTATTGCACCTCTTCCACAATTATCACAGGGTTTTGACTTTTATTGATCAGATATGTTGGAAAAAGATTTAATAAAAAGAGAAAGATGTATATTTACATATCAAGAAAAAGAAGAAACAAGATAATCTTCTATTTGCATAACCATTTGTTTTTTGTATAAATATTTACATATTTTATTTGTTTTTAGACATATATATATAACCTGTGAGAGTTAATAAAGGTGTGGTTTTGATGTGTGAATAGGCTCGTGATCTTCAATTAATGAAAGTATAACAACAAATTGGTAGCTGATCGCGGTTAAAAAGAAGTAAGTTCTAACAGGCTTGGCTTCTAACTAAGTTTGCATTTATTTTTAGAGAGTGAAATTGAAATAAATTAAAAAGAAGTAAGTTCTAACAGGCTTGGCTTCTAACTGGGTTTGCATTTATTTTTAGAAAGTGAAATTGAAATAAAATTTGATAATTCAAAATGGACGTGTTTAACAGAACGAAAATAGAATATTTGAATGATCGAAATTATGCTATTTGGAGCATGAGAATGGAAGCGCTACTTGAAGCAAAGCAACTTTTTGAGGTGATTGCAAATCAAACGCCAATTAAAAATGAAAGGGATCCAACATCCATTAAAATTTTTGAAGATTGGAGCAGAAAAAATAACGAAACTCTTGGATATATGATCTTGTTGGGACACGTTTTTGAAACCATACCCCAACAGAAGGCGTATGTATAATCAAATCAAATGGATACATGGCTTCCCTCCCACATAGACTTACAGACCACTTTTTGCCCAGAAACCTAGACAATTGATGACACCAGACTTCCATGCCGAAAGCTGATGCCTGGTGAAGAAGACACCAGTGACATCCAGAGACATCCGCGCTGGAAGGTGTTGTTCCATATGTACATATATTCCCCTCACCAAAAATTTAGGTAAAGGTGACCAGAAAAAAAAAATGGAGAAGGAAGATCTCTAAAGGACTGAACCTTATAAAATATCCTTCCCGAGAAAGGAAAGCGTTATATTACAGTTCAAGTGAAAAGGGGCCTGTGTCGATTTTTAGCTAAGACGGAGGGGGGGCGATATATATATGCCGTCCCGAGAAAAAGGGAGGATAGTATTTCAATCCATGTGGAGGGGGGGGGGGCCTGGCGTCTGAAATTTTACACTAGGGCCGTGGCTGTTTCTCTCTTTAGATTTTTTTTTGTTTTGGTAATACTATATGTTCTATTTTGATGGGAGAGGCCTGGGGCGTCGATGAAATCGTATACTGGAGCCGTTGGCCATTTTTGATTGGTGTTTCTTTCGGCGAATGAAAATGCCAGCCAATAGAAACTTTGGCTCGGCAGCGAATGAAAACGGAGAGAGACATGAATAAAAGAGGGTTTCTTGGCCAAAAGGCAGATTCAATCGGAGTCGCTCAGTGAGAGGATAGTTTTCAGACGGGAGACCAGACCTTTGCAGGCACTTTCGAAAAAAGGTAAGCCATTTGTCATTATGACTTAGCGCCCCCCCTTTTTTGTGTAGTAACCAACCTAGATTTCGCATGGGCCCTAAAGGGCTATAAAGTAACTTCAGGTCACCTCTATCTAAATTTTTACTATGTAAATAGCATATCTCGTCAGTATAGACATGTTCCCAAATTTTAATTTATTTAAATAAATATCTAGAGAAATTTTCTTGTTTCCTCTCATACATATTTCATTCCTTTTGTTTTATGGTACTACCCCCCACACCTTAATTTCACAAAGTGTACAAATTATGGAACAACCGACTCTGTTGAAATAGAGTTGTGTACTATATCTTTGCTGTGATATATTGACACAGCAACAGTTGCAAAATTACGACTTTATTAGGGCTACTTTGAGGGTAATTATCTATCAGGTTTTAGTAATGTTTGTACTTTTATGTGTTTCAGTGCGTTATTCCATCATATTTACCATTATACCATATTTTCTGATTCCTCGGGCTATTTTTACGCTGTTAGGAGGGTACGGCATGATGCAAACAGATTTGTATGTTTGACTATTGTTTTTGTTATTTGGGCTATAAAAATGCCTTAATATGAATCTATTTACAGTTGATCTGTAGAAATTATAGAGATCTGTTGCTATAATTTTCCTATAATTTAAATTGCTATATATATATATATACTTAAGTAAGGAAACTTTAATAAGTCACATCGTGTATCCTCCCTTTTCATCTATCCAAAACCGGGAACGCAACAATGTCGCCCGCCGCGGGGCTCGAATTTAGTATATGTTTCATCCCCTATACTTTAGAAATATATACCTAATGAAAAGCCATACTATTTTTAAGTATTGGTGAAGTAGTCCACGCATCCTGAGATTAACAGTCTATTATAAATCGTGAATTTTAATTTATGCTTTCCGTTTCACTGGCATTTTATCAGGCAATGAAAGTTATGTTGAGGCGGTGTATACCGCATCTCTTGCCGCTGTCTTTTACGATTCACATTGTTTGTGGCAAAACCTTAATATCATCATTGATTTCTGATATCAAAGTAAAACGTTTATGGGGATGAGTATCTTTTATTCTGGTCTTCTCAAGCTTTCGAGCTTGTCCGCCCTTCTACAGGAGAAACATATACAATATATCAAGAAAATATAACGTCGCCTGATGCTAAAACTATTATAATTCTATGTACATATATATATATATACATTAGGAAGTTTTGCATATTATTTGTTTTCTTAAGACTTTTTTTTTTTTTGGTTAAGGTATTTACACATATTCTACTATTGTTTGCTATATTCTAAGAATTATCTTATAGGTTAGAAATTCTATTATTTAAGTAGTTTTATAATAGTTATTGGCTATTACATATAAGTTATTTATATTATTGTTGATATTATTAGCTGGTACTAGGATATATTGTGTTATATGTTTCGGGCAAATCTATTTTCTATTAATGCTATTGTGTTTTCTGAATAATAGAGAATCAATTATAAGCCATTGATATTTGCTGTTTATGTTATTGTAATGTATTCTAGGTTCTCCTAATGCGAAAGTGTGACCTGTTCCTTTGCAGTATTGGAAAATTAGAGACCTATTGTCTTGATTAATAACGTTGCGTCTATGTTCATATATTCTATTGCTGACTCTCCTTCCTGTCTCCCCTGCGTATTTGGCTTGGCAGCTGTTACACTCTACGGAATATATTGCCTTTTATTCTCTGTTTTGGTTAGTGGGTTTTATGATAGTAGGATTATTTTTAGATAGTGGACTTTTATGGTGGAGCCTATGTTAGGGGAATTACAGTAATATGTTTGGATGCCAGAGTTTCTTAAGTAGTTGGCTATTGTTATAGATGTTTGTGAGTATGGAATGTAACATATCGCCCTATAGATATTTTGTGGTTTTGTTTATTGGGTTATTGATAGTTATACTTTTGTGGAAATGTTGTATTATAAAGGTGGTTTGGTATCCTGCTTGCTGGACATTATTCATAATGTTCTGTGTCTCAATCATTTTGAATTCTGTTGCGAGCACCATTGATTACAATTTCTTTATTTACTTTCTCAAATTATTATATACAGTATGAGAAATGAGGTTGGATTCCCATGGTTCAAATTTAGAACGGTGATCAGTGTTTTACAGTAGTCTACTGAAATGACTTAGCATTTTTTTTTTCATCATAGCTCTGATATAATTTCTCACAGCAGAGGTGAGTTCTGATAAATATTGCTGGATACAAATATCTTAACTTCATTTTAATAGCGCTTTCTATCAAATCATACTAGCCTGTGCATCCAGATTAGGGCTAACATGCTGAATGATAGTTAATCGATTTTATTTTTTTTAACGCATAGTGGATTGGGAGAGTGGCAGATATATGAGCCTTAAGGTGAAAATAGAATTGAAGATCCAGTTAGCGTACCCGTGAAGAGAGAAGTTTGATCACCATAAAAAGACGCGTCAGGCAACCGACTCTTTTTTTTTCATGATGCCTCCAACTGCATATGATCTTAAATATCCTGTATACACTCTGACAAGGGAAGGTTATCCTGAATTGACAAATGTATAATTTTTTGTCTTTAGTAGAGATTTCCAAGATTCTATTTCTGAAACATTTTTTTTTTGGATGAAGACAAATAAAACCATCTTGATAGTATTGAATTTTACAGTAAATATTTGCCAGCAGAAGGCATGATGAGATTACATGAAATTTAAACCAGTTATATGCTTAGTATGTTTCTTCAGCTGTAATTTGACACAGTCATCAAATGAAGAAATGGGCAGTACGCCATATCTTGATGCTGAACACTTCTGTGTCAGGAAGGTGTAGTTAGTCTGTTTAATGAGAATTTCAATAATTATCGAAATTTAGCAGATTATCATTGGGGATTTGAACAACTGTCTTGAAAATTTTTGAACAGCCTGAGTAGATAAAGGAATCCTGGAGTTAGAGTGGAGAATTAGTAGTACAGACTGACCACTCGACGCAGATAACTCTAGGGAACAATTATTTTGTTAATCCGCCGTAGACAAGAAGAACATTGATTCTCAGGATATTCGATAGGCAGAATTTTGAGAATTGATAAGGTCATGGTTAAAGTTTACACAGGCATATGGGAGTAAAGACAGTGATTTAAACAAGATAAGAGGCAGCCTTGTGTCTTAAATACTTTCAGTGGAAGCAGATGCCACTGCAAATATTCAGGTCTAATAATTTCCAAATTTGAAGTCATGCATGACGGGTTAGCACGGGATTGACGCCTGAACTGGCTTTCACTGGGGTTAATCGAGCTTGCGAAAGAACTAGAAGAAGTGTGACATGTCACGCCACTGTACTAAATTAATAATTGAGAAGATTTATGTTGAGCCAACTGAAATTAGTAAAGAATTAAGAGATTAAGGTCTTATTCTTTGAGTTTTACACTAATTTCAATTACGCGATATGGACGGCGTTATAAGTTGGGTGGAAATGATTCGGCCGCAATGGGATGGTCTCCTGGAGGTGGTACGATCAAATACTACTTATTGAATGCCGGGCGGGATCGCATGAAGCATTAAATGACATCAAGAAATGCTTAAAGAAACACCCTAGAAGATTGGGGATCGACAAAATGACGACATGGAAAATGCTCAACATTGTACATTGGCAGCAAAATGATATCTTGCTATTGTATGGACGACCACTCCTTCCTGAAATGTGCAGCGGATGTTAGTCCCAGAATTAGGTCCTTTGAGGCGACACTTTCCTTTGCAGATGACATAAAGACGCATGACAAAACAGCACATGAGCATTTAAACTAACTTCAATTCCTGCCATTAATTAATTTAGTTGACCAATAGCTATAGAACCGCTGGAGACCTCCATACCCTGTGTGAATATTTTAGTGAGAAATGAGCGATTCAATTCTATGAGCCATGAGGTATCCTGTAAGATCAGAGCTGTACCCCATTCAATTTTTTTTAATAGTAGCAAGTGCGAGATATTTCCAGAATGTTTGTTTCTTTTTCTAACTGTCATATAATTCGGAAACTAGAAAACTACACTATTTTGATACAGTTTACATCTAGCATCCATGTGAACTCAATATGACTATTGAACGTAGATTGTAGATTAATGAGCGAGCCAACCTAAAGAGAACGAGTTTAATAGGCTTACAATCAGTAGTTGAAACAGACTATTCGCACAATTTTGTTATGTTCTCCCTCTAGCTGATCTATGACATTATAGATTTTTTTTTAACAAGGTGACTACCCCGTCGAGTGTATATGAAGGTATAAAGGTTTAAAGGTCATAGGCTGTTGGAATAATAATACACTAGTAATAATTATAGTTCATTCTGATGTACAGTAGAGGCAGTGAGAACAGCGCCTCTACCATCATGGCTAGTTAGTTTCAATACACCCAGAAAGAGCATTGATCTAAGATTACTATCCACCCACATGGATGAACATGTACCTCTCCCATTTCCTTTCCCTTTTGGGCCATGAACCCATCTTTCACCCCTCGGTTCCCTGCCCCCATTAATACATGAGATTCTCTTCTCCAATCCCCACTACTAATCTGGAATATTTCAGACAGCAGACTGAGAGAGAACTGAGAGAAAAGGCTGAGAACTTTCAATAACGGGGACTTAGTCTTAGTGGAGAGAATGCATGAGACGAAGGGGCGTCACAAATTTGAGCCAAGGTATGGGGGTCCATATGAGGTACTAAGAAGAGCTGGTGATACTGTATATCTCTTGAAGAATCTAGAAACTGGGAATTTGGATAAATACCATATAGATAGGTTAAAACAATACCATATACCAATTAGGATTTTCCCCACAGAGGAGGAGGAAACTAGTGATGGTAATTCAAGTCAAGGTTCCAGTGATGAAGATCATTGGATTCATCTTACAGGTCCAGCTTATCTCCCTAATAGGTCCGTTAATGTAGTGGTTCCACAAGGGGTGACAACCAGAGCGAACTCAGAAGTAATGAGACGAGGGGAAGTTGACAGAGTTAGTGTGAACAGTTTAACCTTACGCAGGTCTACAAGGGTGAAAAGGCCCACACAGTGTAAATTCTGCTTAGACTGTCGCCACTAACTAGGATTTTGGAGTGTGTACGGAGAATCAGCTCGATAGAATGAGAAGTTTAGAGACTTCAACCTTTTTTTTTTTCATTTAAAAACCTTTTTTTTTTTTTAAAGTAGAACTTCATTAGGATTCCTTTTTTTTTCTATACAAACTATTTCTTGTTAAAACCCGAGTTTCAAAGACCAATGAGAATAATGTATACCATTGTGAATTAACTATTTAGTGTAAATCTGAAATTTTAGTTATTATCAGGAGTAATAGGTGAAGGAAGGTGTAGGAAATCACAACTTAGAAGGAGGCTATGTCTAAAACAACAAACCTAATAGGCATCCTATGGCTTGTGTTGGGTAATTCAGAAACCCTATAATCCCTGGCCTTCAGGTAGTAGCTTTGAAATAGGTTTCTAATGAGGACATGAAAGGTCAATCTTTCAGAGTAAAGTTGTGAAGTATAGGGACCCTAAGCCAGGGGTAGAAGTTAAGTAGGCCCAGACTGTAGTCGATCCTTGGAAAGCACTTGAGAATGTTAGTGTTGGGTAGTGAATCGTAAACCCTATAAATCCATCTTTCAATAGAGTGCTGAGGTCGGACTACTGCAAAGGGGGCAGACGCACGAGGAAGTAAGAAGAAAGTGACTTCACCCACGGTGGCTAGGGGAGAGACTCAATCCGCTTTTATGAGGTGTCACGCTTAATGGTCCTTTATTCGCCATTATAATTTGTGTATGTCTTTATATAGAATTGTCGTGAAAAGTCGCTTGGTGTCAAGGCAAGGGCAGTTTTTGAAGTTACACTGATTTTTTTTTAGTAAGTTAGCTTCCAGATTATTTAGAATTGTTAACAATTATTGTTAACAATCATTTATCGAGTATAAAGTATTAGTATATATAGAGCTTGTACAGAGGCATTTTCTTTTGAGTAACCTAGGGCTTTAGTTCCCAACTTGTTTTAATTTTATTATTTTATTTGATTTCACATTGTGTCCTGAAAGATGTTATCATTTGTTAGGATCTATTGATATAGATAAATGAGTATTTTGGCCTTTGTAGCAGCTTTTAACCTTAGTTTGTATGCGTACCGCGAATGATAGGGGGGAGGGTGTATGAATGAATTGGTGCAATGAATGTAGAAAAAGGTTTAAAATATTATATTGTGAGCCCAAATTACATTAGAATAGGGTTAAGGACTTTAATAGGATCGATTTTAATTTAATTTTATTTTTTATTTCGAATTTTGTTAGGACCGAGAAGCCTCAAACAGGACAACTACAACTCTATCTAGTTAGAAAATATTCGCTCCCTTTTTGTTAGGTCCCTCGTTAGGGGGTATAATTTTCATTTGATTTTCTTTTATCTTAGTTTAGCTTGAATTCTAAGGATTGTGGATAAATGATCCCTATCCCGACCCTCAGACTTGGAGATAGTGGAAGGCAAGGATCAAGCCGAATTTCCCACTCAACTCCTCCTCGCAAGAGGAAACGAAGAGGTATAGATTGAATTTTATGCAGGATGGGGGATTTGTTTTAGCCATGCCGTATAGCCTGGGGTATAACGGCGCGACCTTGGGTAACCGATCTGACACCGTAGTTTCGACGCTTTTAGCGTGGCTGGAGCGAGGGTATTCCAGACGGGAGGTCCTGTAAGATTGGCAAGTAGGCAGAGATTGCCCAGTTATTCTAGACGAAGTGTTTCCGTCTATTGAATTTTTTTTTGGTACCAGTTTGATCCCCCATAGCTAGCGGAAGTTTCTTCTAATAAAGGATTCGCCCTGCCATACGTTTTGTTGGAATGAATTCGAGCATAAGACCGATTCGAGAGACAGAATAAGTAATTATTAGGACCTTCAACGAGTTTAGACTCGTTCCATGATAGGATAAGATTTTAAAGTATTAGTTAACTATAAGGACCGCGAACGAGACGCCAGAACGAGCCAATGAGTCAAAGTTTTAGAAGTGTTGTATTGAGGACAGTAGGGTTAAGAACAGTTATACAGGGAGTAGAATTCTGAAGGAATTTGTAAAAGAACCAAAATTTCAGATTGATAAAATTCAAATTTATAAGATGTAGATTTATAGGGTTCAGGTCAATGAATAGGGAGTATATTGGTAGATGAAAGTAATATGAATTTCTTGGAAGGGGGAGGTAGCTGAACTGTACACACCCCAGAGACAAGGTAAACGAAGCCACAAACAAAATAGTAGAAATTGATTAGTCGCTCTGCCAAAACAGAAAATTTCTCTTCATACGGTTGTCACCCTAGATTTAAATGGACTGTGTAGTTTAATAGAGGTCTGGGCTATGTTCCATTTGACCAAGATTCTAAATGACGTTCCCACCTGGGTTGAGAGTATTGTAACAGAGGAATCTAACACATAAGAGAAAACACACCCTCCAGTAGGATCGGGATAGACGAATATTACCCAGTGACCAACTCGTGATTCCAGACTGAATAAGATTGAAAACTTAACTGAGATACTAAACCTTGATCCTTCAGCGCACAAATATATATAAGGTGTTTTCATTTTCTTATTGAATAGGTTATTATTTTATATCATTTATATTATATTATAATCATATACTATTCATTTCAACAAATTTATTTCCTTTGATATTCATGATATTAGTAATATTTACCTGCCATGTTGCATTTTTTTTAACATGTTGTCGTGGCTTATTCTTCCCTCAAGGCATGATCTATTTTATCCTTATTGTCTTTTATCCGCCTTACTTGTATATGTATATATATTTTGTCATCATATATAATTTTGTAGTGGTTTTCTTTATCATCTATCATGGGATGATTTTTATCATATTTAATCACTATCTGCATGATACGTGTTTTCTTCAATATATATATTATACCCATCATATAGCATGGAAGGATTCATTTTATCATTACATATTTCGTGCCTTATTTAATAATTACTTTCACAATTTGTTTCTGTATTTTTTTTTTAATTTAGCAAAAGTCATCATGTCATAGGCTAATTATTATATACCAAGATATTTCTTTCAGCTAACTATAATTATCCTTTCCTTGATTGTATATGTATAACTATACCACACGAATGTCTTGATTGGTACTTAAATAAAGATGCTGGCATGTTTTAGGAGTTGGACTAGTCAGTTATTTCTAAACGACTTCTTGGCGCCCAATTTTTTTAATATATAATATGTAATAGGGAAATGTTCTAACTGTATTGTTAACAGAAAGAAGGTAGCAATGAATCCAGCACCCCAAGAGGCAAGGATGGGGTTGAGAGGACTTACCACAAGGAAGGCCTACTCCTCAAGGCCAAAGAAGAAAGTGGAAGGGTGGTATATATACCCATGAATGGTAAGACAGATGACCTTGCTTACTTCCATACATATGATATGACTGTCCCCCATAACCTATGTTGATAACAGTGTGCTGACAGAATAATAACACATAAAAAAAAACCTTTGCCAGGATGCGCAATGCCCACTAATGTTCGGAATAATAAACATCTAGAATGGCATACCATCATTTTGACTAGCCTTATCTTCCCTATAGGTTTCGGTACATCTGGCTTCACCTAGTAATGGAAAATGCATTTTGCTAGAAATGGGCCTGCTTTCATAGTAACTGATGAAAGGCAGATGAATAATGAGTAGCACAAACGCATTTGTCCATTACTTGGCAGGGGGAGGATTGTTGGGACACGTTTTTGAAACCATACCCCAACAGAAGGCGTATGTATAATCAAATCAAATGGATACATGGCTTCCCTCCCACATAGACTTACAGACCACTTTTTGCCCAGAAACCTAGACAATTGATGACACCAGACTTCCATGCCGAAAGCTGATGCCTGGTGAAGAAGACACCAGTGACATCCAGAGACATCCGCGCTGGAAGCTGTTGTTCCATATGTACATATATTCCCCTCACCAAAAATTTAGGTAAAGGTGACCAGAAAAAAAAAATGGAGAAGGAAGATCTCTAAAGGACTGAACCTTATAAAATATCCTTCCCGAGAAAGGAAAGCGTTATATTACAGTTCAAGTGAAAAGGGGCCTGTGTCGATTTTTAGCTAAGACGGAGGGGGGGCGATATATATATGCCGTCCCGAGAAAAAGGGAGGATAGTATTTCAATCCATGTGGAGGGGGGGGGGGGGGGGGCTGGCGTCTGAAATTTTACACTAGGGCCGTGGCTGTTTCTCTCTTTAGATTTTTTTTTGTTTTGGTAATACTATATGTTCTATTTTGATGGGAGAGGCCTGGGGCGTCGATGAAATCGTATACTGGAGCCGTTGGCCATTTTTGATTGGTGTTTCTTTCGGCGAATGAAAATGCCAGCCAATAGAAACTTTGGCTCGGCAGCGAATGAAAACGGAGAGAGACATGAATAAAAGAGGGTTTCTTGGCCAAAAGGCAGATTCAATCGGAGTCGCTCAGTGAGAGGACAGTTTTCAGACGGGAGACCAGACCTTTGCCGGCACTTTCGAAAAAAGGTAAGCCATTTGTCATTATGACTTAGCGCCCCCCCTTTTTTGTGTAGTAACCAACCTAGATTTCGCATGGGCCCTAAAGGGCTATAAAGTAACTTCAGGTCACCTCTATCTAAATTTTTACTATGTAAATAGCATATCTCGTCAGTATAGACATGTTCCCAAATTTTAATTTATTTAAATAAATATCTAGAGAAATTTTCTTGTTTCCTCTCATACATATTTCATTCCTTTTGCTTTATGGTACTACCCCCCCACACCTTAATTTCACAAAGTGTACAAATTATGGAACAACCGACTCTGTTGAAATAAAGTTGTGTACTATATCTTTGCTGTGATATATTGACACAGCAACAGTTGCAAAATTACGACTTTATTAGGGCTACTTTGAGGGTAATTATCTATCAGGTTTTAGTAATGTTTGTACTTTTATGTGTTTCAGTGCGTTATTCCATCATATTTACCATTATACCATATTTTCTGATTCCTCGGGCTATTTTTACGCTGTTAGGAGGGTACGGCATGATGCAAACTATAGAGATGCAAATTATAGAGATCTGTTGCTATAATTTTCCTATAATTTAAATTGCTATATATATATATACTTAAGTAAGGAAACTTTAATAAGTCACATCGTGTATCCTCCCTTTTCATCTATCCAAAACCGGGAACGCAACAATCTTAAGTATGTCTCCTGAGATTGCAATAATCTACAAAGGAATAAAGAATGCCAGACAAATTTGGAATTCATTGAGAGAAAGATTTGAGGGCGAAACAGAAGACAAGGCAATGAATCTTTTCTTAGAACTTACTAAATTGAAGAAACAGCACAATGAAAATATAGACAACTATATAACTAGAGCTCAAGGACTATGTAACCAAATATCACAGCTCGGGAAATTCATATCTGAAAGAGAATTGGTTAGATACACAATTGAAGGACTCCCAGATAATTACTCTAGTATTTCTACAGCTCTGGTCATGAACAAAAATATTCCTATAGGAAATTTAAGACAAATTCTTCTTGACTTCGAAAAAAAAAGATGATATTAAATGCAACAATGCCTATAGGGCACAAGAAAGGAAAATATTTAAAAAAGGTTATATATGCCATAAACCTGGCCATCTCCAAAGCCAATGTTGGCATAATCCCGAAAATAAGAAGACTTCGAATGGATATAAAGGTAACAGAACAAAAGGAATTCCATTTTCACCAAAAAATAGAGAAGAAGCAAATTTGTCAGAGACTCAAGGACATTCATCTAATTCAAAAAAAGAATTTGCACTCAATGCAGCTATGGATATAGCTAAGGACGTTCAAGAAACTGTAATCAAGGAGATTTCCGGGAAACTCCAAGATGAACAAGTGGAGGATTCTAGCAATCTTAACGATTCTGTAAAGTCTATTGAAGAATACAATAAGGAAATTGTATAATCAGAAGATGTTCAAGTAGAATCTAATAGCCACGAGGACGAAATTCCTCTGCAAGATCTTCGTATGGATAGAAGTCTAACCGAAGTTCTTGAAGAAAATATGGGAAAAGAGAATCTATCAGATATTGGAAAGGATACTCCAAAGGATGCAACATATTTAAAGAAGGAAGCAACAAAAAGGGAAGTAACATTAAAACGGAAACCTAAAGGTGAGAAAATGGGACATAATGCAAAAATCGATAGTGCTGTCCGCGAAGAAAACGTTATAAAGAGAAAGGAAATTCCGGCAAAAGAGAATAAAACTAACCGCAAAATGGAAACTAATAACAAGGTTAAAATAAAGATTATTGCCAAAGAAGCTGAAAATGATGAAATGTCCGTAGACTTGACATATCCCACAGAAGATAGAGATTATAGTAAAGCATCTAAAACTGAACAAGTCTTGGAAGATCCTCTAGAAGTACAAAGTACAGGACAAAAGATTCGAGAGAAGAGAGGTAGAAATAACGGCACTTCAGCATTAGCAAAAGTTGTTGCAAGAATTCGTATAGATGACGACGGGGAGAACGAAAGTGAAACGGCTCAAGTTGATAAAAATCCTGTTATAGAAACGGAAAGTGCAGAGTCTCTTACGAAAGAAGGCGCTGATCAAGTAGGGATTTCAGATAATGAGACTGAATCCATTGATGATATTGAGGAAAGAGTTGTCAGAGTTCCAGCATCGAGGAAATTGGTGGAAGCAGGACAAACTGGAGATACGGAATTTAAGATAAAGGATAATTATAAAGAATTTATTAAAATCTCCAAAATCCGAAATAAATTAGAGAAGCCTGAATATTTGCAAAAGGAAAAGGGGAAAAAAGAGAAAAAACTTTTTATTAAATAAGGGGGGAATTGTTGGAAAAAGATTTAATAAAAAGAGAAAGATGTATATTTACATATCAAGAAAAAGAAGAAACAAGATAATCTTCTATTTGCATAACCATTTGTTTTTTGTATAAATATTTACATATTTTTTGTTTTTAGACATATATATATAGAACCTGTGAGAGTTAATAAAGGTGTGGTTTTGATGTGTGAATAGGCTCATGATCTTCAATTAATGAAAGTATAACAACAAGATATTGTAAAGATATGAAACGATGACCCCCCCCCCCCATTTTCATTTTGCTTCCAAGAAAACCAAACTGTTTACTACCTTCTATTCAGCATGCCGCCTCCTATTACCTACAAAGGTTTTAAATGCCACCTTATTAGGAGTAGGTATGTTTACCCTTGAAGGACTGAGTAGCCTACCCAAGTTAAAATCAATCTGCCTACACACACACCTGATAAACTGGAAGTCCTTCCACCATAAGACATTTCCACATTATGAAATTGATTTCCAAATAAAACTTTGGCCTCTAGGTGGCTGAGTCAGGTCGACGTGTTTCGCATAGTTTTTCAAATCTGGTAGATATTGATCAAATGTAATTAGTTTTATAAAACTAAAACATAAATTTTAATTAGAAATTCTATAAGCATTGTTTCACTATAAGTTCTCTGTAAGTTGTTCCATTTTATTTAACGATTTCTTTAAATTGAATGAACGAAAAAAGAAAAGTATATACTTTTGTATATTTTTATTGGGGTGGTGAGGGATTGATTTATATAAAATAACTTGGCCGCTCGAGGTCTTACTGTATCATCTCTTGAAAATTCAACTGAAAGTAAAGGCCCTCTTCAATCACAATTGCAAACAGATTCATCTTCAGCCGTGAAATAGGAAGTATATCAAAAGTTAAATTGAATAGTAGACATTCTGCCTGAGAAACAAAACTCTACGTTTTAAAACATCACAAAAATTATATCAACAACATCACCTTTCTTGCCAAAAAGATCAAATTGGGTATTGTAAAATTGAAAACTGCAATAAGGCGGGCTGGATGACATTCTAAATCGTTTAGATAAAAAAAACTGCAACAGATAAATACTCCCACACCTACTCAAGCCAACATACCATACAGTAAGATTAATCTAGAATCTACCCAAGAATTTATCTCACGTAAATGACAACAGAACACTGACAATAAAACGATCATAATCGCGTCAAAATCTGGCCATCAAGTTAACGATGTTCACCTTCAGTTAACAAACTAAAAATTAAATATAGGAATGCAAAATAAAAAAAATCAATAAAGTAATCAAAGGGAAAAGAAAGTAATCATTCAAATTCCATTTAACAAAGACATCAACAACTTAATCAATAAATTCTGGGTCAGTGACAAACTATCTTCAATCAATAAAATATATAAGGCAAAAAATTGGATCCGACTATAAGTATAAAATCAGAGACAAAATGACTTCAAAAAATTCATAATTTTAGAAACCATAAGTTCAATGAACAAATCACTAGAGGGTAAACAGAAATAAATCAAAGTATTATTTGAAACCAAAACAAACTTTCCTGATCGCGACATAGTTCTCCGATTGCTCCAGGTGTATGAAATTTTAAAAAAACTTACCAAATGGTCATATACATACGGATTTTAAATTATGATAAATCCGAAATACATAACATCACTCATCTCACTTTACCTATGCTTCGATCATAGTTTTGAACTCTCAATAATTTTTTTTCTCTTATCCAGGACTTTACAAAAGACTTCGCAATAACAATGAAGATCAATACATCAGATAAACCAATCATTCTTTGTCGCATTTACATTCACCCAAATCGATTCAATGATAATTATGCTCAGTTTCTAAATATTGTCACGGTAGTGATAACGAGTATAACAAAAGTTTAAGTAAAAATAATTTATTTATAAAATGCCAAACTATTTTTTTAAAAATTATTTACAAGTAATAATATACAAGAATGGTAAGGGGTGATGACTATGCAAATATTAATGATGATATACCACAGAATATTTAAAATAATTATTCAGTGACATTGCCCCCTTCCTAGATGAACAGCGTCCCGCTGTAATTATCACTTGAACAGATCAGCTTGGTCCTCAGGGTCATGGTAGGGTTTCATTCTCAGTACATGGACCAGGTCTCTTGTTTTGCGTCTCCTGGTTGGTTGGTCCACAGGTTCAACTTCGAAGGTCACGTCAGAGAGTTTCCGAGTAACCCTGTATGGCCCGAAGTACCTTTTCATCAGTTTTTCTGAGAGTCCCACCTTTCTTATCGGGATGAAAATCCATACCAGGTCACCGACGTTGTAATCCATTGCCTCGTGCTTTGAGTCATATCTGGCCTTGTCCTTTTCTTGGGCTTTCAAGGTTTCTAATCTTGCTAGCTGCCTAGTTTCTTCGACTCGCGAGGCAATCTTCTGACTGTAATCCTCTTGGAGATCTTCATGCGGATTTGGGAAAAGAGTGTCTACAGTTGTTTCGGCTTCGCGTCCATGAATCAGTTTAAAAGGGGTAAAACCTGTTGTATCTTGTTTTGCCGTGTTGTAGGCGAACGTGACGTAGGGCAGGATTACGTCCCAGTCCTTCTGTTCAACACTTACATACATAGCGATCATGTTGGCTAAGGTTTTGTTTAACCTCTCCGTCAGTCCATTCGTCTGGGGATGATACGCTGTCGTGAACCGATGTATCGACGAGCATTGATTGGTGAGTTCCGCAATCAACTTGGATTGAAATACTCGTCCTCGGTCCGTGATGATTTCTCTGGGGGCTCCGTGCTTGAGAACAACATCTTCCATTAAGAACTTGGCTGCTTCTTTTGCTTCCCCTGTGGGTAAGGCTTTAGTAACGGCAAATCGAGTAAGATAGTCGGTACAGACTATGATCCATTTATTACCATTATCAGACTTGGGAAATCTTCCAAGGAGGTCCATTCCAACTCTCTGAAAAGGGGAGGTTGCAGGAGGTATGGCCTTAAGTAGTCCGGGTGGCTTTTGAGTTGATTGTTTCTTTCTTTGGCACTCTTTACAATGAGCGACATACTTCCGTATGTCCCGGAGAAGTCCTGGCCAGAAATATTTATTTTTAACTCTCTCATATGTCTTCGAAAATCCAAGATGACCTGCTGTGGGAGCGTCGTGTAAACTTTTCAGTAGTTCTAAGCGTAAGTGCTTGGGAATAACTAAAAGGTGTTGGTTTCCCAGGGGGTCGAAATTATTTTTGTATAAGGTTCCTTTTAACATTTCATATCCTTTCGATTCGGCACCAAATCTTTCTGTTTCCTCTATCAATTTACAAATTTTAGGGTCTTTTCTTTGTTCAGCCTCGAAGCACGTCAGAGCAGTTATTGAGGGTATATCATCATCCTCATCATTGTATGCTTCTTCCGATTCAAGTTGGAGAGGATTTCGAGAAAGACAGTCGGCATCTTGGTGTTTGCGTCCACTTTTATAAACAACCGTTACATTGTATTCTTGGAGTTTTAAAGCCCATCTTGCTAGTCTTCCTGTCGGGTCCTTCAGATTAGATAACCAGCAAAGAGCGTGGTGGTCAGTGACGATGACAAACTCACGACCAAAAAGGTACGGTCGAAATTTGTTGATGGCCCATATTGCGGCCAAGCATTCTCTTTCCGTTGTTGAGTAATTCTTCTCCGCCTTAGATAAAGTTCTTGAAGCATAACCAACTGGCCGCTCTTTCCCATCGTTGATCTGTACGAGGACAGCTCCAATTCCATAACCGCTGGCGTCAGTATGAAGCTCGGTTGGCAGTTGTTCTTCGAAATAGGCAAGAACAGGTTCAGACATCAATGCTTTTTTCAAGGAATCAAAAGCATCCTGTTGGTCAGAGTTCCACATGAATTTATTATCTTTTTTGAGGACTTCGTGTAAAGGAGCAGCTTTCTCAGCAAAATTTTCGATAAATCTACGATAATAGGAACATAGGCCAATGAAGCTTCTCACATCTGTTATAGATTTTGGGGTCGGAAACTTGGCGATAGCTTCAATCTTTTCTGGATCGGGATAAATACCTTTACTATCGACGAGGTGTCCAAACACTCTGATTCGTTTGGTTCCGAAAAGGCACTTTTTTGGGTTGAGGCGTAGCTCGGCTTTGTCGAGACATTGTAGTATGATTTCAAGCCGGTGTAAATGTTCGTTGAACGATTTGGAATACACCACGATGTCGTCTAAATAACAGAGGGCCATCGTCCATTTCAGGCCTTTCAATATCTTGTCCATCATGCGCTCGAATGTTGCAGGGGCATTGCACAGGCCAAAGGGCATGACTAGGAATTCGTAGAGTCCGTCAGGGGTGATAAAGGCAGTTTTTTTCTCTATCTGCTTCGTCGACTTCTATTTGCCAATATCCTGAACGAAGGTCCATTGATGAATAAAATTTGGCTCCTTTCAGGGAGTCAAGTGTATCATCGATTCGGGGTAGTGGGTAAACGTCTTTTTTAGTAACTTTGTTTAGTCGTCTGTAATCCACACAGAAACGCCAGTTACCATCCTTCTTCTTCTCTAAAATAACCGGCGATGACCATGGACTTTCTGAATGACGTATAATCCCGGCGTCTAGCATTTTGTCCACTTCCGTTTGGATTGCTTGGCGTTCTGTAGGGGAGACTCGATATGGTCTATGCTTAATAGGCTGATGGTTTCCAGTTTCAATTTTATGTTTGGCTAATGAAGTTTGCTTTACAGGTTCATTATTTTTATCAAATATTTTATCATATCGTTTTAAAATTGATAAGATTTGAGACTGCTGCTCTTCTGAAAAATCATCACTAATTAAATTTTGTAAATATTTAAAGTCACTTTTATCAGCATGACTGGCATGATTCGCATTTTTCACCTCCTTATTAGATTCGGAACATTCTGAAATAGCCGTCAAGTTATTTTCTTCAACCCTTTGAATTTTTCCTAGGCACATTCCCTTAGGGACTATTTGAGCTGTGGTGCTAGAATTTACGATCCAAAGTTTTCCTTTATTATGGGAAAGCCTGAATAATGCACAGGGAAGTGTTAACCCTTTTCCTATTAATACCTTTTTCGAAGGTTCAAAAAGTACCTGATTTTGCCCATTGAGCTCTTCACTCATAACATTTATTAGTTTGGTAGATTCGGCTGGGATTACGACGCTTCTGCTAGCCACAACCTTTCCCATGGAAGCTGGTGAATTTAGTACATCTTTGGCCTCTTCCAATCTGATTTCGGCGCGTCCACAATCAATCACGGCATTTGATGCCTCTAGGAAATCCCATCCGAGGATAATACTTGGGTTACTATTAGGGAGGACGATAAACTCAAGCGGCTGTTCCAATCCACTGATGCTCAAGCTGATTGTGCATCGGCCGATCGATGTAACATTCTTGCCATCAGCAACTTTCAGAGTCATTCCGCTATCTTTGAACATGGTCTTTTTTAATTGTCGTCTTAATCCATCAGAGATAACTGAAAAAGAGGAACCTGAATCGACCAGAGCAGAAAATGCAATGTCATCAATGATGATTTCGACATAATTTTGTTGTAATTTAGCGGCTGTCGACGATGGAGGGTTTTTCACACCCGCGGCTTTCCCCTCGAAAGAAGACGCGACGCTTAGTTTTTTTCTAGATTGTAGCGGCGTGGGGATTGGCTTGTATGGCGGCCTGGGGAAATGGACTGGCGTCTTGGGGATCTTCCTCTGTTTGGATACGGCGATTGTCTGCGGTAGGTTTGGCTTCTTATGGCTTGGTGGTTACCCATTTGAGGTTCTTGGGTGCTTGGTGCATGTCCTTCGGGTCTCTGCGTCCATTGTCGGCGTTCTCTACAATATCGCTTAACATGGCCTGGGCGGCCGCAATTAAAACATATTGGGATGTTGTCATGCGTCCTCCATTCATCAGTTCTTCGTTGTGGTGGCGTCTGGTTATGTATGGGCGTTTGGGTAGGGTACTGACGTCGTGGAACCTGGTTGAATGTACGTGTTTGGTTGGGGTACGACTGTCGTGGCGGAGGCCTTTGAATAGGCTTCGAAATTGCAGCTACGTTTTTTTCAATCTCTTCTCGGATAATTTCTTTCAGAGAAGATGGTTCAGGGGTAGTTGACTCCGGATTTAGTGCGCGATGAACTTCTTCACGCACGATGCGTCGGATTAAGTCTTCCATTGATTCAGAGTCTGCTGAATCGATGGCGGCAACATTCGGTAGTCTGTCAAATACTACACGTTTTTTTACACGTTTTTTATTTGAAGCCTCGATTTTTCGGCACCATTTGATGAACTCATCGATACTTGCAATGTCTAAAATGATGATTGACTGATATATCTCCTCCGATATTCCTTTCGTCAAGTGTGCAACTATTTCATTTTCCATCATAGCCGGATTCACTTCTCTGCACAGATGGAGAACATCTTGAATGTAAGAATCACTGGTCTCCTCCTTCCCCTGAGCTCGAGTTTTGAGGTTCTCTGCGAGTTGATCTTTTTGGGTGACATGATGTCCGAAATTCTGAGAAAACATTTTCACAAAAATATCCCATGAATTAATTTTCTCTTCAACATTTTCGTACCATCTGTGCGCTGTTCCTTGGAGGAAAAAATAAACATTTGCGAGGCACATTGAATCATCCCAGCAGTTGTAGCGAGCGACGCGATGGAATTCTTTCAACCATTTTTCTGGATTCTGGTTGCGTTCTCCAGTAAAAATAGAAGGGTTTCTAAAAGGTTGAAAATGGTACTCACCCATTTTTGTCTGTGTCTCTTGCTTGATCATAGCGATGTTTTCCTCAGGTTCTAGTCCTTGTAGTCTTCGGCTTCTTCTAATGGCTTGGGCGTCGAGGGAATATTCCAGCTTCTCCACCAGTTGTCACGGTAGTGATAACGAGTATAACAAAAGTTTAAGTAAAAATAATTTATTTATAAAATGCCAAACTATTTTTTTTTTTTTATTATTTACAAGTAATAATATACAAGAATGGTAAGGGGTGATGACTATGCAAATATTAATGATGATATACCACAGAATATTTAAAATAATTATTCAGTGACAATATTATTGTCAAGTACTCTGCAACTCCAGCCACAGAAAGCTCCATGGGACACCTGTCATCAATCATCACTGGACTCCGGGGGGGGGGGGGGGACGACGACGACGACGACTACAGGTGTGAGGGGTTCTCAGAATTTTATCGGAAAATAAGGAAAAACGAGACGCCTCGATGGCTGACCACTCTTAATATTATTATTATTTTTTTACTTTGGGATAAGTTGTTATATTAGCTGACTCTCTCTCTCTCCCTAAATCATAATCATATTCATTCATATTTATATTTATTCTGTATTTAACCTTATATATTATCTTATATAGACATTGTAATAAATCAGTTTCAATCTCAATCTCTCTCCCTAATTTTCCACGTGGCAATATTCATATGAGAGGTAGATCTCTTCTCCATTAATCAAAAGCGGTGATCTAAATGTTCGCACTCCAGTATGATGGGACAAAAATAACCAATATAAATGTTCAAAAGCTGATCAGTTTTCTTCTTCAACATTATATATACTTTCATAATAATGCCAACCCTATATGTCTTGGAACAAGCATAATAGGTGTATAACTCTAAACAATCCCCAGACAATGGATTTGGTTCAAAATTGGAACATGACCCAACTCTCCAGCATTTTCGATCACAGAGCGGAGTTATATTTAAAATCTCTACTCCTAAAAAAATTAATCTCTCTAAACTATATTAATTCAACGTGGAAGTTTAAAGAAAAACAAGTAGAAAGTACAAAATTATTAGAATATATTAATGGCTCACAAGTTCATTATCTACAATCTAAGCTTGATGAAGCAACACAACCAAAACAAACTGGATTGCCTGATCTGTTAAATTTGGGAATTAATGAATGAATATGCGTATAAAACTTTTCAAATTAAAACCAATATGTCTAACTCCTCATATTCTGTTAAATGGCGGAACAACAATCTTGAAATGCTAAAAATAAACTTTCATTATACCTACGCAACCTATATTACAGAAAAATCATAGAGTGAGCAAATTAATTTTCCGTGAAGCAAGATGCAAAAATTTAACAGCAATGAAAAAGGCTACAACAGTTGGAGAGACAACCTTGCGGAACTAACCAATGACTTCCTTTTCGGTAAAATATTCATAAATTAACAAAAATAATTTTGGGGAAATATCACAAATTTATCAATTATTTATATTTCTTAATTCCATGTTCTCTCTCAATAGCTATGTGAAAATTCTCATTAATTTGTTTCCTAACGATACTCTAGTTACCAATTTAGCGCAAGGCATACTTATACTCGAAATTATATCCCTAATTACAAGAACACAACTGTTGGGAGTTGCGAATTTATTTTTCAGCGATTGTTCAAGACTCCAAACAAGTTAGAAATCGAATATTCAGGTTTTTTCCTATTTAAAACCTCCTTGGAATTACAAGAAAAAAGCTGTCAAAAAGTCAATAATGAAGCAGCTGAAAAAAATGTTAGTATTGTTATAATCAAATTATTATTATTATTTTTTTTTTTGCTTATCCCTAGTACACGTGGTACAGGCCATGATAATCATGGTGGGTAGTTAGCGACTGCTTTTACTGTAAGTGCACCACATGTCTACACATGTGAAAAGCAGTTCGACTTTGCACTTACTAATGCCAGAGCCCCGTTTGGTTACTTGCACTCGCTGGTGGGGTTGGACCTTTGCAAGAATCGGGGGCCATTGGAGCATTTTTTTTTCTTTAAACAGAAAAAAAAGTGTCCAATGCGGGAATCGAACCCGGGTCCTAGTGGTCGAAAACCAAACGGTTTAACCAGCCTTCCACCGACGGTGTATAGGTTCCATGGTGTATAGGTTAAATTTCCTTTAATAAAATAATAATAATAATAAAACTAAATTACTCTATGAAATGCAATAATAAAACTATATATGTGTCTAGCTTGCTATAGTTTTGCATGGATAAAAAGAACAAGATAATTTGCATGTATTTAAAATAATAATAAAAAAAACATTTTTTTCTAACCATCGGCGAATGAATACTGATTTGGATACCTGATAACACTTACAAATAAATATAATAATTTATCTATTATAATTCAGTAATCTCTCTGATTTCAATATCATCACGCATAAATTTATATTCATTATATATTTATTTATATGAATATATAATTTTTTTTATTTATATATATGTATAATTTTATATATTTAATATATATTTCTTCCACCTACTTTGTATTTTAAATGATTTCAACTGTGATATTATAACACTATGTGGCGCTGAGTTTGTGTATACAAAGATGTAATGCCTCGATAAAGGTTGGCGTTCCGCCAGCCGAATTATTGGCAAAATAAATCTTTTATTAAATCCAATATATGCCTTTTTATTAACTGATATATTTATATTAATGATAATATAAGACCACACATTTGTGTCAATTAATTTATTTTATTACTCTTATAACTAAAATTATTCAATTTAATAATAAACAAAATCCATATAAATATGTTCCAATTATCCCTCAACAATAATCCATTATGTGTCTGTAACTTTTTAATATAATTCACAATAACTAAAAGTAAAGAGACATATTTCGGTTAGGCTTTAGCTTTCGTCACTTCCCGCCTTTTACAAGGAATTGACCAATCCACCGCGAGCAGACTACCTTCTATTTAAGGCCTAATCCCCAGTGAACTTTTGATTCAAGTTTTGTAAATTCATTACTAAAAATAACTAATAATTAATAATAAAAAAAAATAAATTTAAAAGAAGCTTTTATTTAAATCCATAAAAAGGAAAAAAATAAAATATTGTATATTCTGTCATTGAACAATTAGATGTATCTGAGTGAAAATAAAGGCGGCACGGGACGATCATATTTAGAGAAGAGGTAAAAACATAGCAAACACTTATAAAAATCAGTTGCTACATATTAAATCACATTAGGTTCGAAATTCATGATGATCGTCCCCCGCCGCTTTTATTTTCACTCAGATATATCTAATTGCTCAATGACAGAAGATAGAATATTTTATTTTTACTTTTTAGTGCAATTAGATAGAAGATTAAAAAAATGTATTTATTATTAATTAATTATTATATATATGTGTTTTTTTATATTATTATTATATATATAATATATCTCAACAGAAAAGAAGAATGAACCTCACGATAAGTTACAGAGAAATAAAGAAATGGAAGCCATGGATAGATTGTTGGAACGATGTAGGGAGCTGGCATGTGATGACGAGGAAGGTGGAACACCGGACATGGAGCACAGGGATACGACGACCATAGAAGAGATCCAGGAGAACGACCTAGAGCAGATTACTGGAGACCTGACAGACAAGAATGGATCGAGGACAGAGGACCATATTATCGAGGAGCCACTAGGAGAGGCCATAGAAAGACTGCTGGAGAGCTGCAGGACATCAGGGGACCTTATCTGCGAGGGCCACAGCAGTGACCAGGAGTCAAGATAGCAAATGTAAATATCTTTGTTTACTTTTACTGTTGTCATTTATTGAAGTTGTAAATAAAAATATGTAAATAGACTGACCATTCGCTACACTTTTTAGAGAAAAACTTGTAACATTTTTGAAAAATAAATTTTTATATATAAAATAAATAATAAAAAAGATATTTCAAAGCTATATATTAACATACCTACCTGAACCAACATAAACTGCTGGCCACCGTAAATGCAACACCCTGAAAGAAGCATGCAAATAACATGAAATTTACAACATGCATTAGCGGAGGTGAGATATGTAAATGATTAGAATTTCAGCGCAGACGCACATCACGCGCGACTGTGGCTTCACTTCAAATCACTATTTAAGGCTTTGAGATTTCGACGATTTCAAGTTCGGCAATTAGGTTTTTTTGTGTGTGTGTGTTTTTTTCTTAAAAAAAAAAAAAAACGGTCAATTATGCCTCGTAGAAAACAGCAATCATCTTTTGATCAAGTATCCGAGTTCGACAGAGGAAGGATAGTGGCCTACCGAGATTGTGGATTATCTTTCAGGGAAATCGGTAGTCGTGTTGGACGAAACCGAACAACTGTAATGCGGATATGTGATCATTAGATGCAGGAAGGTACGAAAGACCGACGTGTTCGATGGCATCCAACTCAGTGCACCTCTTTACGTGCTGACAGGCAAATTGTGCGCATGGCAGTGACAGATCGCTCAGTCACATCACGAACCGTAACACAGCACATTCAGTCTGTAACGCATCATCCATTTTCTGCGCGTACCATTCGACGCCGTTTACAGCAGAGTGGTCTGTCCGCAAGACGTCCATTGCTTTGTCTACCCTTGATTCAGAACCACAGACGTCACCGCCGCCAATGGTGCGATGAAAGAAGGATGTGGTCGGCTGAATGGAATGAAATTGTCTTTACTGACGAGTAACGCTTCTGTCTGCAACACCACGATGGTCGGATTCGAGTCTGGAGACACCGTGGAGAGAGGATGCTGAACAGCTGCGTTATGCACCGCCACACTGGTCCTGCACCGGGTATTATGGTATGGGGCGGTATTGGGTATCACTCTCGCACTCCTCTAGTACGCATTTCCGGTACTTCAAACAGCCAACTCTACATCTCCGAGGTGTTGGAGCCAGTTGTCCTTCCTTACCTTCAGGGCTTTCCCACACCCATATTTCAACAGGATAATGCGCGACCACACGTGGCACGCATTGTCCAAAGGTTCTTCGTCAATCGCCAGATTGAATTGCTTCCCTGGCCGGCTCGCTCTCCGGATCTTTCTCCGATAGAAAACATGTGGTTCATGGTAGCTCAACGATTGACCCAGATTACATTTCCAGCTGCCACACCAGATCAACTTTGGCAACGTGTGGAAGCTGCTTGGTCTGCTGTACCCCAAGAAAACATCCAAAGTCTCTTTGAATCAATGCCGAGACGTGTGGCAGCAGTGATCTCCAACAACGGCGGCTACTCTGGCTACTGATTCTGTCAGGAACCACACTTCGCAGAAGTCTATAAATTTAATCATTTGATACTTGGTCAACATGTTATCTACAAAATAAATTCTGTTGTGATATCTCTTGTCTTTCTTGGTGTTGCAATTTGGGTGGGCAGCAGTGTATTTTATTTCAACATTTACATCTATGAAAAAATAGTACAAATGTAATATTGTACTGGGATAAGGTGCATAAATTAAGAAAAAGGCATCTCCTTATCGTGCAACTGAAAGTTGCCAATGGCTTGCGCCATCTATCGGAATAAATATCAACTATTCTCGTTGATTTGTAATTATTCCAGAATTGGCCAAATACCCATTCAGAATGGATATTTGGCCAATTCTGGAATAATTAAAAATCAACGAGAATAGTTGATATTTATTCCGATAGATGGCGCAAGCCATTAGCAACTTTCAGTTGCACGATAAGGAGATGCCTTTTTCTTAATTTACATCTATATTTATTTGTAGTTCTTCTGTCCTCGAAGTCTACAGTTTTCTCAAGATACCTTTGTTAAGACTTCATCTACATTACCGGATGTAAAAGTCAGACAGACGAATGGAATATTAGAGAGGCATGATAAATTAAACTGGAAAAACCGCTGGGAGGGTTTACCACTGATGAACCATTCCTTCCCATTATTTTATTTTGAAAATAAAAGTTATGGTTAATGGCTAAGCTGGTAAACATCTTATAGTGGGAATACAGGAAAAATTTAACGCCATATTAAACAGTGATTAACTTTTTCAAGAGAAATTTAAGATGTACTATTTCTATTATAATGCATTAGCGCGTCATCTGTTTTCAAAATTTGAAACTATTATATGATTATTTTTAAAAATAATCACACGCGTCTATAATAGTTTCAAATTTTGATGTACTATTTCTATGGCTTGATTAGAAAGAATAGAAAAATATCTAAAAATGGACTAATTCTAAAAGATAAATATTTTATTTTGTACTTTTTAGTGCATTTAAATAAAAGCTTTTTTAAATGTATTTTTTATGAATCTTTTTTTTTTATGTTCCGCTTATATGACGCATAACTGCCTGAACTTCAGCGTGAACTTGTTATAGCCCCCAAAAATTTGTTACTAGAAATAAGAACCTTTATGAAACCCCAAAATATAGTCCTTATCTACTTTATGTTGGGAATCTCTTATGGTTCAGACAATAAAACAACAAATAACAAGTTTACTTACAGCTGAAGTTGTTTTAAAGAATTAGGCGATTTTACCTTTTATGAAAGTATTTTAAATTTATTATTTTCAAAGAGAGAGAGAAAAGAACATTTAACAATTTACATTACAATTACTAACTTTGTAAACAAAACAAAACACTCCTTTGTTCTAGTTTTTATATTACAGTGTTGTCAGTCTAAAAGTATTTCAAGATCATTGATTTACTATTCTTCTTTTTTTTCCAACACTTTGCCTATAAATTTCTTTATTTCTTAATTCTATTTTTTTCTTTCGAAATATATGCAAATTTATATATATAATATAGCTTTAAAAAAGTATAGAGAAATTTACAATCCATGTTCCGGCAACGCAGAGCGACAACTACTCGGGACAATATTTAATATTTTCCTTTACCTATTTAATATTTAATCATTAGGTATTCAACAAAAATATATAAAAGAATTTTTAAAAAATCGTCAAAAAATAAATAAATAATCACAGAGTATATAAGATCAACATCTGGAAGTTCGCTAAATCCTTTTCATATTGGTTTTATTCCACAAAAAGGATCAAAAGAGAGAAGCAGGAAGAAGATAGAAAGAGTGTTGAAAGAAAGAAAAGAATATTATTGTTCTCAGCTTCTTACAAGTCATGTTCTAGAACAGTGGTGACCATTCTATTCTGTCCAATACATCCAGCGTATTTTTATATACGTATAAATAAAATATATTCAATGACTATATATATATTTAAAATAAATAAAATCTATATTTATTTTCACCTCTGTTGAATTTTTAAAACGCACTTTCTCGGCTAGAAAAATATTTTATTTGATCGATATATCTACAAAATACTTTGTTCTTATCGTCAGGCCAAAAATAAAATACCTGGCGTAGTTTTAGAAACTCATTTTTAAATACGTTTTAGAAATACATTTATAAAAATTAGATAATAAAAAGGCATATATTGGATTTAATAAAATATTTATTTTGCCAATATTTCGGCTGGCTGAACGCCAACCTTTATCGAGGCATTACATTTTTTTTTTGTATACACAAACTCATTTATAAATATGTGTTTTTGAAACTCATTTATGAATACGCTTTTGAAACTAGTTATGAATTTACATAGATGTTGTTATTAAACTTTTAAATGTGCATCTAAAGAGTACATAACTTTTATAATACGCATAAAAATAAAATGAAAAAATGTACTTATATTGAATGTGTAATTGTCTTAAAATTATATAAAGTCGGTGGATGAGAGGGTAACACGCTCGATTCCCGACAGTCATGAACCGGGATTGAATCCCGCGTTAAAATTTGTTCAATATGTGAATAACCTTCACATATTATTCAATGTTCAATTATCATGAACTAGGTTGCTCTTGCTGAGCGGTACCTATTTATGTGAATTTGAACCAGCAGTCTTAAAATTGCAAAACGTATATAAAAAATACAATATTTTGTACAACTAAAATACTACAACTATGTTTTAAAATATAATTATGCGTATTAGTTTATCTTCCCTCTCCCCCATATCTTTCAGCGCAACTTCCTCCCTCTTTCATAACAAATTAAATTTAAAAAAACATTACTCACCACTAAATTAATTAGAATTCATAACCACTCGGTACCACTGTAAAAAGGTAGGGCTTTTAAATACACACCCATCATATGTTTACCTATATATTTAAGTAATTGAAAACTTAATTAATCCTAATCAGGTTAAAAGGTATTCAATTCTCTAAGAATAATAAATAAATAAATAAATAAATAATATATATATAAAACATTTTTTTGTGACATAAGTTTGTTGTGCGGGTTACACAATAATAGGGTACCTTTTTGTGGGTGTTTTGTGAGAAATAATTAAAAAAAAAAATACACACATACAATGAGAGAGATAAAATAATTTTAATAAATTAACGATTTTATTTTTAAAAAATAATGATCATAGAATCAACTAAAGCAACGCCAAAAAATCTGTAAAGCATTTTAAAATAAAGCAAGCAGACGAGCATATATCAAATCATAATCACTAAGCAAATATATTTATAAAACATCTAAAGGTAAATTTTATGGGAAGAGCTTAAAAGTATTTAAAAGTTCCTACAGCATATTTAAGTATTATAAAGTTCAAAAACTAGTTTTATAAATTATATAATTCGTTTTTATTATTACAAAAAATAAATTTAGTATATAATTATCTTTAAATTAGTAAAAGCGTATTAATACAGTTTTTTTTAAATATTTGATCAAACATTTAGTGTTGTATATTATATTATTCTAAGTTAATTAATAAATTATATATATACCTCTATAAATTATACAGATTAATCTATTTGTATTAAAAATAAGCTTATTATAAAAAAACACTGAATATAGGGACAGTTTTAAAATACAGATGGCAAGCAAAGAAATAAAAATAGAATGATAGAGGAATGAGGTTTTGGTGGTAGGTAATACACGAAAAAGGAATGGAAGAGGTATAAGGCATGGCAAATAAAATAAAATTATAAACGAAAGAAGAAAACAAAGCAAAAAATATCATGCAAAGTATTTTATGCCGTCACATTTCTGAAACAATTCATATTTGTATAAATTTTTAAAATTTCATTATAACGGTTATATCTTTGCTATTAAAATTTTTAAAATAACCATGCATTTTAAAATAAAAAAGAGTAGATAAATTTGGTACACAAAATACAGCCATTTTTTTACGAAAAATAATTTTAAAACACAACAAACTGTATAACCATGCATTTTATATATATAAAATATTTAAAGCGCCATAAAATAGACTTTTTAAATATATTTAAACTTGTAAATATATTTGTAAGATATATAGATATTTTAAAAATATACATTTTTTATCAAATATGTAACACTTTCTATATATATTTAAATCTATAATAAATTCAGAAGAATCAACATCAAAAATCACTTCAAGACAATTTTTTTTTTACAATAACAATAAACGTTTTTTTAAAAGAGACTAGATGAGAAACGATATAATATATAATAAACATAAAAATGACAATTTTTTAAAATGAAAATAAATATGTTGTTTATCTTACGAACACAAATAAATAACCAAAAGTTTAAAAAAGCCAATATTTAGGCTATGTACACTTTTGTAGAAAATATTTACAATTTGCTTCAGTTTATTTAAGATGTGCAGCCGATGTAAGGATGGTCACGAATTCTGAAAAAAAAAAATACATTAATGAAATATCATTTATAGAACATGATTTTTAAATTGATGATACAAGGGTATGGTACTCTTTCTCTCTCTAAAGCTGAATTCCAGACGTTCCTTCATTGAGGAATCAGTCTGTGGTATATATTTAATTATAGAATGTAATAATTGTAATCCCATTATCATTAATAGTACAGCACTCCAATTCAACAGGACACACATTTAACTTAAATGAACCTAAAGTACATTACAACAATATCAATAACAAATATCAAAGATTAATAATTGAAGCAATAGTGTCCAAACAATATAGCAGTATAAATCGCAGAATTGATTTACCAGAAGCATATAATTCAATAGACCTAAATAAAATAAGATAAAACAAATTCATTCACAGTATAAGATATCACATGTCTGATGGGATACCTTGCAAATTGAAATGCACGTGTAACGTGGATATGCACGTTAAATTTATATATAAATCTTATTTCAAACTAGTTGGATTATTGTTTTATTAATTCCTGTAGAAGGGCGTATGTGCCCGAAAGCTCGTATATATTTGTTCTAATAAAGATACGCAGCCCTTGATGCTTTATTTTATTCATTTATAAATCGTACAGGGCTTTTTCAATTGATATTTAATTTTGATGTTTTTTAATTTTTGTTAATTCTTTTTTTCGTAATTCCTGATTTTTGCGGATTTTGCACTTTAACCTTGTATTAATAAGATGACAAATATGTTAATTTCGAAGTATTCACACCCTTATTTTACAAAATTTATTTTGTCCGTAATATAAATATATATAATTTTTTTCCTCTCCATTGAATATAAGCAAAAATATTTTTAAAACTTAATTATGTTGACGTTATGTGGCACTGAGTTTGTTTTTGAGACACATTAAAATGGTGTAATACCGTGATAAATGTTGGCGTTCAGCCAACTGAAATATTGATAAAATAAATGATATTTTGATCCAATATATGTATTTTTATTTAAAGTATGTTAATTGTAAAAAATATTGTCTCTCTCTCTCAAAATTTAAAACATATTTTTTTTTTAGAGATAGTCATGTGGACCATAGTGGTAATGTGCTTACCGAGTATATAAATACGCTTGGTTAGGTTAGATTTGGTTATTTTAGATTAGATTGTTTTAGAAACAGAACTACACTCATGGACAAAATGTTATATATATATATTAAAAATAAAGAAGGCATCTCCTGACCACGAGCACATGTGCTTTTTAGATGGCAGAGCGCCATCTAGTGGAGCAAGAATAAACTAAACGTTTATTTAGCTTGCTCCGTGATATTTGGCCAACCCAATTTCTTGATAAAGATGGCGCTCTGCCATCTAAAAAGCACATGTGCTCGTGGTCAGGAAATGCCTTCTTTATTTTTAATATCAACACCTGACCCACTTATTTTTTATTTTTTTCTATTGTTTTCTCATATATATATATATATATATATATATTAATTAATTGTTACCACAGTGTGTAAGTTCACAGGTAAATAGGCGCTAACCGAAAGAAAAAAAAAGTTCATTTGTTTAATATTAGTTTCCCTTTAATATTTTGTTCTATCTCTTATAAATCAATAAATATAATGTTTAATTAATAATCTTGATATCAGTTTCATTGAAAATTCTAAGCAAAGTCAACACAAAATTTAAGGAAGTTTTACATTTTAGCATGTATATCAGGATTGAGATAATAACTCTGAAAGATATTACAGTGACGTTTATTGAAGATACACGAGATAACCAAGTTTTGTCCATGAGTGTGTCTAATTTATTCCATTTAATATATTTTTAAAATTTATATATATTCTACTACTACTACCTTATAGAATAAATATTTTATTAAAAAATTGACATAAATTATTATAGAAATAATAAATTTTACGACCTATTAAATTAGTAGCTTTAAAAAAAGGTATATAAATTTATGTAATTTAGAATTAAAAGCTTTTAAAACGCATTTTTATATAATAATATTCTTCCTTGCTTTTACACTTTGATAAAATCAATAAGTGGAAATCTAGGGCTAGGTTGCTTCTTATTTATGATAGGATCCAACTTCACTCTCAGGGAAAAGCCCCTCACCTCCTCATCGCGGGGGGCGTCCCGTTAAAGTTCGGTTATCGAACTGCGTACGAAACTTTAGAAATGATCCCTTGAAGTAAAGTCATTCAACCTATCCAACCTTGTTCCTTGTTCCAAAATCACTTTATTAGGTACCACTCAAAAAGAACAACCTAGTTTATGATATTTACAACAATGAATAATACATTATTCACATATTGTTGCGCTGGTGACCTGATGTATTGGGAAGAAACATTCGAGAAGTCTTTTTAACGTTTATTCACAAACCAAAAGTTTGGAGGAAAAGCACTTTCTAACTAAAGATTATTGTCTTAAATAATCTAAAAACAAAAGTATGCAATTTTGACGATATAAAAAGTATGTAAAATAATTATAGAAAACAAAATTATGTAAAAATAATTATACATGAAAGTTATTAAAAATAAATAAGATGTTAAAAGTTACAATTGAATCCATAAGAAAAGATGTAGACAAAGCAAGTAAGTTAAAATGGGACATGTAAATTAAAGGCTCCAACAGCGCGCCAACAATATTAAACAAAATATTAACGAGGGATTCAATCCCAGTTCATGACTGTCGGGAATCGAGGGTGTTACCCACTCGTCCACCGACTTCTTTTTTTTTTGTTTTATTTATGACATATAAAAAGAAACCTAGATTCCTCCTTATTGATTTTGTCAAACTATTTTTTTTTATATAAAAAATGATACACAAATTAAGGGGGCATTAATAAAAGGATTTGGCTTATGGAAGTTGGTATTCCTCTAAGTAATTCCTTCAGTTTATAAAATATATTATGATAACTAAATTCTACAAGGCCGCAGTCAATGTCCGTTGGAGAATAATGGATTCGCCGAATGTCGTGGTTTGCTTGGAGGAAGAAGGCGAAGACTGAACGCGGCTGATTCCACACTAGCCCTCTCAATGATATCCTAACCTTGACATATCCTAAACATTGAAAAGGACCTGCTCGACTGCTTGTATATAAGTTTATACAAAGCCCTTTCTTTCTTCTTCCCCCTTATTTGATACATTGTAAATAACATTGCTGATTATGGTTATTTCTGTATATATTCTGTTCTACTCGGAGAATCTGTATAAGATCAAAAGGTCTTAATAAAGCTTTTTGTTGTTGTTGTTGTTGTTGTATATTATGATAACTACAACTATTAATATCTACTATTACATATCTAGATATAAGATCTATTTCCTTCACACACAAGTTCTCCTAACAAGATAAGAACAAACAGTAATCTCTATAGATTACGAGCACAGGGAATCTGAATATTCTTAAAATTTGAGTAAAAACCAAGATTTTTTCAAACTGCCCAAAATTTGCCTCCCAACCCGCATTACCCGCTGTCCGACATACAGTCCATTGTGAAAATTCGAAACTATTTTAGACACCTAAGATTATTTTTGAAATTAAACAATTTCTACTGCCCTTACTGCAATGGAAAAATTAATGGGAGGGTCTGGCTCATCAGTGGTGAACCCTCCCAGCAGTTTCACCAGTTTTATCTACCATACCGCTGTTATATTGTATTTTTCGATCTTCCTTTTATAGTGATACTGATGCTAGACTCCTGAAATGGGTATTTTAGATGAACTATGAACATAGGATTTGAGGACAGTAGAATTACATTTCTAAATACGAGTAGTTTCGAATTTTCATAACAGATGCCGCGCTAGAGTATCATAATACAGTCCATTAATAAGGACCTTTGACCTCTGGGAAAACCCCAAATTGACAATAGAACAACTGAGACTTCTGTGTGTTGGAGATCATCTGAATTATATCAGAGGGAATAAGTAACAAGGACACTTCACTTCCATACAGTCCAGTACAAAGGACCTCTGGGAAAACTCAAAATTGACAATAGAACAACTGACACTTCTGTTGGAGAACATTTGAATTATATCAGAGGGACTAAGAAACAAGAAGACACCTCACTTCCATACATTCCAGTAAAAAGGACCTCTGGGAAAACCTCAAATTGATAATAGAACAACTGATACTTCTGTGTTGGAGATCATCTGAATTATATCATAGGGAATAAAGAAACAAGAGGACACCTCACTTCCATACAATCCAGTAAAAGGGACCTCTGGGAAAACTCCAAATTGACAATAGAACAACTGAGACTTCTGTGTTGGAGATCATCTGAATTATATCAGAGGGAATAAAGAAACAAGAAGACACCTCACTTCCATACAATCCAGTAAAAAGGACCTCTGGGAAAACCTCAAATTGACAATAGAACAACTGAGACTTCTGTGTTGGAGATCATCTGAATTATATCAAGGGAATAAGAAACAAGGACACCTCACTTCCATACAATCCAGTAAAAAGGACCTCCGGGAAAACTCCAAATTGACAATAGAACAACTGATACTTCTGTGTTGGAGATCATCTGAATTATATCAGAGGGAATAAGAAACAAGGACACCTCACTTCCATACAATCCAGTAAAAAGGACCTCTGGGAAAACTCCAAATTGACAATAGAACAACTGAGACTTCTGTGTTGGAGATCATCTGAATTATATCATAGGGAATAAAGAAACAAGAGGACACCTCACTTCCATACAATCCAGTAAAAAGGACCTCTGGGAAAACCTCAAATTGACAATAGAACAACTGATACTTCTGTGTTGGAGATCATCTGAATTATATCAGAGGGAATAAGAAACAAGGACACCTCACTTCCATACAATCCAGTAAAAAGGACCTCCGGGAAAACTCCAAATTGACAATAGAACAACTGATACTTCTGTGTTGGAGATCATCTGAATTATATCAGAGGGAATAAGAAACAAGGACACCTCACTTCCATACAATCCAGTAAAAAGGACCTCTGGGAAAACCTCAAATTGACAATAGAACAACTGAGACTTCTGTGTTGGAGATCATCTGAATTATATCATAGGGAATAAAGAAACAAGAGGACACCTCACTTCCATACAATCCAGTAAAAAGGACCTCTGGGAAAACCTCAAATTGACAATAGAACAACTGATACTTCTGTGTTGGAGATCATCTGAATTATATCATAGGGAATAAAGAAACAAGAAGACACCTCACTTCCATACAATCCAGTAAAAAGGACCTCCGGGAAAACTCCAAATTGACAATAGAACAACTGATACTTCTGTGTTGGAGATCATCTGAATTATATCAGAGGGAATAAGAAACAAGGACACCTCACTTCCATACAATCCAGTAAAAAGGACCTCTGGGAAAACCTCAAATTGACAATAGAACAACTGAGACTTCTGTGTTGGAGATCATCTGAATTATATCATAGGGAATAAAGAAACAAGAGGACACCTCACTTCCATACAATCCAGTAAAAAGGACCTCTGGGAAAACCTCAAATTGACAATAGAACAACTGATACTTCTGTGTTGGAGATCATCTGAATTATATCATAGGGAATAAAGAAACAAGAAGACACCTCACTTCCATACAATCCAGTAAAAAGGACCTCTGGGAAAAGCTCAAATTGACAATAGAACAACTGAGACTTCTGTGTTGGAGATCATCTGAATTATATCAGAGGGAATAAGAAACAAGAAGACACCTCACTTCCATACAATCCAGTAAAAAGGACCTCTGGGAAAAGCTCAAATTGACAATAGAACAACTGAGACTTCTGTGTTGGAGATCATCTGAATTATATCAGAGGGAATAAGAAACAAGAAGACACCTCACTTCCATACAATCCAGTAAAAAGGACCTCTGGGAAAACCTCAAATTGACAATAGAACAACTGAGACTTCTGTGTTGGAGATCATCTGAATTATATCATAGGGAATAGGAAACAACAACGATAATTGATATTAGACTAATTAAAGGAAATAACGCCATCTATATATCAAAAATAAAACCATTAAAGCACGAATGTTTCTTTTACACATAAAACAAACTTCTACTGTCCTTACTGCGATGGGAAGTGAAGACAGTAGAAGTTTTTTTTATGTGTAAAAGAAACATTGATGCTTTAATGGTTTTATTTTTGATATAAAGCTGTTCAGCTTAGAGTGCATTTGTAGTTGAATTCTTGGTGAAGTTGGTCGGCAGATTCATCGACATAACCAATTTTAAGAATGCTTATATAACTTCAAAATTTGTTAACAAAAGCAAGACAAGATAGAGGCACCTGTATTATATATTCAAATAATAACCTGTATATATTTACCATGTGTATATAATCTTTCTCCATTTTTACCTCTTTGTATATTTCCCACTTTCATAGGTTTCTCCGTCTTGTAACCCCAAGGAGAATCCTCTGTAAGACCTGTGTGTCTTAATAAAGGTTTTTGTGTGTGATAGAGGCACCTGTAATATCTTCTAATTATAGACTACCTTTCAAAATAAAATGTTAATTTTTTGTATAGATAAATAACTGATTTTTACAAAATTTACAAAACGACATTTTATGCATTGCGTTCTAGATGAATACAAAAATATAAAAGTCGATAAAACATTTTAGTTACATTTTAAAATTTTGGGTGAAAATAGTTTTGAGAAATAGCTGTTATGGAAAAAAAGTGAGCCATTTGGAATGTGGAAAATAGATTTTGTGGCCGCTATAAAAAATGGATGCTTTGGAAAGTATGCTTTGATATAAAATTGAATGTCATTTCAAACGTTGGCCGCTCCAGGATATGGAGGTACGATTGCCTTTAAAATCTCTTTATAAAGACATTTCTTTCATTCATATATTCGTTAAAATCATACATTGTCCTAATTTCAACGTAAATCATACAGATACGAGTCAATAAATTTGCCACGATGAATATTTTGACGAATTTGCACAAATAGCCAACCCGTATACAATGGTTTGGGGCTATGATCCTCACTGGTGTTTCGATCTCTTGAAATCATGTGTGAGGAGTCATACAATCGGTCTAAACTGCTACAAAGATGTTTTGGATGATGATGCGATAGCTGAAAACGAAACCATCCCTGCTCTGATGAAGGTCATAGCTTGAAACGATGGTATAAGGTTAGTTTTAGTACCTGCTTGCCACCGTTGGAATTATTATGTAATTAAAGTAAGAAGGATGAATCCGTAACCAATTTAACTTTACATAACAATGATTATGAGACTGAAGGATCAAACAAAATATTTAACATTGTCAGGTAAGAATTTTGATTATACCTTTTAAAATTAGTCATGGACAGAATAACGTTTTCAAAGTTAAACATGGTTATGGATTCAACCTTCTTACATACTTTAATTACATAACAGGCATTGTGGAAAATATATTGATCCGGTACGATTTGCATAAAGAAGATCAAGAAAATGCATTGTTTCAATTTGCGTTTACAGGGTATATCAGAATCCTATTTGGTTATCTGTACTCCTGTTGGGATGGAATATGTGCAAATTGGAAGGGAATAAGGGCATTGAAGAACACAATAGATCATTTTTAATAAAATAACAACTATAAAATAAGAAAAGAAACAATACCAATACGTTTATTTAATATTTTATTCCTAGAAATAAAGAAAGGTATTGATACTGTTTATATGTTGTTGTTGTTTCTTTATCCCCTTGTGTAAAGATTACACGAATTCCATGAGTTCATGATCTCATGGAATGGGGTATAGGGGTGCAGCTTTCATTGATCATGGCACTATGATTCAGATACACTTTGGTGAAAATCTGACTTTGCCTGTAATTTGAGGCTGTTCCTAACATGGAAGCCTTTGCTGCCAACTTTAACATGAGTACAGACGCAGCTCTTCCATATCCCTGTAGTGACCATTGCTGAGGTCCATCAACCGGGTCAGTTGAACTCAGAATTTTTAAAGAGGATTTTTTAAAAGAGAGTTTATATTCTTATTTTATACTTTATAGCAATTATCTCTTCTAGTAAAATAAGAAATTCCTGATATGTGGATTTGATAGCCCTGAGAGTCTGACAGTTTGTATCAATGCTAAGTTAACAGCCAGTCTATGAAGTAAGTGATAAGAAATGCCACAACAAAAACATTAAGAACAAATATCAACGGTTACTCTTAGAATCTCTCGTTTCCAATGAATATAACAGCATACACAGGAAGATACCATCACAATACCTTAGATATCTCAGAAGGAATCAATAGATCAATTTTATAGGTTCTGGTTGCCCTAAAAATTAAAATAGACATATTCCATAACATTGTTAAATTACAAACTAATTTAAAAATTTCAGTTATAAATATCCACGCTGCGCGCGTTTGTTTTTGTAGATATTTCTGGTAGGAAATAGTCGATGTTTTATTAAGCCCGTTGAAGAGCGATTATCGCTTGAAAGCTAGCGTTTTTTAATAAAAAAGAAACTCATTGTGAGAAAATATTTTGTAATTTTAAAACTTTTCACAATTTTATCATGAATAGAAGTGATTGATAAGTACTGTACCATCGTAGTTGACCAGTCCATCTCCATCCAGATCGGCCTCTCGGATCATATCTTCCACTTCCTCATCCGTCAGTTTCTCCCCCAGGTTGGTCATGACATGCCGAAGCTCCGGGGCGCTGATAAAGCCATCTCCATTCTTGTCAAACACCCGGAAAGCTTCCTTCAGTTCAGCCTCGCTGTCAGATTCCTTGGTCTTCTTCGACATCATGTGGAGGAATTCATTAAACTCAATCGTTCCGTTACCTGTACACATCACACATGCCATGTTGAGCTTTTCTCAAACTTCTAACAACGTAGAAACAACAAACAGCAGGTCTTCTTATTAATAAATCTTTAACTCATGCCTCCATATTCCTACATTTTAGGTTTACCATATAAACATTAAATATGAAAAAGGATATGTTAAATAGATATTGTGGCGAAGAAATAATTTATATTTAATTTAATTATTCAACGAAAATATTTGAAACAGATTTAAAATTTTACATTTGTTAAATCATCATTTAGTTGCCTAGCTTGCTTACTCGATATTCTCTAGCTGTATGTAGTTGTTGTTGATAATTGTCGACTAGTCGCCGTGACGTCATCAATAAATACATCTTAAGATATGCAAAGACTTGACGCTACAATATTAATCATAAGGTAATACACCACATTGTTTAACATTCGTGCTTTCATTTCTCAATAATTTGAAAAGGTTATGTTGGAGGAATAACTCGCACGTCGGCTGTTGCTTAGCAACGGCCACTTCCCCCAGACATCACGTGACCTGGCGCCGCTCCGGCCGTACCTGTATATAGGTTTCAGTTTGCTTTGTTATCTGCCCCTACGCTTGCCTTTGTTAACTCTCTTTGTTCCTTGTCATCTTAATATAATATTATTGATAATTAAATAATTATTTCTGAGATCCAGCCTCTGATTCTCTTACAGGTTATTAATACATTTGATTTAATTATGGAAACCTGCTCGAGAAACATGTATAACACCAAGAAGAAGGAAAGCAAGGTTGAAGAACTTACAGAACTGTAACCTGGTGTAGAAATATGCTCTAGTATAGAAGTAACATACAGGTACACATTACACTCAGGCCCCTGGAGTGTATCCATAGATCACCAACTACCCGGGCTGTCCTGTAGTTTAGGTCTTGGTAGCCTTAGTAGTAACATAAAGGTAACCCAGGCTCCTGGAGTGTATCCATAGATCACCAACTACCCGGGCTGTCCTGTAGTTTAGGTCTTGGTAGCCTTAGTAGTAACATAAAGGTAACCCAGGCTCCTGGAGCGTATTCATAGATCACCAACTACCCGGGCTGTCCTGTAGTTTAGGTCTTGGTAGCCTTAGTAGTAACATAAAGGTAACCCAGGCTCCTGGAGTGTATCCATAGATCACCAACTACCCGGGCTGTCCTGTAGTTTAGGTCTTGGTAGCCTTAGTAGTAACATAAAGGTAACCCAGGCTCCTGGAGTGTATCCATAGATCACCAACTACCCGGGCTGTCCTGTAGTTTAGGTCTTGGTAGCCTTAGTAGTAACATAAAGGTAACCCAGGCTCCTGGAGCGTATTCATAGATCACCAACTACCCGGGCTGTCCTGTAGTTTAGGTCTTGGTAGCCTTAGTAGTAACATAAAGGTAACCCAGGCTCCTGGAGCGTATTCATAGATCACCAACTACCCGGGCTGTCCTGTAGTTTAGGTCTTGGTAGCCTTAGTAGTAACATAAAGGTAACCCAGGCTCCTGGAGTGTATCCATAGATCACCAACTACCCGGGCTGTCCTGTAGTTTAGGTCTTGGTAGCCTTAGTAGTAACATAAAGGTAACCCAGGCTCCTGGAGCGTATTCATAGATCACCAACTACCCGGGCTGTCCTGTAGTTTAGGTCTTGGTAGCCTTAGTAGTAACATAAAGGTAACCCAGGCTCCTGGAGTGTATCCATAGATCGCTAATTACCCGGGCTGTCCTGTAGTTTAGGAGTCTGCCTTGGTAGTCTTAGTGAACCAGTTACCAAGTGTTTTCAGGCCGGTTTATTTCTTGGTAGATTCAATAGGGCTGTGTCATTTAATAAGGGCAGTCCAAGAAGTGTAGCTGTCTGGAATCGCTGTAGTTGAAATGCTGGGCAGCTGAAGAGAAAACACTCTACGGTTTGGTCTCCCTCTTGGCAGTGTGTTCTAGTATTTCACTATAGTAGTAACATAAAGGTAACCCAGGCTCCTGGAGCGTATCCTTAGATCGCCAACTACCCGGGATGTCCTGTAGTTTAGGTCTTGGTAGCCTTAGTAGTAACATAAAGATAACCCAGGCTCCTGGAGCGTATCCTTAGATCGCCAACTACCCGGGATGTCCTGTGGTTTAGGTCTTGGTAGCCTTAGTAGTAACATAAAGGTAACCCAGGCTCCTGGAGCGTATCCATAGATCACCAACTACCCGGGCTGTCCTGCGGTTTAAGAGTCTATCTTGGTAGCCTTAGTGAACCAGTTCACCAAGTGTTTCCAGGCCGGTTTGTTTCTTGGTAGATTCAATAGGGCAGTGTCATTGAATGAGGACAATCCAAGAAGTGTAGTTGTCTGGAATCGCTGTAGTTGAAATACTGGGCAGCTGAGTATTTCATTATATTGAAGCGGTGCAGCAAAGAAGTAGAAGAGAATAAGTGGGCAAGCCAAGAGAAGAAGGTATGCAGGGGCCCCTTCAAGGAAGTGTGGATTGACAAAATTCCAGAGGAGGGGGCGGCAGACAGGGAGTCCAGTTGGTGCCGTAGTCAAGAAAGGAGCCGAGATAGCCGCTTTCCTGCAGGGGGTTTGTGCGTCGATAAGACATGGTAGTCTGGAGGGAGAAGTCTGTCTGGTGACAACGGGACCTGCAGTCGGAGAGAACGGCGGTGACGACAGACGCGGCAAGTTGGCTACGGGAAGTGGGCTCCGGGACTGTGTGGATTAACAAGAGGAGGACGGTGCAAAGAAGGACGAGGAGGAACCTACCTGGGGCGGCAATGAAGGCAAGTCAATCTCCTATGTATAGTTATTAATATCCCTTTTAAAGATCTGGTAATAAATCCATAGTACTAAGCTGTATCCAAAACGAACCCACATTGTCTTCTCAGAAACCTTGAACGCAAACATCGACTGCTGAGAAGCGTTGTAACAATATATAGCACTTACTAAACTGAAAAATAATTTGCATAATCATTAAGTTCCTTTATTTTTAAAGATAATTATACCTTTTGCATATAGCGCTATTTCATATATCATAGAACACCAAACATATATTGATTATTCAATTCTTTATTAAACTTTATTTTTCATTTTCCCCCGGAGAGAAAATTCTCCAAAAATTAACATAGATATAACATGATTTAACATTTAAAAATTAAAACAATAAGGAAGAAAAAATAACTTTTTTTTTTCTGTGTGGAAAAACGTAGGATTTTAATTAAGGTTTTTCAAAAGAAAAGGGAAAAAAATAATCTAATACTGCCAATTATTTTTTTTCTTCTGAGAGTAAAAAAAAAATGAGTCTAAAAATTCATAGAATATTTTTAAAAAAGGAAGAATACATATGCAAATATGTAACTAAATTTTAATAAGGTGATTCAACATCTTTGAATTTTAAATGTTTTCCCTAAAATTATTCACTATCCATTTTCCTTTAAAAAACAGGAATTAAAAGATTTTACTCTTGGATATTTTTAAGGCGGATATATTTGGCAACATTGTATTAAATTACAAGAGCAGGAATCGCCAGACATCATCTTGAAGAAGGAATCGAAGTTTACAGCGACGTGTTTCTTTTATTTGTACTGTATAATCTTGGCTAGCTTTCGGACTATGACCTCTTTCAACTAGAGAATACTATATAAATATCTACATATACATATATATATATATTAGATGGACATTTTGCAGGGAGGAATTGATCTAAAGAGACAAAGGTCGCCTCTCCCGTCAAAATAGACGTCAAAACCAGACGCCATCTATTGACCGTCTACGCAAACTAGCGGCCTCGGGTCGGTGTGTCAAAGCCACAACATCAGCTTTGGCAAACTGAAAAGCGTCTGGTTTTGACGTCTATTTTGACAGGAGAGACGACCTTTGTCTCTTTATATATATATTATTCTATAGTTTCATATATAGTAGCCTGTTGAAGGATGTCATATTCCGAAAGCTTGCCGATTATACCGCATAAATAAAAGAAACATGTTGCCATTAACTTTGATTCCTTCTTCGAATTGTATTAAATAAGATAGACATAAAATTGAAGAGCTCTATTATAAATTGTAAGAGAATCAGAGGCTGGATCTCAAAAGTATTGTTTAATTAACAATAATATTATATTAAGATGACAAGGAACAAAAAGAGTCACAAAAGGCAAGCGCAGTAGCAGGAAGAAAACCAAAACTTAAACTACAGGTATAGACAGTGTGGCGCCAGGTCACGTGATGTCTGGTAGGATGGTGTCGTTGCTAGGCAACAGTTGATGTGCGAAGTTACTCTCCAACATAAATATTTGATGGTTATATAGAAATCCAAAATACAAAAAGAGGAATCGCTGTTTATTAATGCTAAGAAGAGATAAAAAAAACTAACGGTAACAAGATTCTTTATTAAAAATATATAATCTTGGCAAGTTTTCGGATAATAACGTTCTTTAGAGCTGTACCTCACGTCATGGTGGCGTAGCCAGCAACGTTTCCAATTAACTCAATGAATGACAGGTATCTCACTTGGCTACCACTTGGTGACGGGCTCGAATTGCAGGCTGTCTTGTCGAATTATAGTCAAATCCTCCATTCTGATTAGCAGCCCCGTAAATAAATATATTTCCAGCACTTTTTGTTATGTTTTTTTTTTTTGCTTATCCCTAGTAAACCTGGTACAGGCAATGATAATCCTGGTGGGTAGAGGTAGGCGACTGCTTTTACTGTAAGTGCACCATATGTCTACACATGTGAAAAGCAATTCGACTTTGCACTTACAAATGTGCCAGAGCCCCGTTGGTTACTTGCACTCGCTGGTGGGGTTGGACTTTTGCAAGAATCGGGAGCCATTGGAGCATTTTTTTTTTAATCAGAAAAAAAAGTGCCCAATGTGGGAATCGAACCCGGGTCGTAGCAGTTGAAAACCAACGGTTTAGACCATCCTTCCACCGACCCCCCTTTTTATTATGTAATTAAAGTAAGTAAGAAGGATGAATTCGTAACCAATTTAACTTTACATATTATTTATTATTAATAGCAATTATACAAAACAAATCTTGGTATATATGTCTACATGAAAACAACAATAACAATAAAACATTATATATATACAAGTTCCTTTTCAAACACGAGCTCATCTATAGTCATTGTTACTCTGTGTAATATTCCAACACTTTTATATCAGTTTTTAGCGGGAAGAATTTTGTTTTCGTTTGATAGTGAATCAATTTCTCCCGTCTTCTCATTGGACGAATGTGGCCATGTTTGTATATAAAAGGGGGCTATGGGATTGCGAGCAAGGAGTGTGGTGGATATTTGGTGTGGAGACGCTTAAAGTGTGCTCTGCGTGATTTATCCGTGTCTGCTGATCTCCTCACATACCTGTGTGACCCCGGTCCGATCCCTACCAACGCTACAATAAAGGATAAGTACTGTTTTGTTTTTATATAGCAAATTGCGAGTTTTTTTTGCTCTTTTTTATTGTTGTTGTTGTACGCGTTGTACACTTTCCTGTGTGTTAGTTACTCTTACTTTAGGTCCTAGTAATTTGTACTTTGTGTGTTATCCCGTAACTTTTGTCAGTCTCTTCGTGTGGAGACTGGCCACCCTGGCCACAGCAATATAAAAGAAAGTCAACGTCACTCATTCAGTCACCAACCACTTGCCACGTGGAAAGTTCGGGAACAAAATGAGTTACGTGAAAAATTAATACAAATGTTATATTGTACTGGGATAAGGTGCATAAATTAAGAAAAAATGTATCTCCTTATCGTATTTGGTTAATTCTAGAATAATTAAAAATCAACGAAAATAATTGATATTTATTCCGATAGATGGCGCAAGCCATCAGCAACTTTCAGTTGCACGATAAGGAAATGCCTTTTTCTTAAAAAATGAGTTTTGTTACGGAAATATTTATTGCAGAGATGAAAAATCGGCCATGTTATAGGACTATATATAGCTGTAATTTTGGAACAGCGACCCTTTAAATTGCTACTTCTGCAATGTTGGCATCCAAGACAATTTGGTCCACTATCTATTCCATTGCCCATTCCTACATGAAAAGAGACTGGAAATTCGCGAAATTTCGGAGCTAGCTCACTACAATGAACAACATGTATATAAAATCTTTAATGCTCTCCTGCTTAATAAAACATTTGTTTATAAATATTTTAAATTTTTCAAGGCGATTTATAAAATGAGAGAAGAGGTGCTCAACTCCACAGACAACGGCTGATTGCTCCCCCCTCCCCTCTAAATTGCTTTTCCTCCTCACTCATGTACATATATAACCTTTAGGGGAATCCCCTTGTAAGACAATAGTGTCTTAATAAAGGTTTTTGTTGTTGTTGTTATATATAGCTGTAATACGAATTGTATTCATATGTGGACAAATGTTTCAATCTTACATGACCCTGTTATTTCCCTAGAATCCTCTATATGAAAACAAAGACTGACCTACTTCGGATATATAAAAAGAGAAAATGGATAGGAAAAGACATCGATGTTTGGAAAAATTGAATGAAGAGAGAAAGACCCACAATGAGCTGGCTAGAAGGATCATGGAAACTACCGGAAGGTTATTAGATGAGTTGTGAGTGATGATCATTAACAGGTCAGATTAGAGAATATTTGTCACCATAGTGTCACCAAAAGTAGAAGTCGATTTGATGGACGCTAACAACAATTTATAAATAAAAAATAAATAAATACATTTCTCCATTTTCTTCAGGATGCAACACTTTCTATTTACATTCATAGACAAAACTTGAGGAAGTTGTACCTTACAGCATGTATATCGGGATAATAACTCTGAAAGATATTACAGTGACCTTTATTGAAGACATACGAGATAATCAAGTGTGAACACTCACGGACAAAACTTAAGGAAGTTGTACCTTTTAGCATGTATATCGGGATTCAGACAATAACTCTGAAAGATATTACAGTGACCTTTATTGAAGACACACGAGATAATCAAGTGTGAACACTCATGGACAAAACTTAAGGAAGTTGTACCTTTTACCATGTATATCGGGATTCAGACAATTACTCTGAAAGATATTACAATGAACTTTATTGAATACATACGAGTTACCAAGTGTGAACAAAATTGTCTCTGTCTCCTTCAAAAAAAAAAAAAAAAAAAAAAAAAAACAGACCACTGGCGATATTATAAAGACTTATTACTTCCTTAAGTTTTATCCATGAGTGTAAATTGTGTTATATTGTAATCAAAACACCTTTTTATTTAAAATATCTTGATAAATAGTAAAACACGATATGATATATAAGCATTAAATAAAAAAAAACGAGTCCTATATTTGCATATTCAATGAAATAATCGTAAATAGATTCTTAAAAAAATGCCAAAAGTTTTCCTTCTCATCAAAACATTAGAGAATACCTGACATCTATTTACTAAATGGAACTTCTCAAAAGTCCATTAAGCTAATCACCTATTCAAAACTCTCGCAAAACATTTAAAAAAACTTTATTTTAAAATTACGGAAGTTTTTTTTTAAGATTTTAAAAATCCATTGTTTTCACCACAGCATAAATGAATCTGTCTTTAAGACGTGGCAAACATTTTCCCGCCAAAATATTTTGCTATGATCATTATCATCATCATTAGTTTTCCTTTCTAAGCAGACGATCCTTTTACTAAGCAGAAGATCGAAACCAATGATGCGCGCTCGTTAAATAAAGAAAAAAAAGATTTATTACTTTTGGTCAAAATAATTTATTTTTCCATTTTCAATGATGGTCATTTATCATAATAAAAGGAATGCTTTCTCAGACGATAATTTCAGAGAATTATGAGTTGAAGAGCAGTATAATAATAACTAAGACAAAACACAAAAGCCATTATTTCAATTATGGAAAAATACCGTCACTTGTAAACAGTCCTATGACGTAATGATTGACGTCATTGTTTAATTGGATATTATTCTGTCTGTGAAAGAGAATTAAAAAAAAAGAATCTCTCATTAATCATAACAATGAAAAAACTTTTAAATAACACTATAATAATATGAAAAAAGGGCATCTCCTTATCGTGCAACTTAAGTTAAGTTTGAAAGTTAAATCGAATTTGATGTGTATTTTATATTATAAAATATGTTAAAAATTAAATTTAAAATAGAAAAAAAAGGTCGGCATGTTAAGCGTATTTACACAAGTTTGGCCTTAAATACCCATTTCTTGGTTTCTCAAGAAGCCTCTGGGACCAAATAAATTTTATTATTGCATCATACGAAGCATATTGCCAAAAATAATTACATATTTTAAAAATAAAAGAAAAATAGGGAAATCCTGACCGATAACATGATCTTTTTAGATGGCAGAGCGTCATCTAGTGGAACAGAATTCAACTAAACGTTGATTTAACCTGTTCCCTGATATTTGGCCAACCCATTTTCTTGATAAATCAGGAAAAGCCAACCACGAACGCGTTTCGGATTGTTGGCCCTCGTCAGCGTGGTGCAGTGTGTTGATAAAGCTAAACATAAAGCGTTGGAAAATTTTATCTTGAACTACAAATAAATTCACAAAATTTTTAACACCAAAAATAGAAAGACAAAATTCCTTAAATTATATTTGCAAATGTTTCATTAATTAATTGGCAATATCTTTTGATTACCTTAACAGCATTAGCAAATTCACTTTATATTTAAAAAAATTATAAAACCTTTGGTCCCTATTAGAAATATCTATATATATAAAAATGAATGTTTGTATGTCCGGTATACAAATTCGCAGTAGTTCACTAATTCAAACCAAAATTTCCATACATAGGTAAAAAAATACGGGGAAGACGATAGGCTATTTTAAAAAATATATAAATCAATTATTAAAACTATATATTCAAATTATTCTACTTAGCTCACGAACAGCGCCCTCTATCAAAGATTAAATTAAATTATGCTGATGCAAACAAATAGATAATGCTAATAACAAACAATTATAAAAAAAAATCTTATCTAAATATATATCACTCGGGTAGATATGCACACGGGTCAATCCCGGGGCGAAGCCCGGGTCACCCGTCTAGTAATAAATAAATAGTGTTTTTTAAAGAGAGAGAGAGAGAGAGAGAGATACAAATATGGCTTAATACGCTTAAATTTCATTGACTTAAAAAAACTGAAAGAATAGTACAAATGTGGAATTGTACTGGGATATGGTGGATAAATAATGAAAAAGGCATCTTCTTATCGTGTAACTGAAAATTTCTGATGAATTGCGCCATCTATTGAAATAAATATAAACTATTCGTTGATTTTTAATTATTCCAGAATTGGCCAAATACCTAAAACACGTACATGGTTAGCTTTTCTTAATTAATAGAAAAAGGGTATTTGGTTGATTCTGGAATAATTAAAAATCAACGATAAAATACACACAATTGATCACACACTTTACATTACACACACTTTGATCTTAGCCAAAAGGCCGAGAAGCGATTTATTCCGTTAGATGGCGCAAGTCATCAGCAAATTTCAGTTGCACGATAAGGAGATACCTTTTTATTTATAAAATATTATAGAATAAAGATTCATAATAGATAAAAATTACAGAAAAATTTACATTTCGTTAATGTGTTTGCTTTTATTTTTTACTTAATCTTTTTACAAACCGATTAGTGCGATCTATCTATGTAAATGAGCTTTAAACTTTGTTTTGAAAGGATATAGAGAATTCGTGTCATATTAGTATTAATGATTAGCGCTTTGTTTATATACATTGTTAGTCCTTGTTATATTCGGTTTTATTGTACGGATAAACACTGGTTACCCTTCCTATTTACATAGTATTCTTCGAAACTATTATAGACGCGTATAATTCTTTTACAAATTAAACAATTTCTACCTCCCTTAATTGTTTCATTGCAGTAAGGACAGTAGAATTGTTTAATTTTAAAAAGAATTATACGCGTCTATAATAGTTTCGAATTTTCATAACAGATGGCGCACTAATGTATCATAATATAAATGTTCTAATAAAGGACTCAACTTGATGTTTGAGGAAGAGCGATTGCTCGAAGCATATTATATATTTTTAATTGTATGTATTTCTAATGTCCTCAAAAGTCAAAGCTTATGTCCATAGTTCATCTAAAATACCCATTCCAAGAGTCTAGCATCAATATCACTATAAAAGGAAGATCGAAAAATGCAATGTAACAACGCTATGGTAGATTAAACTGGCGAAACCGCTGGGAGGGTTCACCACTGATGAGCCAGGACCTCCTTTAATTTTTCCATTGCAGTAAGGACAGTAGAAATTGTTTAAATTTTAAAAGAATCTTACGCGTCTATAATAGTTTCGAATTTTCATAACAGATGGCGCGCTAATGCATCATAACATGGTATTAATTATAAAAGACGGGAGAGAGTGTCCAATAGAGATGGACCGCGACCAGAAGTTGGCAGGGACTGTCTCCAATGAATTTGTCAACCAACCACCTGACTACTGCGACAGTTATTTTGGTCAAGGACACGCCGTGTCAGAAATAGGAGGGTGGGTGTGTGTGACAATACTGTATTGTCACAGTTGTGGCTGTAGACTGTGTGTGAGTGTCTTCTTTGGTCACTTTTCATTGTATAGGTGTAATATTCTAGATGGTAAACCTACTGTTTTCACCTTTTATCTGAAAATTCTTGCAAAAGTCCAACCCTACCAGTGATTGCAAGTAATCAAACGAGGCTCTGGCATATTTGTAAGTGCAAAGTCGAACTGCTTTTCACATAGGTGAACATGTGGTGTACTTACAGTAAAAGCAGTCGCTAACTTCTACCCATCATGATTATCATGGCCTGTACCACGTGTACTAGGGATAATAATAATTAAAAAAAAAAACATTTTGTCTGCTATCCGGTTTATTTTCATAGTAATTTGATGACATTTCTAATCACTAAGCCTATAACGGGCTTAGAATGGATAACTGAGATATCATCAGAATTGAAGAGGAATGCTCGGAAAAATCCATTATTTAAGGCATTCTTAAAGTAAAAAGAGAGAAGACCTAGAAGGGGGTGGTCTAAGATAATGAGAGAAATCACCAAATTGTGTATTGACAGCAGAGTATTGTTGTCATTGACTTGTTGTTTTATCATCATCATCATACGTATATATAAGCACACATGCAAAGCTTTATTAAGACCCCCGGTCTTATACAGATTCACCACAGGAATAAATAATAGATCGAGCTCCTATACTCCAGGCAGCGCCACACCTAACAACAGCCTCCTGGTCCGACGCATGTCCAATGGCCACACGTTCCTTTGTGAATACGTCATGGTTAGCGAATCACTGAACAGGCGAGTGTGGAATCAGCCGCGTTCTACTATTCGCTTTCCTCATCCAAATTGACCACGGCTATGTATATATAAGGAAGACTAAATAAAGAGTTCCATTTAGATAATACACAAGAAAATCCTAAATAATTGCAATTAGATATTCATTGAATAAAAGGAAGAAAAAATTGCAACGAGTTTCTTTATTCTGAATGTTGGCGAGCTTTCAGGCGTTAGCCTATCTTCAGGCCGATTTGCGAATTTGTTTTTTTGCCAAATCGGCCTGAAGATAGGCTAACGCCTGAAAGCTCGCCAACATTCAGAATAAAGAAACTCGTCGCAATTTTTTCTTCCTTTCATTCATTTCATTCACTAAATAAAGAGTTATCCAATCCGGCCTAACCTGCCTCTTCCCTGACATTGGGGCTATAAAATAATCTATTTTAGTTAGCAGCCCCGCTAATAAAGATATTTCCAAGAGCTATCAGAGAATAGATGGGCGAGTGGTAAAAACCGTCGAATTTTGTTAGCAATGACCCGGGTTCGAATCCCGCATTGGACACTTTTTTCCTACTATACAAGACATTATTCAAAATAAAAGAGATATCAAACCCCGATTCCGACGACCCGGCCCTGACGCTTAGAATCTCATCACCCAACAGTTGCCCTCCTGCAAAGTCTGGGATTGTACCTTTACTCCACCAAATAGCCATGTGTAAATAGCCAGGACAAGATGACTCGAATGTGTAATATATGTAAATTGAGACGAAATAAATAAAAAGATCTATCATCTTGTGTCACACCTGCTTGCCCTTCCTAAATCCTACATGCCACATCAAGGATATAACATTGTCTAACCTGTAAGAAATCTGACAGAATAATATGGTAAGAACGAAATTTGACAATTATACCGCAAATGTTTTTTTTTTGAACGAAAAATCGAAATTAATTTTAAGGAGAAATAATGATTATTTCTAACCTTAAGGATGAAGTTTATTTATGATGAAGACACTTTATTTTTCCGTTTATCATCACTCTTCACAATTCATCCTATCATACTTCATCCCTAAGGTTAGAAGTGATCATTATTTCTCTTTAAAATAAATTTCTATTTTTCGTTCAAAAGAAACATTTGCGGTAAAATTGTTAAATTTCGTTCTACAATCATAAGCCGAATTATATTGTGTATTATAAGATGTAGAGATTTCATCAGTAAGGTGACTGTGGAAGAGGGAATAACTAAACTACTAATGAGAGACTGATGCAAATACACAGCAGGCTGTCAATGAAGCTATCAGCAGTTTAAACAACGACTCCTCCAGCTGTGCAAGTGACGTCTTCAAACGTCAGCGCTACTCAGTCTTAAACATTCACTTGTAAATAGAACGAAACTGGATCACCAAACTCTTAAAGCTTTTTATCAACTTCTGATATCTCGTCAAACTCCCAGGGACTACTTCATGTAGATCTACTTGCTGCCGTTTTCCTGGTATCTGCTGTTGACAGGGCTGTACCCAGTTTTAACGTTGAACGTATTATAGAGTTTTTGATACCCACCACTCTATATTAAAACTGGTCCAGCTAAACTCATCCTATCATCAGCATGTTCCTATGCAGCATCTTCCCTCTGTCTCTTGGCTGAGATCTATCTACCTCCTCTTCAGCTCCCACAATTAAAGCTTCTCGTTTATACTCACAGTCTTAAATCACCTCGTCCACTCCATTCTTCCTATCTTTGATTCAACATAAAATTGTGGAAAAATCTTAAAAACTACGAAAATTTACTCACAATGAGTTTCTTCTCATTATAAAATACAAGTTTTAAAGAGAAAATCGCTCTTCAACAGGCTTAATTAAACCACGATTCTTTATTTAAAGAAGTGTTTATAAAATAGTTGATGTCTTAATTGATGTTGATGACTGGGAGGTATGACGTCGAAATGACGTGACAGCCAGAATGGCAAAGTTTGAACCGCTGTCCACAGGAACCGTCTACAGTCAAACACTATAGAGACAAGATAGGATAATCCATGTGAAGATTTGTTTGATATTGTAACGTGGTTATTTGTTTACATAATTTTGATTGTATTACGATGCACTAGCGCGCCATCTGTTATCAAATTACAAAACTATTTTGGGAGGGTTCACCACTGATGAGCCAGGCCCTCCCTCTAATTTTTCCATTGCAGTAAGGACAGTAGAAATTGTTTTATTTTAAAAAGAATATTACGCCTCTAAAATAGTTTTGTAATTTTGATTGTATTGATTTGCATGGTTTTGAGTCATGACATAGCTATATAGATGCTCGTAGGTGCAATTTTGGGGTAGACCGTTACACAATAAAGTCCGTTCGTGTTTACCTCTCCTCGCGTTTATTTTTCAACGCGACAATATTTAGAATATACTCGTCTCTTCAGTGACACGCTAACCTATGTACGGTAGATTCTGTGGCCATTGGACATGCGTCAGACCTGGAGGCTGTTGGTGTTTCTGCTCTACCTGTAGTATAGGAGTTCCATCTATGCTTCTTTCCTTTGGTGAATCTGTGGCTCAGTAGAGGAAAGCATTGAAGAAGGATGGTAGCTTTACGTTTATTTGTCACTAGCCGAATGACCCAGGCAACGCTCGGGTTTTACCCGATTAAATGTTTTTATACAAATACTATTCATTACAATTATAAATTGGTGCCGTGGATGTTACTCTTGTGAAACGTCCCGTTCCAAACTTTGTGTTCTTAATATATAAAAATAAAAATGTAAATTTTCACAACGATATTTGAAAATTCTTTTATTTTGATTTTCAAATAGTATTCGTTACAATTATTAATTGGCGCCGTGGATGTCACTCTTGTGAAACGTCCCGCTCCAAACTTTGTGTCTGAGAAGCGATATTTTTTATAGAGAGATGATCTGGCTTTGTGTCTTATGCTCGAATGAATGTTTTTCTGTTATAATTTTGCCCCTGCATACTAAAAATGAACTGGCTTCACCCGTGGTCTCTGCTTTTTGGAATTTTTCCTGATATAATTTTGTATCTGATAATCAAACATGATACAGTAATATTGTCATCATCATTTTCTGACTAAAATCAACTATTTTTGCCCAGAACTTGTTTACTTCCCATGTTCCACACAGTTATCAGCGGTAGATAGTAAAAGATAGTAAAATAGATAGTATAATAGTAGAATATTTGGCCGTAAGACTTCTAAAAGAAGAGATAGGGAGGAATCTGAATAGCGCAAGAAACCTCTTCATGGACAACCCTTGGTGCGACCATGGAAGGAACATGCCATGTCTTTGTTTGATATCCAGCTGTCGAAATGACGTGGCAGACAGATTGGCAAAGTTTGCACCGCTGTCCACAGGAACCGTCTACAGTCAAACACTATAGAGACAAGATAGGATGATCCATGTAAAGGTTTGTTTGATATTTAGAATATAATCGTCTCTTCAGTGATACGCTAACCTATGCACGGTGTGGCCACTGAACATACGTCGGACCTGGAAGCTGTTGGTTTCTGCGCTACCTGGAGTACAGGAATTTCATCTATGCTTCTTTCCTGTGGTAAATCTGTATAAGACTGGTGGTCTTAATAAAGCTGAGTGTATTATATCTAGAATAATCTACAGTAGTCTATAATTGTTTACCTTTTGAAAATGCCATATTCATCAGTATAGTAGGCTTCGTTCAGTTTCGCAGCAGTTAAATAATCAGTTTTAACCAATGTATTAGAGAGGTTCAGCTCCTATACAGATAATACGTATATCAAACATATCAAAACACACAAGCATAAAGGAATTATCTGAATTCATTGTCACAATCTATATTAAAAAATCATTGCGAGCTTGAATTATTATTTTATTACCAATCTTAATCATTTGTTTGCTCCAATTCATACGTTTCCATACAATATTTGAATTATTAAGATGAATAAAACTGTGACACAATATGGATATAAGTATGAAAGAATTTACAGGCTTGACCAAGAACTAGACATATTCCATAGATTTGCATAAACAAACGTATTAAAAGCAGAGCGTGTTATCACGACAAATTTAATACAAATCGTGTTAAACGTCGGTAATAAACAAGCATTTTATAAAAATACACTCATCGACAAAACTTAAGGAAGTTTTGTATTTTGATATCGCCGGTTATCTGTTTTTTTTTCTTATTAAGGAGACAGAGACAATTTTGTTTACACTTGGTTATCTCGTGTGTTTTCAATAAAGGTCACTGTAATATCTTTCAGAGGTATTGTCTGAATCCCGATATACATGCTAAAAGGTACATCTTCCTCAAGTTTTGTCCATGAGTGTTCACACTTGGTTATCTCGTGTATCTTCAATAAAGGTCACTGTAATATCTTTCAGAGTTATTGTCTGAATCCCGATATACATGCTGAAAGGTACAATTTCCTTAAGATTTGTCCATGAGTGTTCACACTTGGTTATCTTGTGTGTCTTCAATAAAGGTCACTGTAATATCTTTCAGAGTTATTGTCTGAATCCCGATATACATGCTGAAGTTAAAACTTCCTTAAGATTTGTCCATGAGTGTATATTAAACAAAATGAGCCAATTTCTTCTAACTCCTTTCAGATAAGAGGATCGGTGGACGTGTGGAAGAAACCGTCGATTTTCGACTGCTACGACCCGGGATTGAATCCCGCATTGGACTCTTTTTTTCTGAAGAAAGAATGCTTCAATGGCCCCCAATTTTTGAAAAATAACAAGCCCACCAGTAAGTACAAATAACCAAACAAGTTTTTGGCACATTTATAAGTCAAAATTCGAAACTATTATAGACGCGTATGATTCTTTTTGAAAATAAACAATTTAAACTGGCGAAACCGCTGGAAGGGTTCACCACTGATGAGCTAGGCCCTCTCTTTAATTTTTCAATTACAGTAAGGACAGTAGAAATTGTTTATTTTTAAAAAGAATCATACGTGTCTATAATAGTTTTGAATTTTGATAACAGATGGCGCGCTAATGCATCATAACATTTATAAGTGTAAAGTACGACGTGCACTAGAGATAATAAAGAAAAACTTGATAAAATAGCAAAGTTTTATGTATGTTCCTCACATTATATATAATATATAGCCATTACATTTATTCCCTTGTATGGAGAATATCTTTAAAACATTATCCATATATATAAAGCTATACAACCAGTTTAACCGCATAAGTTTCTTTTATTTATGAAAAATCATTTTTAATTTCAAAGAGAAATAATTTAATATTTCTAACTTTTAGATGACGTATGAGAAGGTTGAATATATGAAGAGTGATGGTCTATATATGAATGGATGACGTATGGAGGGTGAAAAATATGAAGAGTAATGGCGAACGGAAAAATAAAAGTGTCCAGGAGCGGGAATCGAACCCACAACCTTCTGCTTACCGGGCAGGTGCCATGTCCACTAGGTCTTTTTCATAAATAAAAGAAACTTATGCGGTTAAACTGGTTATATAGCTTTATAATTATACGCCGCAGTCATTTATAAGTATTAACCATATATATTTTCACAATATTTCAACTCACTGTATATTATGATAATTTTATTTCCTCCATTTAAAATTTTATAAGTGGATCATTTATTTGTTTTCAGAATAAGATCTGTATTTATTTATTTTATTTATATAAGCAAATAGAGATATTTTACCATTTAGAATGACATTTATGAGATACATTGTGTTTATTATTTATTTATTCATATAGAGGTTGGTAATATAAAGAGATATATACAGTACAACTTGGATAATTCTAAAACGACTTTAATTTCGAATATTTATCTTGGTCCATAGACTTTGGTTTCTTTTATTCAAAACGTTTTTAATTCAAATTTTTGGATAACTCTAATTTTTTTTTGGCTTCTTGGGCTTCTCTATATTCAAGTTCAACTGTATATATTTATTTTTTAAAATTATGTAAATAAAAAACTCAAGTAATAGCATCATTTAAATTTCTTTAAATATTTTATACGGATAATTTTTTTAGAGAACTGAATTTAAAAAATATATATATGTCACATTCTGCTTATAAATTATTAGTAGATGTTAATTTTTACGCCGTTAGGAATTATGTAAATATTTGTAACGATAAAAAAGGCGCGTGATTGAAATAAAGTTAGTCAGACGGTTGATTCTCTCTTTCTTTACGCAAAACAATATTATCTGCATATTGGCGTGTTACATATATATATATATATATATATACAATGAACAAAATTTATGGGAATTGTACCTTTCAGCATGTATATCGGGATTGGGACAATAACTCTGAAAGATATTACAGTGACCTTTATTGAAGGTACACGAGATAACCAAGTGTGAACACTCATGGACAAAACTTAAGGAAGTTGTACCTTTTAGCATGTATATCGGGATTGGGACAATAACTCTGAAAGATATTACAGTGACCTTTATTGAAGATACACGAGATAACCAAGTGTGAACACTCATGGACAAAACTTAAGGAAGTTGTACCTTTTAGCATGTATATCGGGATTGGGACAATAACTCTGAAAGATATTACAGTGACCTTTATTGAAGATACACGAGATAACCAAGTGTGAACACTCATGGACAAAACTTAAGGAAGTTGTATCTTTTAGCATGTATATCGGAATTCAGACAATAACTCTGAAAGATATTACTGTAACCTTTATTGAAGACACATGAGATAAAAAAGTGTGAACACTCATGGACAAAACTTAAGGAAGTTGTACCTTTTACCATGTATATCGGGATTCAGACAATAACTCTGAAAGATATTTCAGTGACCTTTATTGAAGACACACGAGATAAGTGTGAACTGATTGCCTAGGTCTCCTTAAAAATAGACAACCTGCGATATTAAAGACTTTCCACTTCCTGAAGCTTTGTCCATGAATGTATATATAACCCCTGGTATAACAACAATTGCCATTTTAGTGAAGACCATTTTCAAATGATTGGTTCAAGAATCATAATGAGAATTGATCGTATTTCTGAAGTTAACAAAGAAAGTTGTGATAAGATACAAGATGAAAATGTGGCTTATATGACATCCGTTATATTAATTGAACCTTTCTGTATTGTGTATTTGTGACGAATTGGTGAAAGTTACGTCCCATCTAAGAAACAAATGGTAGCACCTGATAGATGACAAGATAAATGTACTGACAATCCCGCTGAAGCCATGGTTACCTATAGAGTAACTTTGAATCACTAAATGTTCCTATGTGTTATGATCAAGTAGTATTGGTGAAAGTTACGTCCCATCTAAGAAACAAATGGTACCACCTGATAGATGACAAGAAGATCAATGTACTGACAATCCCGCTGAAGCCATGGTTACCTATAGAGTAACTTTGAATCACTAAATGTTCCTGTGTATTATGATCAAGTAGTATTGGTGAAAGTTACGTCCCATCTAAGAAACAAACGGTACCACATGATAGATGACAAGAAGATCAATGTACTGACAATCCCGCTGAAGCCATGGTTACCTATAGAGTAACTTTGGATCACTAAATGTTCCTGTGTATTATGATCAAGTAGTATTGGTGAAAGTTACGTCCCATCTAAGAAACAAATGGTACCACCTGATAGATGACAAGAAGATCAATGTACTGACAATCCCGCTGAAGCCATGGTTACCTATAGAGTAACTTTGGATCACTAAATGTTCCTATGTATTATGATCAAGTAGTATTGGTGAAAGTTACGTCCCATCTAAGAAACAAATGATACCACCTAATAGATGACAAGATCAATGTACTGACAATCCCGCTGAAGCCATGGTTACCTATAGAGTAACTTTGAATTACTAAATGTTCCTGTGTATTATGATCAAGTAGTATTGGTGAAAGTTACGTCCCATCTAAGAAACAAATGGTACCATCTGATAGATGACAAGATCAAAGTACTGACAATCCCGCTGAAGCCATGGTTACCTATAGAGTAACTTTGAATTACTAAATGTTCCTGTGTATTATGATCAAGTAGTATTGGTGAAAGTTACGTCCCATCTAAGAAACAAATGGTACCACCTGATAGATGACAAGATCAATGTACTGACAATCCCGCTGAAGCCATGGTTACCTATAGAGTAACTTTGGATCACTAAATGTTCCTATGTATTATGATCAAGTAGTATTGGTGAAAGTTACGTCCCATCTAAGAAACAAATGATACCACCTAATAGATGACAAGATCAATGTACTGACAATCCCGCTGAAGCCATGGTTACCTATAGAGTAACTTTGAATTACTAAATGTTCCTGTGTATTATGATCAAGTAGTATTGGTGAAAGTTACGTCCCATCTAAGAAACAAATGGTACCATCTGATAGATGACAAGATCAATGTACTGACAATCCCGCTGAAGCCATGGTTACCTATAGAGTAACTTTGAATCACTAAATGTTCCTATGTATTATGATCAAGTAGTATTGGTGAAAGTTACGTCCCATCTAAGAAACAAATGGTACCACCTGATAGATGACAAGATAAATGTACTGACAATCCCGCTGAAGCCATGGTTACCTATAGAGTAACTTTGAATCACTAAATGTTCCTATGTGTTATGATCAAGTAGTATTGGTGAAAGTGACGTCCCATCTAAGAAACAAATGGTACCACCTGATAGATGACAAGATGATCAATGTACCGACAATCCCGCTGAAGCCATGGTTACCTATAGAGTAACTTTGAATCACTAAATGTTCACGTGTATTATGATCAAGTAGTATTGGTGAAAGTTACGTCCCATCTAAGAAACAAATGGTACCACCTGATAGATGACAAGATGATCAATGTACCGACAATCCCGCTGAAGCCATGGTTACCTATAGAGTAACTTTGAATCACTAAATGTTCACGTGTATTATGATCAAGTAGTATTGGTGAAAGTTACGTCCCATCTAAGAAACAAATTGGAGAATCACCTGATGCTATTAAATATTAAATGATAAGAGATCGATGGGTTGATAAGACCACTGAAGCTATGGTTACCGGTATTGAATGTCCCTGAACATATTAGGATTGTTTAGAAATCTTCAAATTACCTCATTGTATAAAGAAAGAAGGAACCACGCAATACAAACTGAAGCAAAGACCAAAACCTCTAATTATTCTAATTTTGATTTTAATTATCATAATCTCCATCAATTATTCATAATCCTATATCATTGAACTACTCTTAATTATTTTAAAACAAATTTTGCAATTATACCATTACAGAAAAAGATATACCATCTGGAATAAGCTAATTCAAGAAATAATTCTTATGAGGATATGACATTCAAAAGAAAATTTGGAGCAAATATGTCCCTATGAAATATATATATAATATATTCACAGAAAATATATGGCTCTCATTGCCATGATCAAATATCGTAATTTGCCTGGAAGTGAAAGAATGATTATTTTCAAAAAGAAACCTATTTTATGTCAAAAATACCCTAATTTTACGATAAGCTATGGAAGTATTGAATGGTGAAGAATTATCAAACTCTAACATGTTTTGATATAGTAAACATTTTACTCTAAATATCATAGATGTATAAATATGTGTAGGATTTCAATGGAAAATATAATCGAAAATAAAGAAAAGTCTGAATCCTGTTTGATGGAGAGCCAGTATCGCAACAGTCGGTTTATGTAGCATGGAAACTTAATGGTGGCGTAAGGGCTGCAAAATCTGGCCCATGGTATCTTCAGAATGGAAACACTTAATGGCGGTACCAAGGGCTGCAAAATCTGGCCCTTGGTGTCTTTCTTATGGAAACCTAATGGCGAAACTAGGGCTGCAAAATCTGGCCCTTGGTGTCTTCAGCATGGAAATCTAAAGGCGGTACCAAGGGCTGCAAAATTTGGCCTTCGGTGTCTTTCGCATGGAAACTTAATGGCGAAGCCAGAAATGCAAAATTTGGCCCTTGGTGTCTTCAGCATGGAAACTTAATGGCGAAGCTAGGGCTGCAAAATCTGGCCCTTGGTGTCTTTCTCAAGGAAATCTAAGGCAGAACCAGAAATGCAAAATCTAGCCGCCCTTGGTAACTTCAGCATGGAAACTTAATGACGGTGCCAAGGCTGTAAAATCTGGCCCTTGGTGTCTTCAGCATGGAAATCTAATGGCGGCGCCAGGAATTCAAAATCTGGCCCTTGGTGTCTTCAGCATAGAAATCTAATGGCGGCGCCAGGAATTCAAAATCTGGCCCTTGGTGTCTTCAGCATAGAAATCTAATGGCGGCGCCAGGAATTCAAAATCTGGCCCTTGGTGTCTTCAGCATAGAAATCTAATGGCGGCGCCAGGAATGCAAAATCTGGCTCTTGGTGTCTTACTAACGGAACATAAGCGGGCGAAGTCAGAGCTGTTGAATCTGGCCTCTGGTATACATAGGCCATATCGAAACCTGGTATTCTTATAATATGGTTACCATACTGCAATGTACAAAAAATCATTAAACGCCGCTACTCTTTTTATTTCATAAATAAGCCGTATGTATTATTTTAATACATTTTAAAAGGGGGAGGTGCCTTTTTTTGGAACATTACATTGTATGTATTATATGTAAATATATGTATGTGCAACCAAGGAATTAATCAAAGCACTAAACACAATAAAGAAGAGGCTATAGATTCAAGTTGAATACTATACGTTTTACTGTTTAAAGAAAACCATGGGAAAATATTTAACTCAACTGACCGAATATGTCCATTATGTAATTAAAAAACTGATTCGGAACTGGAGCACCACATTTTTTTTCTGTTTAAAGTTAATAAGTGAAAGGGAATTTGTTTTACACAAAATTGGATCAAATCATCTTGCTCTGAAGGCTCTGTTGTCTAGGACCACAAAGAATAAATCCAATACATTGGTTCTGTACAAGTTTTACAGAGCTGCGCAAGAGAAGAAACATTGAGGAAAAAGAGCCGTATGTAGATAGATATGTAAATGAATATGTAAATAAATAAAAAAAATTCTGGGTGGTTATCACAAGGGCGAATCTTGTGTAGGGCATAGGTCCCCAATAAAAGACTTGTTGTTTTTGTTGTTGTTGTGTGTGTTGTTATTGTTGTTGTGTGTGTTGTTATTGCTGTTGTGTGTGTTATTGTTGTGTGTTGTTGTATTAATTCAAGATGAATACTTTATAAACCTTTTTATAAACTATTATTGTTCTTTTAACGTTTCGCGGCGACCTACTTCGCCCTTTTCAAAGTTGGAAAACTTATTAGTGAAGTTCCTTTATTGAAAAAGGCGATAGTTGTCTCCGAAATTCCTAAAGAACAATAAACGTTTAGGTTGTAGACTCTCACTTGAATAAATTAAAACCCAACCGACAGTATTCTCTATCAAGTTTATGTTCGACTGTAAGAGATTAAAGACTACTATGTGGTGTCAGATAAAAGTCGACTATTGGAAAAAAGAAAATTCAGTGAAAGGAAGTTGGCATATATAGGGTTTTTTTTAGAAAAAAAAAAAATTCGGAGAAAAAACATTTTTATATTGGAAACCTTTCCTTGCTTGTTAAAGGTTTCTCTATAAAAATCAATAGTTACATTTTCTAGGTGAATTTTTATTTTTATCTTTGGTCAAATATTTTATTTCAATATTTATAAAGATTTCTCACAACGTTTATACATTTTATGGATAGTTATATTTACCATGGAGTGTTTTTCTCTATTTGAATATCTACCTTCTTCCTGAGTGACCACTTTGTAGAATCTTGTTTTTTTCCAACTTATTCCAAGTACATGTAGTACATTATAGATAGACAGTTTTTACTGTGAGTGTACTACATGTCTACTCATGGAGAAAACAGTACGCCTTTTGTACTTAAACATATTTAGAATTATTAACGAAATAATTCTATATACAGTTACGAGCGTCATTCCTCATCTCCTAATCAATCAGTCAGTTTTAATCTCTGTCACCGTTTGCTTTTTTTTTTTTTGGAATGGCGCCCTCCTATTGGTTGGCTACGGTCACGCCACCTTTGCCCCCCCCCCACTCGCTATTTCGTCTTTGTAACTATTGTGTTGGAGCGGGTCGCTCCCTAAATGAATGCATATATTAGATAATAACCAAATGGAATCCTCTCTTTCTTTTTCCCAGTAAGAGACGCCTACGGAAGCCAACAGTACATAGACAGATAAAGCACATAGGCTATAGTTATTAACTAACATATGCATTTATTTAAGGCGCCAAATTATAATTGTAACAAATAGTATTTGAATCAAAACATTCAATCGGGTAAAACACGGGCGTTGCCCGGGTCATTCGGCTAGTTTATTATAACTTCCAAAATTTCGATGAGGCTGTTCGCCTATCTTCCTCGGGGATTCTAACCTTGTAAACAAATCATCCACGTGATGCACAAGTGGCGAGGTTTTGAATAAAGTAGTGTGGCCAAACCAATTATCTTACAAGTATGTCAGAGCCTCTCGTTTGGTTACTTGAATCACTGGTGGGGTTGGACTTTTGATAAAATTAAGAACCATTAAAAAAAAATAAAAATTTTCTTAAAAAAAAAAAAAAAAAGGCCAAAGCGGGATTCGAACCTGGGTCATAGCTATCGAAGATTGAAGACTTATACCATTCCTCCACTGACCCTAATAAGAACTAACCTTAATATAAAATAATCAATGAAAGACCACTTCTAAAAGAGACCAGTGATATCTATGTTTTAGAGAAGGTTTCTCATTAAATATTCTATTATGTTTTTTAATCTTTATTTTTATAAAATGTTTGTTTATATAAACAATGAATGGATTTATTATTTATAAAAAACACCTTTACATTAAAATAAACGTAAATATCAATGTACCATAATCGATAATTTCGCCAAACTAAGAGATCAAGTTGGTGAAAAAATGGAACAAAGGGAAGAATGCTATTGATTCATAGGTATTAAATAGAGATCGTAAAATCTCCTGAGTGTAAAAAAAAAACTTTCTTGATAAGATGCGGTATCTATATATCATAATAAATATTAAGTGTGTTTATACACTCATGGACAAAACTTAAGGAAGTTGTACCATTTTAGCATGTATATCTGGATTCAGACAATAACTCTGAAAGATATGGCAGTCAACTTACAAATGAAAACATCAAAACGTGAATGTTTCTTTTCACAAATAAATCAAACTTCTACTGTCCTTACTGCGATGAAAAAATATATTGGGAGGACTCTTGGCTCATCGGTGGTGAACCCTCACAGCGGTTTCGACATTTTAATTTACTAAACCGCTTCTTTAGAACTCTAATACTGTATTGAATCATTCTGCTTATATATGTTACACTGAAGGTGGATTCTTAGAAATGGTATTTAAGTAAACTATGAACATAAGCTTTTAGGACAGTAGAATTATATTTAAATATTTGCATCGATCAATGCTCTTCCGTAAACAATAAAGACAAAGCCAGTTAAGCATAGATTAATATGAAGATTAATATAGAGCAATAACGCGCCATCTATATAAGTGGCCTTTATTGAAGACACACGAGATAACCAAATGTGAAAAAAATGCCTCTGTCTCCTTAAAAAAATAACAATTAACCGGCGATATCAAAGACTTTCTACTACCTTAACTTTTGTTCATGAGTGTATTTATTAACACAAAGCAATAACGCGCCATCTATATATATAAAATGAAAGGATTTAAGCATGAATGTTTCTTTTATATACAACACAAACTTCTACTGTCCTTACTGCGATGAAAAAATAATATTGGGAGGGCTTTTAGTGTATTTATTGTTGATAGTCAATCCGATAGACAGAAAACCAAATTTATTGACTAGAATCAATGGATAAGTAAAAGAGAAAGAGAGGAAAAGTTTATTGGGTTTCCTCGACACTATGGAAATAGATAAATTTGCATATTTGCATAAAACATGTGCAAATAGAGGAGACTCGCCCACCAATGAAGTTTACTTCTCCATAAAATAAGGAGGGATCTCCCCACTTTATCCTGCTAAATTCACAATTTACAAGAAATACTTTTAGATCACCTATTTTTCGCTGAATATATAATAGGCTTATTCTGATAGATGGCGCATGTCATCAGCAACGTTCAGTTAGCCGATGAATGGATGTTCTTTTTTTCTTAACTAGTAGATTTTTGTAAAACGACACTTGAAGTTACACCGCATGAGTTTCTTTTCAACGAAAAATCAAAATTTATTTCAAGGTGAAATATCGACTATTTCTAACCTTTTTGAATGAGGTATGAAAGGGTGAATTATGAAGAGTAATGATGAACGGAAAAATAAAAGTGTCCAGGGATGGGAATCGAACCCACAGTGTTCCGCTTACCTGGCAGATGCCATGTCCACTAGGCTACCCTGGATTTTTATCGCAGAAAGAACAGTAGAAGTTTGATTTATTTGTGAAAAGAAACATTCGCGTTTTGGTGTTTTTATTTGTATTATAAGATATAGAATATATTGAACATAAATATTCTATATACAGTTACGAGCGTCATTCCTGGCCTCTGCCACGGTTTGCCTTTTTTTTTTTTTTGGAATGGCGCCCTCCTATTGGTCGGCTACGATCACGCCACCTTTGCCCCCCCCCTCCCATTTCTTTAACTATTGTGTTGGAGCGGGTCGCTCCTTAAATAAATACATATATTAGTTAATAACCAAATGGAATCCTCTCTTTCTTTTTCCCAGTAAGAGACGCCTACGGAAGCCAACAGTACATAGACAGATAAAGCACATAGGCTATAGTTATTAACTAACATATGCATTTATTTAAGGCGCCAATTTATAATTGTAACAAATAGTATTTGAATCAAAACATTCAATCGGGTAAAACACGGGCGTTGCCCGGGTCATTCGGCTAGTTGTATATAATATAAAGTTGCAGGAAGATGACATTCATGTAACAAAAGATATACTATGGTTTGGCATTTTGTCTGAATTTGCTAAAAGCTAAAACGGGTGTTGTGGTTCATTTCTTACCACCACTAGTAAAGTTTTTTACTTAGATGATGTAATCGTGAATCGTTTTGGTGCATAAGTAAAGGGAGAGGTTCCCCCACCTCTTTTGATACACACATATATAATACATGAGTGTAAGTGACTAAACGGGGCTTTGGTACACATTAAAGCATCAAAGTCAAACAGCCTTCACCGTTGGTTTTCGACCGCTTGAGTTCGATTCCCGTATTGGGCACTTTTTTTTATTAAAAAAAAAAAAGCTCAAATGGCCCCCGATTCTTTCAAAAGTGTAACCTCACCAGCGAATGCAAGTAACCAAACAGGATTCTGGCACATTTGTAAGTGTAAAGTCGAACTGCTTTTCAAATGTGTAGACATATGGTGCACTTACAGTAAAAGTAGTCACCTACAACTACCCACCATGATTATTATGGCCTGTATCACGTGTACTAGGGATAAGCAAAACAAATCTAAACAATCAGATATAAAGGTGAATGGAGAGAGTCCTACCGTCCTGGTCCACCATAGTGACCATCTGTCTCAGCTCAGCCTCCGTCGGTCGTTGTCCCAGAGACCGCATGACAATGCCCAGTTCCCCCGCTGTGATCATCCCGTCAGAGTTCTGGTCGAAGAGAGAAAAGGCCTCCTTGAACTCTGCATCCACAATTACCCCATTGGTGCTGATATCCTGGAACAAGTTATACATATTTACATATTCATAATAAAAGTGGCATATCCTGACCGTGCTCACATGAGCATCTCTAGATGGCAGAGCGCCATCTTGTGGAACAAAAATGAACTAAACCTTTATTTAACTTATTAACTTAAGGAATTTGTACCTTTTATCATGTATATCAGGGTTCAGACAATAACTCTGAAATACACTCATAGACAAAACTTAAGGAAGTTGTACCTTTTAGCATGTATATCTGGATTCAGACAATAACTCTGAAATACACTCATGGACAAAACTTAAGGAAGTTGTACCTTTTAGCATGTATATCTGGATTCAGACAATTACTCTGAAAGATACACTCATGGACAAAACTTAAGGAAGTTGTACCTTTTAGCATGTATATCTGGAGTCAGACAATGACTATGAAAGATACACTCATAGACAAAACTTAAGGAAGTTGTACCTTTTAGCATGTATATCGGGATTCAGACAATAACTCTGAAATACACTCATAGACAAAACTTAAGGAAATTGTACCTTTTAGCATGTATATCTGGATTCAGACAATAACTCTGAAATACACTCATGAACAAAACTTAAGGAAGTTGTACCTTTTAGCATGTATATCTGGATTCAGACAATACTCTGAAATACACTCATAGAAAAAACTTAAGGAAATTTTACCTTTTAGCATGTATATATGGATTCAGACAATAACTCTGAAATACACTCATGAACAAAACTTAAGGAAGTTGTACCTTTTAGCATGTATATCTGGATTCAGACAATAACTCTGAAAGATATTACAGTGACCTTTATTGAAGACATATAAAGTTACGGGAGGATAATATTCATGTAACAAAAGAAGCACCTTTCCCTTTAATTATACACCAGAACGATGATACTATGGCAGGGGTTGGCAAACCTTTGAGTCGGAAGATTCAAAAACTATATATATGTTATATTAAAATTATTTATATTTATTTGTATATTTGGGAATGAATAGGTGATCAAACACTCATTCTTAGATGGAATAGTGGATTTTATGAACACCTAGTCATTCCCCACCCCTCCCTCTTTAAAAAAAAAATCTTTATCTCCTTTTTTTTTTTTTTTTTTTAATAAAGAAGTTGTTATTTCCGTTTTTTTTTTTTTACAGAGTTACAATAATTGTTAACACTTTTTTTTAGACCATTTTTTTCCTAATGTTGCTAAAAGAAAGTTAAACAAATTTTTTAAAATTATATTTGTTTTCTTTTTTTTTTTGGCCACATATATTAATAAAAAAGATTTGGATTTGTGTTTAAAAAAAAATGTATTTTTTTCTAATTTGAAAAATATTTTTTCAAAAATATATGTTTTACTCAAGTTATATATAAATAAATAGTTTATTTGAAAAAAAAAATTTCAAATAAATAATTTTAATATAACATATATATATATACAATTTACAAAATTTAAAAGTTTTTAAAAAGCCACAATATTTTTTTCTTGCCAACAATAAATAGTATTCACATAAATAATATTTACGTAGGGAACTATATAAAGAGCTGCAATTTTACATCAAAAAGAGCCGCATGTGGCTCGCAGTTTGCCTATACTTACACTATGGTGATGCTATAGTTCACTAGGGTGATGTTCAGTGCCATCGTTCTGATGAACATTTAAAGGGAGAGGTGCCTTATGATATATATATTATTAAATATTCACTTCAACCTTTTTTTTGTGGTTATTATATGTATATTATATATAACTGTTAAATCCCTTCTTTTTCTCAATATTCAACTTTTACATATAATATTCATTGCGAAATTTGTTTATTTTTTAATAAAGGGTATGTGAAAAATGAAGTTATTATTTATTTTATTATTATAGAAGCACGAAGTCTATCAGACTATTGTGCTATATTACAATTATTTATATGTTTAATTATTTACACGATGCAGTGATTTATAAATCTGTGTACAAATTGCTCTAAACTTGCCAAAGTGTTCATAAGATTGAGTATATACAGAAAGATGGCATTATGTCAAAGTAAGCAAGTACAATTTGGTTAGTCAGAGGGCAAGCCAACACTCTGGTGTTTCAACATCTAGACAGCATTCACATGTTGGATCATTTATAACTCTCAAGTCAAAGAGAAAACTTAAAAAGGTTATTATTGTAACGTATCGCACACAATCCCCAACTGTCTTAAAAGTCCCGAGGTGTTAACTGACGGACCCTAGTGGTCGCCCCTTGGAATGTCGCTGGTGTCTCAAGTGACCGGACTTTACCCTCCCGTTTATGTCTGGCTTGTCTGTAGGTTGGCTTTATAGACAAAACTTAAGGAAGTTGTACCTTATAGCATATATATCGGGATTCAGAAAATAACTCTGAGAGATATATATGCTATAAGGTACAACTTCCTTAAGTTTTGTCTATCAGTAATAATAGTTAATTCGTAGTAATAATTACGGTAATAGTTAACAATTCAATAAAGGAATCCCCTGTTAAAATATTAAGATGTAAACATTAGTCTTCCTGGGATATACGTTTCTTTTAAAGGAAACTCTTTTAAATAATTTGAGTCAAAAGGCGATCTATCAAATACGTTTATATAAAATGGCGTACCTGGATCTGTAAAGAAAAAAATTCTCAAAATATATATGTGGTATAATAAGGTGGGAAGAGAAATAAACACACCACAAGTTGGAAGAGAAACCCAGACAACCAGAGAGAGAGAGAGAGAGAGACGGGACCGGCACAGCCGGGCGGCCGTTCGTGTCGCACACAATCCCCAACTGTTTTAAAAGTCCCGAGGTGTTAACTGACGGACCCTAGTGGTCGCCCCTTGAAATGTCGCTGGTGTCTCAAGTGACCGGACTTTACCCTCCCGTTTCTCTCTGGGTTGTCGGTAGGTTGGCTTTATTATTCCTGGAAGAGTATATATTATGACATATATATATTTTTTCTAATAATCGCAGTCGAATTAATTTGTTTATATTTTTTATTTTCTTACATTTTGTTTCAAAATATATTATATATAATACTGTATTACTAATTTTTTACAAAAGTCTTTAATATTTTCATATAATTTATTATTATTTTCAAATTTACTTTTTAATGTATTATTATCATTAATTATTTTTTTGACCAATGACAAATTTGTTTTCATGTGATCTACAAGAATTTGTAAATTTAGTTTACTTTACAATAAATTGATAAAGAGGGAGAAATCTCTCGAAATATTTTGAGAAAAAAATATATTTTTTGTTTATTTACAGATCCAGGTACGACCTTTTATATAAAATCTTTTAAATAAGATATAAAGAAACTTATTGTTTAAAGTTTTTAGGCATTTTTATAAAAGTTATCACAATTTACTTAATTCTGAATAAAGTGATAGTTATACAGACTTACCAGCTACTTGCTCGTCAGTTAGTCCGTACTCAGCCTGTACAGCACAAACCGCCACGTTAGGTTAGGTTGACACAGATATACATTTTTATGTAGATATAGCCTATAGAATAGTTATACAGCAGAACTACCTCCCTGTAAAGGACAACACCTAATTGTAGAGCCAAAGTGTCCTTTAGGGAGAGATGTCCTTTCACTGGAGAGTTGCTAAATATTAAAAGTGGTAATTTTGCAAATGAAAACTGTTCTTTGTAGAGAGGTGTCTTCTATCGCGAGTGTCCTCTCATGGAGGTTCTACTGTAAATGCTAATGTTTTTTACCATGCCCCGTGTGAAGGGAGAGCAAAGGGCTCATCTACAAGCCAGACTCTATTATTTCTACACTCATGGACAAAACTTAAGGAAGTTTTACCTTTCAGCATGTATATCGGGATATTCAGACAATAACTCTGAAAGATACTCATGGACAAAACTTAAGGAGGTTTTACCTTTCAGCATGTATATCGGGATTCAGACAATAACTCTGAGAGATATTACAGTGGCCTTTATTGAAGACATACGAGATAACCAAGTGTGAACACTCATGAACAAAACTTAAGGAAGTTGTACCTCTTAGCATGTATATCGGGATTCAGACAATAACTCTGAAAGATATTACAGTGACCTTTGTTGAAAACACACGAGATAACCAAGTGTGAACACTCATGAACAAAACTTAAGGAAGTTGTACCTCTTAGCATGTATATCGGGATTCAGACAATAACTCTGAAAGATATTACAGTGACCTTTATTGACCGATTAGTTGATATTAATATCGACAGATGGCGCAAGCAGTCAGCAACTTTTAGTTTCAAGATCATTAGATGCCTTTTTCTTAATATGCAATTATGTAAATATGCAAATATTGATTCCATAACAAACATTCGTTATGTATAGTAGATAGCTTCTGTTGTCTATGTGTTCAGACCTAAATAAACCTTTATTAAAGGCAGAAGATGACGTCAAACGACAGTCCAAGTGGAGGAGAGGGTGAAGGACATACATCGTCTGCTGCCAAGGACGCCTGCTGCTGCTACTGCTGGATAAACATTCCTTCGTCTGCTTTCTTGGATAAATAAACAACGCGTGGTGGTCACATTGCACGTTCTATTTTTACATATATAGCTGTCATAGATATCTCCTTTACTGTCATTGTTATTATTGTCATTGTTTTTTAAAGGTAGCTATATACTGTACTGTGCTCAAGTTAAGGAATAAACACAATAAATGATTTTCAATTGATATAATTATAAATAAATTTGCATATATACATTACATATATAGCTGTCATAGATATCTCCTTTATTATCATCATTATTTTTGCCATTGTTGTATAAAAGTTAACACTGTGATGTTGTCAACGTTAAGAAACAAACACAATATTGATTTTCAATTGATAGATATATTCTAAAATTTGCATATTTACATTACATATTTATCTCGTACTATATAAATATAAAAATTTATTTAACAATATTTCGTTTGGCTGAATGCCAACCTTTATCAAGACATTACATTTTGTATAAACAAACTCAGCGCCGCATAGTGTCATTATAGATTAAAAAGATACAACTTCCTTTTTTAAGTATTGTCAATGAGTGGATATATCTACAGTCCTAGAAAGAGTTATGTTTATAGTTTAATCAAACCCTTCTATATTTTGTAATCCTCAATAAATGAAGCCCATATGTAAAAAAGCTACTATATACTCGTATACTGGCGAAACCGCTGGTAGGGTTTATCACTGATGAGCTATGCATTCCCATTTCCATTTTTTTTATCACTGAGGTATACGATGTAATCGTATCGTATAAGGGATATGTAGAAAAGTTTTTTATTAAGAAAAGTAGCGTAAAAATCAACATAAATTTGCATATTTATTTTTTAACCGTTGTTTACTATCATTTGGGGTTTTTTGGTAAATAAAAGAGTATAATTATGTTTATATATATATATATATATATATATATATATATATATATATATATATATAAAAACACAAAAAATAAATACATTTATATATACTTTGACAAAGGTCGGCATTTAGTAAAACGAAATATTAGTAAATAAATACATTTCTTACTTAATATATGCATCTTATTATCTAAATATAGATTGCTCTATTTTCAATAGAAGAATTTTAAAAGTGATCAGAAGATTTATGTTCTACGGATGGTTTTGTCCTATATCCAGTAGGTTTAAATTTGAAAAATATTCTACTGTAGAGATACATTTTTCTTGTTTATTTTTAAAATAATATTTTTGACTCACAGAGAGAGAGAGAGAGAGTAATAATAAATTACCCCACACCTCCTTCAATAAAAAATGGCGAGCCAAATGGACAAATAGGCGTCTGGTTGGCAAAGCAATGGTGCCAATTCATTTCAGGAATGTTCCACGGTTGCCAAAAAACTCAGTGATAAACATCAAATGCCGAACAACATTGTCTCTAGACGTTTAATTATATTCTTTATTTGGATCGTCTGTTTGTAGTATATTTACATAGTTTACCATTTTGAAAAAAGAGCAATCCATATTTAATTCATTAGATAATGAAAATGAATATATTGGATTTAATAAAAGATTTATTTTGCTAAAATTTCGGTTGGTTGAACGCCAACCTTTATCGAGGCATTACATTTTTGTATAAACAAACTAAACGCCAAACATAACAGTATGCAGCGCTGAGTATGTTTATACAAAAATGTAATGCCTCGATAAAGGTTGGCGTTCAGTCAGCCGAAATATTGGCAAAATGAATCTTTTATTAAATCCAATATATGCATTTTTATTATCTAATAGGTTACCATATTACATGGGTAACAGCACCTATAAACTTAAAATTGACTATATATAAACATATAGTTCAGAATTTTTTAAATATATAATTTTTTATTTTTATATAAAAATATTTTTATACGTAGTACAAATACTTGTAAATATAAAATAGGCGTTATTGTTAATATTCAGAATATTCACACATTTATTTTACAAAATTTATTTTGTCCGTAATATAAATGTATATATCAGATTCTTTTTCTACCCATTGAATATAAGCAAACCTATTTTTTAAACTTAATTCTATTGATGTTATGTGGCGCTGAGTTTGTTGTTGACACACATTAATATGTTATAATACCTTGATAAAGGTTGGTGTTCAACCAACTGAAATATTGGTAAAATAAATTATATTTTTATCCAATATATGCCTTTTATTTAAATATTACACATATTTCAATTTTTTTTTAAATGCTCCAATGGACCCCGATTCTTTCAAAAAAAGTCTTTTAGGGCTCTGGCATATTTGTAAGTGCAAAAGTCAAACCGCTTTTCACATATGTACACATGTGGTGCACTTACAGTAATCATGGACCCAGATTCTTGCAAAAGTCCAACCCCACCAGCAAGTGCAAGTAACCAAACGGGGCTCTGGCATATTTGTAAGTGCAAAAGTCAAACTGCTTTTCACATGTGTAGACATGTGGTGCGCTTACAGTCAAAGCAGTCGTCTTCTTCTACCCATTATGTTTATCATGGCCTGTACCATGTGTACTAGAAATAAGCAATATATATATATATTTTTTTTTTCAATTAAGAAAAAGACATCTACTGATGACACACATCGTGCAAAAGACACTTTGGTCAGTAAATGTTTTCATTCAACACAATAAACTTTAGGTAAGATGTTTAAATGGTGCTTATAGATAACGAACCATGTTAATATGTATGTTTGTAGCGGCTCCCAAACATTAACTTTTCATATTTTCATTATAAGTTTTAATTTATTTAACAACTATTTAATATAAATATTAAATTATAATATTCATCTTATAAATATATAATGCTCATAAAATATACTTTATCAAAATTATATAAATTAATATCATATTATTTGTTGTCATATTAATATAATAAAATAATTATATATCATTCTAAATATAAATCATATAATATTTATACTATATAAAACACATATATTTCTAACATTTTATGATCTAGAAATGATATTTGACCACTACACAAAAGAAGAAAAAAGAACATCAACATGTAGTATACAACAATACTTCTGATAATTTGTATTAAATAAATGTAATAAAAAGTTGATTTTACGCTAAATAATTTGTTGTCTGACTCTACTTAGATTCCATGCCGCCCACATGTTAAAAGAAATTGAAACTAATTCAGACACGTATGATTCTTTTTAAAATAAAAATTCTACTGCCCTTACTGCAATGATGAAATAATAGGAAGGCCTGGCTCATCAGTGGTGAACCCTCCCAGCGGTTTCGCCAGTTTAATCTACCATACCGCTGTTATATTGCATTTGTCTGTTTTCCTTTCATACCGATACTGAAGCTGATCTCTTGGAAATGGTATTTTAAATGAAATATGGACATAAGATTTGAGGACAGTATAGAAATATAATTATAAATATATTTATTAATATTTTGTTTAGTTTTATAGATATTTATTTATATTATGATGCATAGCCCCGCAATCTGTTATGAATATTCGAAACTATTATAGACGCGTATGATTCTTTTTGAAAATTAAACAATTTCTACTGTCCTTACTGCAATGGAATTTTCCCTTTAATTTTTCCATTGCAGTAAGGGAAGTAGAAATTGTTTAAATTTCAAGAGAATCATAAGCGTCTATAATAGTTTCAAATATCTATTCATATATATTGCTATTTCAACAGGATATATCCCCTTATTTGCATACAAAAACGAGTCTTTCCAAAATTCAATCTTTATTTTGTCACCGCAGAAAAATATTACCCAGGAAGAATTTGTTTTGAAAATACCTTTATTCCCTCTCTATATATGTATGTGTACATTTGAATATATATGATTGAAAAAATCGTTTTTCAAATGATAGAGTATTTTTCTGGTGTTTTTAACAATCTTATGAAGGTAAAATAATAATATATATAGCTTCTAGCACAAAATATATATATATATGTTATATGAAGGTTTTTTTATTTAAAATTGTTATATTAAAATATTATTTTATTTGAAAAAAAAATAATATATATATTTCATAGATGCAAATACTCTGCTAAATCGACCGCCAGAGGTCACGCTTCCACTATATAAACTGATTGTTGTTGTTCCCCGTTGGTCGGATCAAACATGTTTGTAATTATGTAAATAATATTTTGTTTTATTTATTCTTACGCCTTAAGCCAGGCAGTACTTTTACCAAATTATGTTTATCCTAAAGCTCAATTAAAGCAATCTTTTATCAAAACTATTTTTATTATTATTCTTTCAAGATTCTAGCCACGACTGCATCACCAATACCATATAGTGCTAAAAAGAACCAGCAAATAACTCCATAGCATTATCCTCAACATGATCTAAAATTTAAGCAGAAAATCAAATCTCTTTTCTTTATATAAGATATATATATATAAAGCCTTTAAATGCATTTTTAATTTACAATATTGTAACAAAGTATTTATTAATTTTATTATTTTTATTAACAGAGTGGTCATTTTCATGTTTATATTTTGCTATTCTGTAAATATCCCTCGTGGCTTATCTTTTGTTTATCATTCATAGTTTGTCCTTTCCTGAAATAAATTGTTGTCTCATCCTGAAGTTGGTCTTTCCTAATTTTCCACATATTATAAATGCTTTTCCACACATAGAGCCAAAAAAAAAAGAAGCAATTTATTCAAAATATTAAGGAAATTTTTAAAATAACTTAAACAAATGAACTTGATAGGACTTGCATTTTATGAATTTATAATTTTAAAGGATTTTAAATAATTCTCAAACACGTCTTTATATAAAAGAAAACACGGAAACATTAAAATAAGGGTAAATGAAATTACTTTTTTTATTCTTATTATCTATATGTAATTCTATGAATGTGTCCTGAAAGTTTATGTCCATAGTTTACTTAAATACCATTTCTAAGATTCCACCCTTCAGTGTAACATATATAAGCAGAATGATCCAATACAGTATTAGAGCTCTAAAGAAGCGGTCTGGTAGATTGAATTGGTGAAACCGTTTGGAAGGTGTCACCACCGAGGAGCCAAGCCTTCTTAATATTTTTCATTGCAGTAAGGATTGTAGAAGTTTGTTTTATATGTAAAAAAATACATTCATGATTTAACACTTTCATTTTATCTGAAAAAGAACTATGTTAATGAGAAATACGTTTATATTTTAGCCATAAAACACACAATATTTCAAACAATCAGTCGCAGAGATCCTTGATAAATAACTGAAACTTATCAACTTTGAGATTTTAGGATCTTGACGTATTTCTACAAAAAGATTTCTGATCATGATTACATCATTGTAACATCACCGTATGGCTCATTATAGTAATGATTTATTCAATAAACACAATTCCCTATAATAATTAATAGATGTCATAAAATACAAACAGATAAAAATACCATATATTTATTCATAGATAAATTACGTTTAAACAAACATTATCTCAATACAAAAAATTCTGGCAACATTGATACATATCAGTAGCCTATTTAAGTTAATAAAATGAGCATAAAAGAATAGATATATAAATAGAAGTGAAAATATTATGATAAATATGTACTTTTAAGGTGTTTTAAAACAATCTATTTTCAAAAAATTAAACGCGCGGAAAAAATAAACATTTTTTATATTTTAAAAAAATATTTAAAATATTATTTATACAAATATATAATGCGTTAAACGAAATAAAATTTAATTAAAATTAATTGAAACCCATCAAAAGCGATTTGAATGCAAATGAAATAAATTGTTTTAAAATAAAAAAGAGAATTTGGCAACGCCGGCCTGTCGTTAGCGTCTGGTTAGATAAACTTTGGTCTGAATGATTTTCCAATTATTCAGCGCGGTCCACTTGCCATCGTATTTACTGGTTTGATTAATCTTTTCCCCAGAATAACTTTAATTGATCGATAAATTTAGCTATATATAGAGAAGTGAAGTCTAAATACACCGACAAATTTCATAAATAGCTTCATAAACAGTTTAAATAAACATATTGATTAAGAAAAAAAAAGGCATTTCCTGATCATGCAAATGAAAGTTGCTGATGGCTTGCGCCATCTATCGGAATAAATATCAACTATTCTCGTTGATTTTTAATTATTCAAGAATGGACCAAATACCCATTCTTGATTAATCAAGAAAAGCTAACCACGGACGCGTTTCGGGCTGTTGGCCAATTCTGGAATAACGATTAGTTGATATTTATTTTGATAGATAATTTTGACAATTAAAATAATTTTTTTGACATCTTGTCAATACATTCAAAGTGCACAGTCTGTACTATTTAAAAAAGATAATATGGATTATATACACTATGTACAATGAATATGGCGCCTCTGCCAGCGCTGCAGAGTTTGGTGGAGAATCGCCAGTGGGTCTCCAGCGACACCACGCATTTATTCTGATAGATGGCGAAAGCCATCAGCAAATTTCAGTTGCACAATCAGGAAATGCCTTTTTTCTTAATTTATCTACCTGATCCGAGTACAAATCACTTTTATACTATTTTTCACAGACATATTGATATTCCGGAAATTTACCATAATATTATACAAAAACCTTAGTTCATAGACACTATTTGCTCTTAATTTACGTATGTTAAATACCAAAATTGCTCTAGTATGTAAATACAGGGTGATCCAAAAGTCCCGCACAACTTTAAAAATTAATAACTCCGCGAATATTTGCGCTAGAGCAATGAGGTAAACACCATTGTGTTCAGGATGCAATGGGATTTTTTATGGCAAATAATGAAAAATTCGAAATTGATTTTAGTTACAACTTTATTCGCTAGATGGCGCTCTACCAGAATCAGCTATTCAGCGGCCAAATTGTTTGATAAATTGAAAAATATAACTGAACGACACGTATTTTTCCTTTTTGAATACCAGGAAAGAACCCAAATATTATCAAATGATAAATTAATAAAACACCATTTCGCCAAAAGTTAGAAGAAATGGTTAACGATTTTTAAATACAATCTGAGATATGTAAAATAGGTATATGCAAATTAAAACATGTAGCAAAAAAATTGATATTTTAGATGCGGTTTGCTGGAATCCTCTCAGATATTTATATTTCGAAAATAATAAATTTCTAATTTTTTTAATTCAACTCTCTCTCAGTATCGATTATATTTATTTTAATTCATTTGAAAAATATTTATCTATCTCTGATGATTTATTTTACTCTGGAATGCCGTTGTTGGTTTTGTCGTGTCCAATAAAGAGCCTCAGATGTCTCCATGCATCTCTCTATCACAACAGCAGCAGCATTGTCCACTATCTTGGGTGTGTAAAGCAGCTGCTCTGGGTCTATGTCAATTTTCTGCAAGGCTGCGGGCATGAGAATATGTGGGTAGGTGTTAATTCCACACCAGGACAGTTGTTGCATGTTCTATAGGTTCTTGTGCCATCTGGATGTATTGTCATCCTCTATAATGTTTTGTTCTAAATCTTGTTATAGTTTTGTCATTTTTCTCTCGGAGTTTATTTCACATTTTGATCTTTTCTTATTTTTTGTTTAATTATCTTGTATTTTGCAAAAGCATTAGCGTCAAATAATGACATTTGTTCTTTCCTTTGGCTCAGCTTTCTGGCTTCCTTTGCAAATTCAACTGCCATTTCATTACCCCCGATCCCAACACGGGCAGGAATCCATTGTAGAATGCAGTTATTCTCCAATGATATCAGTTGAGTAAGTAACGAATGTATTTTCTGTGTGATTATAGTATTGCCCTTCTGAATTGCTTCTAGATCGGATATGAAGTCGTTGTAAGCTATATTATAATTCCTTCTGCTTGATGCAGGGATGGTTGGTTAAGGCGTACATCAAGAGCTTTCCAGATAGCTGTCAGTTCACAAGTGAAGTTTGACGAAATCTTTTTTGCTCCTTCTTTGATTTTGATGTATGTTCCATCTTGCAGTATTATGTTAATTCCAGCCCCTCCATTACTTATGGTAAGGTCTGATGATCCATCTGTATATGCTGTTAAATAATTTATCTGATCGCATAAACCAATTGTGTCAAATCCTTTCTTTTTAAGAATGTTTTTGTTCTCTTTTTTTTATTGCAGGGTTCATTCAGGTTAAGATTGATGATTACATTTGATGGCAATGGGGTAGGAAATATTGGTTATTCTCGAATTTGAAATTCATTATGTTTCATATTTATGCTCTTTCTAATATTGTTGTCGTACTGAAGTGTTGAAGATCTTTTGAGCTTTTCTTTTTGTGTCCAGTGTAAATAGGTTCTATGGGATATGTGTTCGGTTTCTTTAGTTTTTAAGCTATTGGTGAATTTTATTATTTTTAATTGTCTTCTGCTTTTAAGTAGGTCTAGACCACATTCTCTCTGAATTTTCTAATTGTTGGTATTTGAAACAGAACCAGTGATTAATTTGGCCGCTTTTGCTTGAACACTGTCTAGTATTCTTTTTAGTGATGAACTTGAGGGAGCCCAGACGGGTGTTGCATATTCCATTATTGGCCTTATTAAGGTGATATATGTTGTTCTGAGAATTTTGGGTTTTGCTCCCCAATTTGTTCCACATAGCCTTCTCAGAATTTTTAGGTTTCTGGTAGCTCTATTTGAGGTGCTAATGATGTGTTCTGTAAATCGCAATTCCTCATCAAGTATCACACCTAGGTAATTTGGAGAACAAATTTTATCAATTATATAATTGTTTATGCTTATTTTGGAGTTAAATTCATGCCCTTTTTCCTGTCAGTGAAGGAGACCTATAGGTTTGTGTTTATTGTTTTTTTTTTTGTCATTTTGAGTTTCATTGCCCACTTCTCATTGATGTGTTCAGTATTTTTCTGATATTTCTATACTGCTACTTGTGTGCCATATGGCTATATAATCTGCATGACAGACAACTTTTGTGTCTTGAGTGAGGTAAGGATGGGTGTTGTTAAGGTTGTGTCGTAATTAGATGTACAACAACTCAAACTTGACCATGACTCTTTTTTAGCTCTTATTCTTTTCGTTGGCCAAAAAAAAAAATGTCCAATTTATATACACATATATTCTTACATAATGAGACTTTAAAGAATGCAAATAATCTTCATCTATTTACATACACAGCACATCTTCCCCCTTAATAATACTCCAGTCGGTCTGGGGGTTTCCTGGCTCTCTGAGGTCTAGGACTGCGGACGGGCACTTGCACAGCAACAGGCCCTGGTCTAGGAGTGCAAGAGGGTACGTGCACAGAAGCAGTCTCCTCCTTGTTTCCTGATGTAACCTCTGGAACCTCCTCTTCACTTTATTTCTGACTTCCACCTACAGGCTTCTCTCCTGTTGTTCGAGGAAGTATCAAATTTATTGTCTTCACTTGTTTCTTTCTCACAGGTCGCAATTGATTGATATGCCTCTTATACACGACGCCCTCGCAACTTATAAGGTAGTGACGGTAGCTCAATAATTTCAAAATGGTACCTTTTTACCGTTTAGGTCCAGTTGCATAGTTGCGGAAATAAACCTCGCAAACTGTAGTAAACTGCTCCTGCCTTCTTACGGCCTCATGAAATACCTCTCGCGGATTTCCCATCTTGGTATTAAATTCGAAAATCTTGATCTTAAACTTCTCTTCATTAGCAGTTCCGCGGGGGAATTCCTTTATTACAGTTTGGGGGAATGCTCTATGAGCAAATAGGAATCTTTGTAGATTCGTCTCTAAATCATCCTTCCCATTATTCTTTCTCAAAAGGTTTTTAAACTCTCTTACATATCTCTCAGCTAAACCATTTGTACTAGGATTATACGGACTGGTCTTAGTGTACCGTATACCATTCATTTTGGTAAATTGCTCGAATTCACCGGAGACAAACTGTCTTCCGTTATCTGTAACCAAAAATTAGGGCAATCCAAATCTGGCAAAAATTTCTCTAAGATGATTTATAATCGTTTTGCTGGTAATATCTTTGATGATAAAAATTTCTATCCACTTTGAGTATGCGTCCACGAGAACCAAAAACATTCTTCTCATGAACGGACCCGCTAGATCAAGATGAAGTCGATGCCACGGTTTTTCGGGCCAAGTCCATTCCGAGATGGTAGCCGGGGGCATGCTTGCCGATTCTTGGCATACTCTACATTCTCTAGGTAATTCCTCGATGTTACTGTCTATGCCTGGCCACCAGAAAATACCGTCTGGCAATCATCTTCATTTTAACAATCCCCATGTGTATTTCATGCAAGTCATTTAAAATTAAAGATCTTAATTTTTGGGGAATTACCACTCTTTCACGCCATTGAAGACAACCAAACTCCAAACTTAATTCCTCATTGATCTTATAATCAGGAGCTAGTGGGTTTTCTCTCGGTACCCTTGTGAATTTCCACAGAGTTGCCTTCTCTAACATTCCTTAATACTATAGACAATATTTTATCTTGGGACGTCTCATATGCCACCTCCATAAAAGAGAACGGTACCTCATTCAACTTCCTGAGAAGAAGTACCTGGTCTTCATCAAGAGACTCCCTGACACTCGATTCTAAAGGAAGACGTGACAATGCGTCAACATTGGAATTATCACTAGTTTTTCGAAATTCCACAGTATAATTAAATGCAGCTAATTTTAAGGACCATATTTTAATTCTGGATGATGCACATATGGGAATTGGTTTATGAGGTGAAAATATATGAATTAAGGGTCGAATGTCTGTGACCAATTCAAATTTTCGTCCCAGTAAATATTGTCTGAATTTCTCATCGCCAAAAGTTATGCTCAACGCTTTCTTTTCTAGTTGAGAGAAACGTTTTTCCGCTTCTGTTCTAGAAGCAAAAGCTATAGGGCATTCTTCCTTTCTATCATTTCTATGACTCAGAATTACGCCTAGTCCATAGTCCATTAATAATGATTTACATTTTTTAAAGAACATTCGATATTCTTTCGTCCAATTCCATCTACATTTATATTCAAAAGTTGATAGAATAGCGCTAAAATGTTTGCTATATTCTTTATGAATCTATAATAATAAATTAAGAGTCCTATGAAAGATCTTAATTGCGAAACATTCTTTAGGTTCACGCGTCTCTGTCACTGCTTTAATTTTATTTTCTAAGGGATGCAGTCCATATTTATCCATTTTAAACCCTAAATATTCCACCGATTTCTTTTTAAATTTACATTTATATCTGTTTAACTTTAAACCTTTTTCTAGCAATCATCTAAACACTAGATCTAACTTTTGTTCATGATCTTCAAAGTCTTTTCCTTCAACCAAAATATCCTCTATGTAGCAGGCCACACCTGGCAAATCAGCAAATAGACCTTCCATAATCCTCTGAAATTTATTTGGTGCTACCGCTACGTCATATGGTAGTCTTTTATAAGAAAACAACCTCTTTGTTGTGTTTATATCAACAACTGCTTTGGCTTCTTCCGCTAACATTACTTGTAAGTAAGCCTGTGATAGGTCTAGAGTCGAAAGTACGGTGCTTGTAGATAATTTTGAAAAGATCTTATCGATCGATGGAATGGGATACCTATCTAATTATATTGCTTTATTAGCTGTACATCTAAAATCACCACATATCCTTACACTACCATCCTTTTTTGATGCCGGTACTATTGGAGCGGTCCAATATGCATGAACTTTAGGTTATAAAATGCAAGAATTCACTAAACGATCAATTTCATTCAGATGTAGTTGTTATACTTGCATAGACGCCGTTTTCCTCAGCTTTTTACTGGCTCTGTTGATCGCGCATCCTCGTCGCCACTTTTGTTGTGTCGTAATTAGACGTACAAGAGCTCAAACTTGACCATGGCCAACAACAAATGTCCAATTTATATATACATATATTTTTACACAATGAGGCTTTAAATAATACAAATAATATTCATCTATTTACATAAACAACCGTTAATATATAGCGAGAAGAGTAGAGGACTGAGCACAGATCCCTGAGGTACACCAGCGCATGTTCTTCGGTCCTTGGAAAATGTTCCATTGACCAGAAACTTTATCCTTCTTCCCCTTAAGAAGTCTGCAATACAAATAAAGGTATTTCCTCTTACTCCGATGTTGTGCAGCCTTTCAAATAATTTCTACACTCGATCAAAAGCTGAGGTCATATCCAGGAATACGGCCGTTGTCTTCTTTGGCGGTTTTTCCTAGAAATCTATTATTGATTGACAGAAGTAGAACAGTTTATCAGTTGTACAGTGTCTGGATCTTTAGGCAGTTTGGTAGAAGTTTATTTTATTATTGTTAGTGAGCCAGACTATGAGCCTAGAGTGAATAATTCATTGTTATTTTACAAAGTATGCTGGTAAGAGCAATTGGCCGATAGTTCTTGAATTCCTTGGCATCTTTGTTTGGTTTCAGTATTGGCACTATAATTGATATCTTCCACTTCTTTGGTAGTTTACCAGTTTGCCATGAAATGTTCAGTATTCGTAGGAGTTGATTTTTGGCTTTGTCTCCAAAGTGTTTAATCATTTGACCAAAGATTAGAGCATCCCCAGGTGACATCTTGGATTTAACTTTCCTATTGATGAGTTTAGCTCATTCAGTGTGAAGTCTCTCGAGTAAATATCTTGTTGATGGTAATTTCTTGCTTGTTTAACTAACCTGTTTACATTATTTTTTAGAGTCCTGCCTTCATTCGTATAGCTGAGTCTGGAAGTGCTTGAAAGATATTCAGCAATTATTTCAGCCATCTATTTGTTCGTTCTCGCTATTCATATCGGTTAGAGTATTGGAGGATTAGTGTTGGTTTTGATTGTTTTATAACACTAATTAAATTCCAGTGATGGCTTTCCTTTTTTGGATCCATTTTTTTCGCAGAATTCTGCCCATTTTTATCTCTCTCTTGCTTGAATATCAAAATTTCTTGTTCTATTTTGTGACTAATTTCAATGAGTTCCTTTATGGTTTCTTCTGTTTTATTTGTTTTAAGAAGTTGATTGATATTGTCTCTCTCTGCAATCATTGCCTCGATATTGTGGTCCTTCCAGTAAAGTACTCACAGGTCTTTACGTCTACCTCTAGGTATCGATACTTTTGCAGCTTTGGATATGTTCGAAGAGAATTTTTCCAATTTTTTGTCAATTGTTTTGTGATTTAATTCTTCGTTGCACAGTTCTTCAAGCTTTTCTGTGATTTTTTTCCAGTGTTCTTTTATTCTGTTGGAAATTCTCAATTTTGAATTTTATGGTTGTTAAAATTGTGTGTGTGGTCTGTAGTCAATGATTGCACTTTTCAGAATTTTCCATTGTGTTGTGGGTGCGATGTTGTAATTTATCGCTGTGATGTCTATTGCGGATTCTGTGCCTGTGGACTTAGATAGATAGGTGTTCTTTTCGTTATTTAACGGTGTAAGGTCGAGGTTGGTTAGTATGTCCTCAACCTGCTGACCTTTGTTATCCTGGAAAGGTGATCCCCAAGTTGGTCTTTCGGCGTTAAAATCACCAAGTATGATTGCGATATCCGAAGACGCTTCACTTAATGTCTCTATCAGGCCTGTATTGATGCTAGTATTATCGTGGTCATAAACATTTATGATTGTAATTGTTTTATCTGCAAGATAGATTTCTATTGCCTGAGCTTCTGTCGTGCTTTCTCTAGGCTTACTCTGATTATAGGCGATTTCCTTAAATTTGATTTCTAGAGTTTTAATCAAAACAGCAAGTCCTCCTCCGAATTTTCCCGGTCTGTCCTTTCGTAGTGTTTTATAATCTTTGATATTGAATCTCAGATTCTGATTCTATTTTGTCTCCTGAGGACAAGTAATATGTACATTGTTGTCACAGAGAAGACAAGTCAGCTCTTTATTTTCTTCTGGGTACCATTTATATTGAGTTGTAGTAGATTGAATTGTGTCCTCGTAGTAGATTTCTCATCATGAGCTCGAGCTGCAGCTCCTGACGCGGCGGTTACCCCGGACGCGGTAGCATTACTGGAGATATCAGTTTTGCTCTTCATTTGAAAATGGGTGCCGTTGCAACGTTAGTCATCTTGGAAACGAACCAGAATTTGGTCAAATATTCCAAGGGTCCAGGAGGGACCGCAAGGAGGTGTGGTCGGACTTCTCTCCTTCCCCTTGGAATGCCGTCACTATACAAGATAAAGCACTCTTGGTGAATTCTTTTAATTGTGATTCAGAATCTGCCACTGAAGCTTTACGAGCGTTTCGTTCCTTTAAAGGTATTCGAAGCGATAAAGGACCAATGAGTTGCTACTCTCTAAAGCGATTGATTAAAAGTTTTGAGGAAACTGGATCTCTGGAAACAAAACCTCGGAGTGGAAGACCATCGACATGCAAGTCAGTGGCTGTTACGGTTTTGCAGAATGCTGAAGCTATTGAAACGTTATCCACGTATAGAGAAGTAAGTGCTAGACAAGTTTCTCGACAAACGGGGATTTCGTATGGAACAGTTTGGAGAGAACACACATTTAGAATTTTTCTATAAAAATACCCTAACAAAATTCAAAGTTTTCACGAGTTGAAAGTCAGCGATTTTGAGAAGCGTCAAGAATTCGCTGCATGGGTTTTCCGGCAAATTGATATTGATGAAAACTGGCTGTCAAATGTTCTAAGAACAGATGATGCTAACTTTTATCTAAAGGGAGAATTTAACATTCAAAACTGCCTCATTTTAGCAACAGAAAACCCTAGGATTTTTACAGAAATACCACTTCATCAGCACAGAGTTACAGTTTTGTGTGGGTTCACTTCTTCTTTTATTTTCGGTTCAATTTTCTTTGAAAAAATCAATGGAAGAACTTTTAAAACCGTTTTTGTAACTGGTGAACGTTATGTTCAACTTTTGAGAGAAAAGGGTATTCCCATATTGTAGGACAGACAAGCACTAAGCGAAATAACATTCATGCAAGATGGAGGACCTCCTCATATCTCCCGCGGTGCCAAACAATTGCTGAAGGATACGTTCGGTGAAATTCGTTGATAAGTCGCCACTTTATATACCAGTGGCCTCCAATATCACCAGACTTGACGCCTTACAATTTTGGTTATGGGGGTACATTAAGTCGCGTTTTTATCGATGCCGGCCTACCACATTGGCCATGTTGAAGGCTTCTATCAGATGGCACGTTTTATAAATTTCAACTATTTAATTGTGACCATTCTGTCATCTATCGTCTGCAGGCGGTGTTTGAGAATGAAGGGCGCCACATTGAGCAAGGATTGTGACCTAATACAAGAGAGAAGGCAGTTACCTCATGTGTTATATTTTGCAGCTCTTTGTTTTGGGTTATGGGAATAATAAATGCTGTCCTCACATCTTGACTCTTTTTTTTTTTCTGTGAACAGTACTTTTTTTGTTTGTCATTTTCCCACATCTTATATTATGTCGTGCAAGCCAAAGTGCTATAACTTCTCGAATAACACTGGTATACACAATTTTAGCCCTTATGTTTAGTTTATCGCTTTTCGCTCATTAGAAGAAATAGCATAAGGAATATTCTCTGTATCCCCCCCCCCCCAACTTCAGAAAATTTGCGCAAAAAATAATAAAAATGATTTTACTACCACGTTTTTCAACGCAAAAGGTGTATTTAAAAATGATTTTTTTGAGGGGATACATTTTCAAAATTATGTACAGTATAATAAACAATGATAACATTTGACAAACCCATAGGATATTTGGAATAAAGTACGACAAATATATTTTGCCACTCCCCTCTATATTTCATCTTTGGATGATGACAAATATCCAGTTAAATAGTCAAGTGTCGCCAATTAGTCAAGAAACTATACATTCCTTAAATTATTTCATAATTTTTGGTACTATATTAACATTTCAAAAATCGTGTATTGATATCAGTAGGTATTTTCAAACATTCAATCTATTTCACAAAACTCCATCTGAAATATAAATATTTTTTGCTACATGTTTTAATTTGCATATACCTATTTTACATATCTCAGATTGTATTTAAAAATCGTTAACCATTTCTTCTAACTTTTGGCGAAATGGTGTTTTATTAATTTATCATTTGATATTATTTGGGTTCTTTCCTGGTATTCAAAAAGGAAAAATACGTGTCGTTCAGTTATATTTTTCAATTTATCAAACAATTTGGCCGCTGAATAGCTGATTCTGGTAGAGCGCCATCTAGCGAATAAAGTTGTAACTAAAATCAATTTAGAAATTTTCATTATTGGCCATAAAAAATCCCATTGCATCCTGAACACAATGGTGTTTACCGCATTGCTCTAGCGCAAATATTCGCGGAGTTATTAATTTTTAAAGTTGTGCGGGACTTTTGGATCACCCTGTATATCAATTCTAAAATAGGTTAACAGCTGATATTATGTAAATTCTATAATGTACATTGCCATAGCATAGTTAAGTTTCATTTTGTATCAATTTTCCTGTAGAGGGTCGTTATCCCGAAAGCTCGAAAAACGTTTAATAAAAGATACTTATATTATGATGCATTAGCGCGCCATCTGTTATCAAAATTTGAAACTATTATAGACACGTATGATTCTTTTTAAAAATACACAATTTATACTGCCCTTACTGCAATGGAAAAATTAATGGGAAGGCCTGGCTCATCAGTGGTGAACCCTCCCAGCGATTTCGCCAGTTTAATCTACCATACCGATGTTATATTGCATTTTTCGATCTTCCTTTTATAGTGATACTGATGCTAGACTCTTGGAATATGTATTTTAGATGAATTATGAACATGAGATTTAAAGACAGTAGATTTACATACAATTATAAATATTTTTGAAAATAGAGTAATCCATAGATAAATCTTTAATTAAAAAGGCATATATTGGATCAAAAAAATCATTTATTTTACCAATATTTCAGTTGGCTGAACGCCAACCTTTATCAAGGTGTTATAACATTTTAAAGTGTGTCAACAACAAACTCAGAGCCACATAACGTTTTTAAAAAAATGGTTGCCTGTAAAGTCGGTTTTACGGGCGAAGATTTTACGTGACAACGGTAGAATATTTATTGATATGAATATAATTAAATTGCACAATAGGAACAAGGAATTGAATGAAAATAAGAATTGCACAAATTTTAACTATAGAAATATATTTTGTTTACTAAAACATTGTACATGTAAACTAAAACTTAACTAATTCCTATTTGAGTGATTTTGTTGAGGATAGGACGATGATAGGAGAAATATGAAATGAAAGGAAGTGTTTCTGCTGTAATGTGTCTTGCGAAAGTCAAGTCGATAGTTGTTCCTTTTAACGTAGTTGACTTAGAAACGTTTGATACGCAATCAAGATTATACGTATTTTTCATGATATTAAGAAACGAGTTGTCAGGCTTTACGTTTTTGTTAAAATCACCACACAGAAGAATCGGTATACTAGAATCAACTTGCACGAACGGTGGCACGTACTGGCTGTTGTGAATGTACGGACCGAGTCCTTGCCATAGTAACATTCCAATATCCTGCATACTAGCTCCTGGATGAATATATACAGCACCGAGTATAAACTTGAAGCTAGTATTAGCGGCGAAGCAAGTAACTTCAGTCATGCACATGTCACCCTTGGTTTTAATGACACGAGTTACGTCTGTAATCGCAACTTGGAACACTTCCGCCGTAGATGTCGATGATAATTTACGATAGATCGCCACTCCACCAGCCGCGTTGGTATTTGAAAATCAAAACACTTATTCAGATCGAAGGTTCAAATTTTTGCTAAATAAATTTGAAATTAAATAAAATTTGTAATTGTAAATGATGAAGTTGAAAATTAAAACATTTACTTAAATTAGATGTTAAAATTCTTGCTCAACACAGTTTAAATAAAGTTTTCTTATATCTGCCACTTTTTCTTAATACAGTCGAACTTGGATAATTCGAACCCCAAGGGACCATAAAAAAATTCGAATTATCCAAAAATTCGAATTAAAAACGGAAATTCTATTTATAGGAAATTCTAGGGACAAAGATAAATATTCGAATTAAAGAGGTTTTCGAATTAAAGAAGTTCGAATTATCCAAGTTCTACTGTATTTGTAATTTTAAAGAATCAATTCGAAAATCAAAACATTTATTCAGATCGAAGGTTCAAATTTTTGCTAAATAAATTTGAAACTATTTAAAATTTGTAAAATAATAATTAATTAATTAATTAATTTTAAACTAATAATTTACTTAACACTATCAACATTTATCAATAGTATGACATAACCTATAAACTCAGTTTCTCAACTTTTGTGTCAATCTAACAATTAATCAATCAATCATAGTTTACGATAATGAAATATCAGTGTACAATTATTTACCTTTATTGTTGTAGTTGTTGTAAATGACGAATCTAAGCACTCCACATTTTCACTACAGACACAGCTGACGATACTTTAACCACACGTGTGAACTTGTATTATGACGCTTTCTTGTTTTTCCAACGCCAAGAACGTTCGAGAAAGACAAAGACAGAGACAAGCATGCGCCGATTCAATGCGCCTAATTCTCTAGCGCTGCGCGCGCAGCACTCTCGTTCGGTGACTCATCGTAACGTTACCGGGCGTTACACTTTTTCATAAGTGACTCCCAGCCACAACCTAATTTAAGACGCTGTCACGTCAAAACTTAATGCTGTTGACGTTATGTGGCGCTGAGTTTGTTGTTGACACACTTTAAAATGTTATAACACCTTGATAAAGGTTGGCGTTCAGCCAACTGAAATATTAGTAAAATAAATGATATTTTGATCCAATATATGTCTTTTCAAAATTCGAAACTATTTCAAAGGCGTAAGATTCTTTTTGAAATTAAACAATTTCTACTGCCCTTACTGTTTAATTTCAAAAAGAATCTTACGCTTTTAAAATAGTTTCGAATTTTGATAACAGATGGCGCGCTAGTGCATCATATGTCTTTTTAATTAAATTATAAATATATAATAGGCTTCGAGAGCAATCGCTCTTTCGCAAATATCAAATTGAGTATTTTATTAGAACATTTATATTATGATGCATTAGTGCGCTATCTGTTATGAATCATACGCGTTTATAATAGTTTCGAATTTTCATAAAAGATACTCATCCTTAGACCTTTATTATCTAAAATACCTTCTCTCTCTATATAACATACTAGCCGAATGACCCGGGCAACGCCCGTGTTTTACCCGATTGAATGTTTTATTCAAATACTATTTGTTACAATTATAAATTGGCGCCTTATATAAATGCATATATTAGTTAATAACTATAGCCTATGTGCTTTATCTGTCTATGTACTGTTGGCTTCCGTAGGCGTCTCTTACTGGGAAAAAGAAAGAGGATTCCCTTTAGTTATTAACTAATATATGCATTTATTTAAGGAGCGACCCGCTCCAACACAATAGTTACAAAAACCAAAAAGCGAGTGGGGGGGGGGGCATGATGGGGGGGGGGGCAAAGGTGGCGTGATCGTAGCCAACCAATAGGAGAGCGCCATTCCAAAAAAAAAAAAAAAAAAGCAAACGGTGACAGAGATGAAGAATTATTAAGAACGCATGACGCTCGTAACTGTATATAGAATTATTCCCTAATTTTAAACTTTGATAAAATCAATAATAAATAAAGGGTTTGGTTTATTTTCACTTTCTTTCATTTCTTGAGCTTTCAGTCTAACATAGCCTTCAACACTGAGACCTAGAAGTATTACTTCTAGCCAATTATAACACACCGATACTTCTGGATCTCCGTGTTAAAGGACATGTTAGACTGAAAGCTTGAAAACAAAAGAAAAGTGAAAAGAAACAAAACACACACACACACTCGAGCGTGCGGCCACGCGTCGCGCGAGCTCCTGAGTTTTTCGCCTCTGGCGGGCGAAAAGTGTCGCGGATGGCGACAAACCTTATACGGGCTGAAAGCCCTTCAAACGCCAAGCAAAAGCCTGTAAGGCACGGCGCAAAAGCACAACCATGTGCTGAACTATCTGAGAAAGAAGATTTTCAGAAGAAAACTTCAAATCTCTACAACAAAAATCAAAACTATGCAAATCCGACCGCCGGCGGGCATCATGCAAATCCGGCCACGCCGACCGACTTCGTTACTGCCTCGTTTTCCGAGGCCGCTGCCCAAGCCAATAGAAGCTGGGCAGACTTAGCGGAGGACAACAAGCACGAATCTGAGGACCCTTTCATCACTGTCCAAAGAAAGAAAAGACGCCGTGACTCGGCGGAATCACCTGCGGCGGCTGCACCTTCCTCTGGCACCAGAGGCGCAGGAGCCACTCGCCGGCCACGATCATCTACGGGATGGGCACCGCGGGCGGAGGAGGTCAGGACCACTCAGGCGCATATCGCGGAGGCCAGGGCGCGGCAGGCGTCTTCAACAGAGGACCACTGCGTCTATGTAGAACGCAGCCCTGAACTGGAGCCCTACCATTACATCAGGGCCATAGACCGAATGTTTGGGAGCACCAGGGAGGTCTTCCAAGTGACCAAGATGAACGGCCACTTCCTGGTGGGACTGGCAAACAAAAGCATGGCCGAGCGCCTCGTCAACGAGGGCCTCGAGGTGGAGGGAACTCTCCACAGGGCCTTCCCGTTCCGCAAGAGGGCGGAGAGAATCACGGTGGGCAACCTCCCCTTCTTCGTGGGGGATGCAGCCGTCATCAGCGCCCTTTCATCCTTCGGGCGAGTAACATCCATCGCCCCCAAGCTGATGAAGGCAGGCCCTTATGTCTACAACGACGGCCGCCGAGAGGCGTTCATCATCTTCCGCGAAGGAATGAACATCGAGAGGCTGCCCACCCGCCTCGACATCACCATCAAAGGCGAGGCCTGGCCCGCATACCTGTCCACCGGGATTAGGTGCTCCAGGTGCCGTGGCCAAGGACATCGCAGGGCCAACTGCCCCCTGCTCGCAGGGCGAACCACGGAACCTGGACCGGCCACACCCAGCTCTACCACTAGCGTCCCACCAGCGACTGCGCCCAAGCTGCCTCAGCAGCCATCTGCCCAGCCTCCACCTCTGGCGTCCCACAGCCCAGCCATGGAGGTCTCCGACGTGCCTCCCGCGAGCCGAGCAGCGCTCCTTCCACCTGCTGCACTCCGGCCATCACCCCCAGCGCCTTTGGCCTCACCTGCGGAGGCTGCGCCTCCTGCCCCTCCACCAGTGACCCCTGCTCCGTCCTTGCGAACACCTGGGAGTCGCGAGCCTGCAGCCCCTACACCGGACATTGAGATGTCCAACGTCGAGGAGTCTCCACCTCCACTGTCTCCCCCCGAACCGGCGGCAGTGCCTCCAACACCCCCACTGCCCGCGCCTCAGCCTGCCGGGCCGATACCACCTGCTCCCGACGAGGAGGAGATGACGCCGGTCATGAGGGAGGAGTGCATGGTTATTGAAATCCTCAAGAAACTGAAGCACTTAACCTGCCTTAGGCCCTTATATCAATCAGGGATCCAACCGAATGACCTCAAGGATGCCATTCTCTTCATCGATGAAAGAGAGTCCCTCATGGCGAGACTGACACCTGCGATGAGGGGAGTCCTCGCTGAGTTCCTCAGCGCGGCCATAGAACCGGCTCGGGGCAACCATCCCGATGTTAGCGCCGATTTGGCCAGTCTTAGGCGGCGATGCCTTGATTCCTGACAACTGTCAAATGTAAATATTTCTTTTTCACCCTCCTGGTTGAGATGTAACATTGTCTAGAAGACAATAAACTATTTTCAATTGTCAAAAAAATTGTCACACACACACACACGCTAGATTACTTATTGATTATTTCAAAAGGTTCAATATATTAAAATAATTGAAAATTGTTCTACAAATATTTTTTTAAATAAAATTGATCCATTTTTGAGTTAAACCCTAATTTCATATAAGATATATTTTTATTCTAAAATTGCAACTCTATTAAAATTGTGAAAATGATATTTAAAATGTGTAAAGAGCATTTTTGAATCGCTATCGGTACTTTCTCATTTTCTTTGTATGTAAAAGTTCTTATGTATGTTTGTTCTTTCTCTTACTTTAAAAATACATATAAAATGAAAGGATTTAAAAGCACGAATGTTTCTTTTATACATAATACAAACTTCTACTGCCCTTACTGCGATGAAAAAATATATTGGGAGGGCTTGGCTCATCAGTGGTGAACCCTCCCAGCGGTTTCGCCAATTTAACCGCTGGGAGGGTTCACCACTGATGAGCCAAGCCCTCCCAATATATTTTTTTCATCGCAGTAAGGGCAGTAGAAGTTTGTATTATGTATAAAAGAAACATTCGTGCTTTTAAATCCTTTCATTTTATATGTATAGATGGCGCGTTATTGCTTTGTGTTAGAAGATATATATTTCTCTAATAAAGTATATTCATGAATAGAGATTTCTCTTCAAAAGTCCTTCATTATTCCTTACACAATCGTATGTTTAATCTAATAAACAAACACATCACTTAAAAAATAGGATTAATCGCTTTTTAATTATCCCTAGTACACGTGGTACAGGCCATTATAGTCATAGTGGGTAATAGTTAACTACTGCGTTTACTGTAAGTGCACCACATGTCTACATATGTAAAAAGCTGTTCGACTTTGCACTTACAAATATGCCAGAGCCCCGTTACTTGCAGTCACTGGTGGGGTTGGACTTTAGCAAGAATCGAGAGCCATTGAAACATCTTTTCTATTAGAAAAAAAGTGCCCATTGCGGAATAATGAATCACGGATTTTCTTATCGTTAGGACCTGTGGTACAGGCCATGATTATCATGGTACAAGTGGTCAGAACCCCATTTGGTTACATACACTCACTGGTGGTGTTGGACTTTAGCAAGAATAGAATGCTATTGAAGCAATTTTTCTATTAGAAAAAGTTACCAAAGTGAGATAAAGAATTATAGATATTAGTCTTCTTGATAAGCTGGAATTGCGACTGAAGTTGACAATATATGAGATCCTTGATAATAGGATGGTATGGTATGGGAAAGATGAAATAAAGACTAGAACGGTAATGGGGGGGGGGGGGGGGGGGGGGGGAGTAACGGAAATTTTGCCGGGAGGTTATTGATCTAAAGAGACAAGGGTCGCCTCTCCCGTCAAAATAGACGTCAAAACTAGACGCCATCTATTGACCTATGGAGTCTAGTTTTGACGTCTATTTTGACAAGAGAGGCGACCTTTGTCTCTTTAGATCAATAACCTCCCGGCAAAATTTCCATCTATATTTTAGCCATAGATATGACCCAGCCACTTTGCCAGCTAAACACCTCTTTGGCGGATTGTCAAGATTCCATTAGATCCCGTGTGGATCTCATGGAATAAAGTCCACCCTAGGCTGACGAGGGCCATTAGCCCGAAACCATGGTCTCTAGGTGGACGCTTCTCAATTTTTCAAAGCTGGTGTTGTGGCTTTGTCACCGATCCGAGGCCGCTAGTTTGCGGCGACGGTCAATAGATGAGGTCTGGTTTTAACGTCTATTTTGACGGGAGAGGCGACCTTTGTCTCTTTAGATAAGTATCTTCCCGGCAAAATTTCCATTTATAGATTAGCAAGTGTTATTAAATTAAGATAAATATGGGTCAAAGAAATGGTTGATTGGAAAAGCAGAAGAAAAATAAGCATTTAGAATATGAATCTATAAGAGAATGGAGACTCTTTGATTTCTAAAACTATTAATATTTTAAATTTTCTTAATTGCATTCAAATAATTAACTAATTAAATTATATACAATATTTTTTATCGATATTTATGCTTCTTTCAAATCAATAATAATAACTATTCATTATCGTTTTAAATGATTAATTAACGATAAATTATAATATATTGAATCCAATTAGTAGAAATATTTTTATTATTTAAATTCTGCGTTTTTTTTTTTAATTAGTATAAAACAAAAAACCTTACCTGCTATTTAAAGGTAATTGAAATGATAATAAATATAGCGATTTCTATTAATTATTGGGAAAATATGGAAATTTAATAGTTTGGTGGTGTAGTTTACGATATTTTAATTATTACATTTCCCTTTTATTTCCCGCCTAATTTATCGTCTGCAATATTAGTGTTCGAAAAATCGACAAATCAATATATTTTTAGAGGCCTAATATTTCACTTCTAATTTGCCTTTAAATCGATTTTTAAAAATAGCCATTAGCAGATAAACAATATATGTACAAAAGGAATAAAGTTAAAATATATATAAAGAATATTTTACATATTTAATGTTAAGTTACGGGTCAAATGATTATAAAAATCCTTTTAAAAATACATCATAGAATAAAACGTTGAAACATTTTATTAGTATGTGAAAATATTTAATTTTAAAATATTATTTTAATAATTATATTTTGTTAAGAGGCAAGAGCATAATTTAGTTATTTTCCTAATTCAATTTACATATTCATAAAAAAATTAATTCATTGGGAAAACCAATAGAGAGATCTTATTTTTATAACATAAAAAAACAAATTTTAAGGGAGTCTTAAACATATATAAATATATATATTTTAAATGATATTAAGAACTATTTAAAAAAAAATTGAAATACAATTATAAAAATAAAATTAATATCTATATTTTGTTATGTATTCAATATTTGCATTGTATTATTTTACCAAAATGACTATTGTCTTATGTATTTAAAATATCAAAACTTACTTACTCAATTTAATCAGTATATTTTTATTTAAATACAGCTTATTAACACAATGAAATTACTATTTTTAAAAAATCTATATTTTTTAAATTTAACAAAAAAACATACTTTCCTTTTGTTTATTTTCTTTGCTATTGTTTTTTTTTTTTTTTGTGATGATATAAGTTCTATATATATTTTCCGCTAATGACTCGTGACAATAAATAAAATAAATAGGCGTTATTGTTAATATTCAAAATATTCACACCTTTATTTTACAAAAATTATTTTGTCCGTAATATAAATATTTTTTTTCTCCCCATTGAATTCAGCAAAAATATTTTTTAGAACTTAATTCTATTGACGTTATTTGACGCTGAGTTTGATGTTGACACACATTAAAGTGTGACCGTGGTTAGCGTTTCTTGATTAATCAAGAATGGGTATTTGGTCAATTCTGGAATAATTAAAAATCAACGAGAATAGTTGATATTTATTCCAATAGATGGCGCAAGCCATCAGCAACTTTCAGCTGCACGATAACGAGATGCCTTTTTTCATAATTTATGCACCTTATCCCAGTAAATTATCACATTTGTACTATTTTTTCACACATTAAAATGTTAAAATACCTTGATAAAGGTTGGCGTTCAGCCAACTGAAATATTGGAAAAATAAATGATATTTTGATCAAATATATGCCTTTTTATTTAAAAATCTATATATATGCATTAAGGAATGATGTGTGTATGTTTATTTATGATTTTTGTAAATAAATCGATATTTATTTAGCCTATTCTGATGTGATTTTGACCATAGTGTAGCAAATAGTTAGAGGAAGATGTATAACTATGTTGTGTGTGTTAGAATCTAAACTAACATCTCTGTTGAGAAGTGACAATTGACAATTAAAACAAGTTTATTGACAACTAGTCAACAGCAATTCTCCGAAGGAACGTATGGATCCTATCAGGAGCTACAAGCCGTCTTGAGTTCGGACAGTCCCTTGCCAATTCTGGAGTTCTTGTGCCCAACATGCTCAATGACAATGTTGAGGAATTTCGAGAGAATTATCCGGAGTTCAGGTGAGAGAACCATGACAATATTCTCTCTATCATCGCTGTAAAGGCACGCGAACATGATCCGTTCCTTACAAAATGGTGGCTTAGATAGGGGGCCCAGGAAACCTACATAGCTCAGTTGGTCGAAAATCTCGATTAGTTAATTCTCGACATCTGTGTTGAGAAGTGTCATGTTTTCTACCTATAGGTTGCCTCAAATCTCAAATTTTGCCTCAAATTTTGACAAATTCAACTCTGCGTTTTCATCAGTATTACCAAGATCATAAATCTATCCTTTTATAATTACATACATTTTCTCTTTATTTTCAGATGTAGAATATATCCATAAGTAAGTTTTTGTGTTTGTTTCTTGGCGATGTGCCCTGTATATTATATAACTTTGTAAGACTTTTATTATTTGAACAAACAAAAAAATCATCCTTCTTCTTTTTTATTACATTTTTTGGGTAACCCTCCACTGTCACCTTTTACTCAATTATTGATAAAAGAAAAATGTTTAAAGTGACAATTCAAGATATTTCTACGATGGAATATTCGTGTGATTTGCATAGAACTTTAGTATTATCTATGCTAATTGACATATCTGCATATATAGCGCGGCCTTGTTAGATTGTTAGTTAGGCTAGCGGTTAATTGAATAGGGTAGGTCGGCGTGAGCTGCTGATGTACATATAATTTGATCTCTTGTCCTTCTTTTATTGTTCTATATCTTCAGGTAATTAAGGATCTTTCTTTTCCTCTACGAATCCATAAATTTTCCCCCAAAAAAGTGTATTATGATGCATTAGCGTGCCATTGCAGTAAGGGCAATAGAGATTGTTTTATTTTAAAAAGAATCATACGCGTCTATAATAATTTCAAATTTTCATAGAAAAGTGTATGTTACATGTGTGATAGGTTTATATAAACCTGTAGCAAACACATGTAAAACATGAAATGAATTAAATGTGTCATAAATAGATTAAATTTATTCAATTTATTTTTATTCAAACAAGAATATATTTTTTGATTAAATTAATTAATTTATATTTTAAAATCAAATTTAATAAAAAATTAATCAAATTTAACCAAAAAGAATATTTTATCACATTTTCCTGTAGAAATTCATGTTTGAATAAAAAAGAAGAACAAATTTCATTTATTTTTGTCATATTTGAATTTGACTTGTTTCATGTTCTACATACTTTTGCTATAGACCTGCCATAAATGTAAACACTTTTCCTTTTTTTTTTTTTTTTTTTTTTGAGAAAAAAGTTACAGTTACTAAAACATTGAAATAAAACTAAAGTTGATTGATTTATTTATAAATAAAGAAGGCATTTCCTGACCACGAGCACATGTGTTTTTTAAATGGCAGAGCGCCATCTAGTGGAGCAAAAATAAACTAAACGTTTATTTAACTTGCTCCGTGATATTTGGCCAACCCAATTTTTTGATTTATCAAGAAAAACCATCCACGAACGCGTTTCGCGCTGTTGGCGCTCATCAGCTTGGAGAAGGCTGTAACCACTGCGACCAAAAAGATTTTTGGTCCCAGAGGCTTCTTGAGAAACAAAGAAATGGGTATTTATATTCAATTAATAAAAGCTTTACAAAGTTATACAGGTCACATAACGCCAAGAAAGAGAAACAAAGTTACTTACGGATTTCTACATCTCAAAAAATAAAGATAGAAAAAGTTCTAAAAGATAAAGTAGGAAAATGAGTTTTTAACGAATTAGAAAGAAGTTTCAAGAAAAATACGAAGTTGTTTAGAAGTTTGAAGCCGAAGATAGCATTTAAAACTGAGACAGTTTATATAACTATCAAATAGACACAGTCCCCGATCGAAAAATCAAGATGAAGTACTTTATATTTAATTGCATATAAGAAGTAATATGCAAATAAATATACATATAATATACTTAGAACATTAGCCCGTCATGCACACACAAGTACACTTGTATATCGAATAAAATATATCTTTGATTTTTTCATTATATAATAATAACTCTTTAAGAAATCGGTCAGGAAAATGGTTGAATTTGTGATATAAGGTTGTTCCAAAAGTTCGTGTTTTTCTTATTACTTGGCGAATAATATCAGCGAATACATAATACAATTACTTTATACATAATACAAATACATAATACATAACGGCGAATAATATTATGACGAATAATATTGATACTTCAATTTTTTGCAAGTTTACAAACTTTTGGGACAACCTTGTACTACTGCGCGTGCGCCAAGGCAACAGAGAAAAAAATGAAACGTTCTGCGCATGCGTGATTAGATATCGCTGAGAAATAGCAAATGGCGTGAACGCGGAAACAATATATATATTATAAACATCGATTATGACGTATCTAAAAGTAATAATACAACAATCTTAATTATGACATTTTGTCTTTTATAGATAACTAATCCTATTGTTACTGGGTAGTCCTAACTAACAATGTCTATCTTTTAGTCATCTTCTCTTTTTTTTCAATTTTAAACGTTATTTTCAACTTTCTTCTGTATTGTATAAAAAATCTTTCATCAGTCATTGAATCAGAGAGCTTTTAAATTTGTAACTGATTGGGATAATTGGTATTACAAATTGCCAAAAGTCATACGGCATTTTTCAGGCAAGCCCTAAGGTTTTAGTTTGCTGAAGAAAGGCTTCTTCGAAAGCTACTTTATACAATTAATAAAAAAGAGTTGAGGCGTCTTATGTCTTTTTTTTTGCAATTTATCGATATCCGAAAACCTGTGATAATGTATTTTTGGTATGTAAGGCTGCTAATTTTTATTATTAAATTCATAATAAAGCATACGAACATTTTATAATTAAAAACTTATATAAAATTATAAATTCAACCATCATAAAAACTTTTCAAATAATGCTATGAATATTTTATATAGCGCTACGTCCGCTTGTCTTTTATTGTGTATAATAAAATAGAAATAAATATAAAAAGGTAAATCTTTATTCATCAAAAGAAAAAATCCAAACACAAAAATAAAACAGATATAAAGAATTTCTATTAAAAAAAAAACGAAATTATTCTGTTATAACTCACTTAGGTAAAGATGAAAAAATTACAAACAATTTATTAAACTTGACAAAAGGATTTTAAAAGGTTGAGATTTGAATCTTTAGAAGAAGGAAAAAAAAAGCCATTTTATAGTAAGCGTTTTGTACGCCATGATAAATGAAGGAAAAAATGGCGGCGTGCCAAATCGTAATTTGCCCAGGACGTTGGCGTTTAGAGAATAGCCAAGGTCAAGATCTTTCAGTTTGGTCACGTTGTGTGATCATAGAATAATTTAATTATTTTTGATCACGATACAAGCTATTAATAAATTTCATTAATTTCCTTTTAATCAAAAAATGACTTTCTTACATAGTTGCAATGATTTTATCCTTATATATCGTAAAAAGGAGAGAACTTATTAAAATCTGCTAATGAGGAATGGTCTTTATGGAGGAATGGATTCTCGAATAAGAATGGTCGTTAATGAAAATGGCCTCTAATTAAGACGATTCATTTTTAATAAGGATGACCTCTATTTAGGAGTGGTCTTTTTAGGGGGGATAGCTTCTAATAAGGGATGGTCTTTATTGAGGAAGGCCTTCACTGAATAATGGTCTTTATTGAGGATGGTCTCTAATGAGGGATGATTTTTATTGAGATTGGCCTCTAATAAGGAATAGTCTTTAATGAGGAAGACCTCTAATGAGGGACGGCTTTTTTTTAAATTGAGGATGCCTTCTAGTGAAGAAGGGTCTTTATTGAGGATGGCCTCTAATGAGGGATGGTCTTTAATCAGGATGACCTCTAATGAGGGATGGACTTTTTTAAAATTGAGGATGCCTTCTAATGAGGGATGGTCTTTAATGAGGATGGCCTATAATGAGGGATGGTCTTTAATCAGGATGACCTCTAATGAGAGATGGTCTTTAATCAGGATGACCTCTAATGAGGGATATTTTTTTTAAATTGAGGATGCCTTCTAATGAAGAATGGTCGTTATTGAGGATGGCTTCTAATGAAGGATGGTCTTCAATGAGGATGGCCTCTAATGAGGATCACCTCTAATTATCTTTAACGAGAATGACCTTTAATGAGGTCTGGTCTTCTATCAGGATGGCCTCTAATGAGAGATGGTCTTTATTGAGGATGAGACCTCAAATGAGGGATGGTGTTTAATGAGGATGACCTCTAATGAGGAATGATTTTTGAAATTGAGAATGGCCTTTTTAAAATGAGGGATGGCTGTTATCCTGACCCAGTACAATAAACAAATCCTTTTATAATTTCATACAGATTGATACCAACATTTAGTAGAAAAGTTGGTAATCATATGTAAAAACTTGTCTTTAAATTCATTTTTGCATAATTTATAATACATTTATCATACGGTTTGGCAAGTCAAAATATCCATTCATAGACAAAAATTGAGGAAATAGTATCTTTCAGCATGTATATCGGGATTCAGACAATAACTCTGAAAGATATTACAGTGACCTTTATTGAAGACACACGAGATAACCAGATGTGAACAAAATTGCATCAATCTCCTTAAAAAAAAAAGTAGACGACTCCAACATTAAATACTTTCCTTTCCTTAAGTTTTGTCCATGAGTGTAGATGCGATAGAATGTAGGACCAGAAATGGCAGAGAGAATAGGTCATCAAGACCAGGTGACCGTATCAGAAGTATAAACATTCTTGGCTCGAAGATAAGAAAGAGAGCAAGCAGTACTTAGCCCAGATAAGGACGTTGAACTAACTGTACTTGAAGGTCGATACAGAGAAGATGGTACAGCCCTTAACGGCTATTTCTACGGAGATGAAGTGATACGACATAGGAACAACATGGATATCCACGGAGTTCGAGAAGTGAACACATAGTCAAAAATAACAATAGTCAAAGCTTATATCCATACTTCACATGTGGTGGTGGTATCTTGTCCATTTCTCCATAGAAAGTGAGGTACCATTGCCCCGTTAGTCAGCCACATTTCAGAGTTTCCTGTTCACGGTTACTGTAGCGGCTCACGACACCGTACTACAGGGCAGTCCCTTACTTGTGCTGCTTCTCCCGCCCACGGAAAAGGGAGGGGTGCCATTGCCCCGTCAGTCAGCCACATTTCAGAGTTTCCTGTTCACGGTTACTGTAGCGGCTCACGACACCGTACTACAGGGCAGTCCCTTACTTGTGCTGCTTCTCCAGCCCGCCACGTAGAGGAGGGGGTTCATATTTCACATAAAATATCGATTTTTCTGAATAATTTTATATTATACTTTCAAGTTTAAAATAACCATTAAATACATAATACTATGTGATATCAGAATATAAAACGTTTATGGAGATAAGTATCTTTATTTTGATCTTCTCAAGCTTTCGGGCTTGTCTGCCCTTCTACAGGAGAAACAATATATAAAGAAAATAATAGTTTTAGCATCAGGCGGCGTTATATTTTCTTTATATATTGTTTCTCCTGTAGAAGGGCAGACAAGCCCGAAAGCTTGAGAAGATCAAAATAAAGATACTTATCTCCATAAACGTTTTATATTCTGATATCAGATATCCAAAGGAGATTTAAATTGATACATAATACTATGGTTATAAGTACTAGCTTATAGGTACTAAGGTATATAAGTTTAAAATAACCATTTATTTTTGCTTATCCCTAGTACAAGTGGTACAGTCCATGATAATCTTGGTGTGTAGAAGTAGGCGAATTAAATAACCATAAATATATCATTCCATAATTTATTTTAATATAATTTGTTTTGAATATATAGAACTTCAAAGTAAAAGAGATATTTTCTCTCAGCGTAATGTTTAGATGTACATAAATGTTGAGGAATAATTAGAGAGTTAAAGAAAAGGCTTTCATAGTAATTTACCTACTCCGAGAATTTCTACTTTGTGATTATCACATTCAAATTATATGAATTATATTTGAAGTGAAGAAATATATTAATAGGAAATGTGACATTTAACTTTAAAAAAATATTAGAATTTATTCTAAAAAGAATCGTTAATTATTTTTTATGAATTTGACTGCATTTTTTTCGCTTTAGAAAGTTTCTCATTATATAGAGAATTTCTCTAAAAATTATTTTTACACATAGTACAAATAATTGTAAATATAAAATAGACATTATTGCTAATATTAAAAATATTCACACCTATATTTTACATTTTAATCCGGTGCCCACTTGTTGCAGATTTGAGAGTACAATGTCAAATGAACAGTTCTAGTTTAAGCAAATGGTTTCAATTAAAGAAGAATATAGAAAATTTAACAAATTCTATAGTCTCTATCTCAAATGCCGTGGACCTGAATTACATTAAGAATTGAAATTTCTAGTTTTAATTAGTATAGTTTTGTTCATTGCTGTTATTGTTTTGGAATGTTCTATATTTGTGCCATTGGTTTAGTGGTTGTAATTCTAAAGATATATTGGACTTTTGAAAATATGTGTGTAAATAATCTTTGTTTCTTGTATAATTTATTGCTCTAAAATGTAAATTTAAATAACTTTCACTCTATCTCTCTAAAACTATAAATAATTGGTATATATATTTTAAAACTTTGTAAATATATAAAATAGATAAAATATTTACATGCAAATATCCACATAGGATATAGCGTGTGTTTTGTAATAAATAAATGATATTTTACAAAATTTATTTTGTCCATTATATATAGATTTTTCTTCTCATTGAATATAAGTAAAAATATTTTTTAAAACTTAATTCTATTGACGTTATGTGGCGCTGAGTTTGTTGTTGACACACATTAATATGTTATAATACCTTGATAAAGGTTGGCGTTCAGCCAACTGAAATATTGATAAAAATAAATGATATTTTGATCCAATATATGTCTTTTTATTTAGAGAGTTTCTCGTTTTAAAGAATTTTTTGTTATAGAGAGAGCGTCATTTTTCGTTATAAAAAGTTCCGTTTTTAGGTGCATTTATATACCAATTCAAAATAATGTACATGCACAAATACCAAGAATTAATGTATCAAGAAGGTATTAGGCTTGTACAGTACCTGCCGTTGATAGTAGACCTGTACTAAGGTCAGTAGCGGAAGTTTGACATAGTCCCATGATGCCTTGTTCCACAGGGGAATATGTTCCCAGTCTTCTACAACACGGTCCATCGATACAGCCCGAGTTCCCTCCTCACACTTATATACTCTCTCCCTACTCCCCTGATATAGCTCCCTCTGTGCGGTGCATTATATTTACACGGTGTGATTGACTGACAGGTGTCATGGCCACACAGTCTACCAACCTCCATCTCCCCATATTATATAAACAATATAATTATAAAAAAGATAATTTTAAAAATAGAATGAGATACAAGGCCTCTCGTGACCGTTCACATGAACATTTTCGATAGCAGAGCGCCATCTAGTGGAACAAGAATTAACTAAACGTTGATTAACTTGTTCCGTGATATTTGGTCAACCCAATTTCTTGCTAAATCAAAAAAAAAAAAAAAAATTCAACCTCGTACAGCGTTTCGAGCTGTTGGCCCTCGTCAGCGTAGTGCAGGCTGTACCTCTACGACCAAATATCTGGCCCTAGAGGCTTATTGAGAAATCAAGAAATGGGGTTTTAAGGCCGACTTTGTGTAAAAAAAGGCTATTATCTCTTTAACTAAAAAAAACAAATGTTCCTTAGTGTATGTGGGTTTGTTTATCATATCATTCTACAATGTTTCACAAAATCTGATTAAACAGGGGAGCTTTATAGTTAGTTGTGGAAAGAGTCACTGCGTAGTATATGTTAGGTACATTAATTCAAAGAATTTTTCTCTATGTAAATAAATTATATAGATATATGAATAAATATAAATTGATGATGATAACATTAGCGAGCATATGATATTTAACAATTGGCAACTGAGTTAGTTCCTTCTTGATTCTTTTTTGTATATTTTCTTCTTAATTCTTAAATTTTACTTTTGTAGTTTCTATGCATAAAGATAACATTAAAAATATATTTAAGTAACATTTTCTCTTTTTTACTCCCAAAAACACCAACAATTGGTAGCAGAGCGTGGGTTTATGTAAAAAAAGGTAAACAAACGCCATTTTTGAAAAAAGAAAGATAGAAAATATCTTTAAGGTTCGAAAAGAACATATTAAGTAAAAATTCAAAATGACTGAATCATCGATGAATATCCAAAAACACCAACAGTATAGAATTTGTGAAATATGCAAATTAATCTGAAAACAGACTAATTTACCTATTCCGTTCATTCTCCTACGTTTCCCAAAACCTTCGACCAATCTATGGATGAAACTTTGACACTGTATAAAGAAAAATAATGCAAAAGTGAAATTGTACCTGAGATCAGGTCTATAAATTAAGTAAAAGGCATTTCCTGATCATGTAACTAACATTTGCTGATGGCTTGCGCCATCTATCGGTATACACATCAACTAATCGTTGACTTTTTATTATTCATGAATTGGCCAAATACTCATTCTTAATTAATAAAGAAAAAGCTAACCACGGACGCGTTTCGGACTGTTGGCTCTCATCAGCGTAGTGCAGGTTATACCTTATTGTATATAGAGTTAGTCTAGTTGCTTAACTATCGTAGTTTTAACATTGTTATATGCAAATTGATAACAGACTAATTCACATTTAAATAAAAAGACATATATTGGATCAAATATTACCTATTTTACCAATATTTCAGTTGGCTGAACGCCAATCAAGGTATTTTAAATCAAGGTATTTTAACATTTTAAAGTGTGTCAACAACAAACTCAGCGCCACATAACGTCAATAGAATTAAGTTTTTAAATATTTTTGCTTATATTCAAAGGGGGGGGAGGGGGGAATATATATATATAAGTTTATATTATGGACATAAATTTTGTAACATTTTTTTCACTCCCCGTTGAATATAAGCAAAAATATTTTAAAACTTAATTTTATTGACGTTATGTGGCGCTGAGTTTGTTGTTGACACACATTAAAATGTTATAACACCTTGATAAAGGTTGGCGTTCAGCCAACTGAAATATTGGTAAAATAAATGATATTTTGATCCAATATATGTATTTTTATTTAAATATTTATTTATGGATTGCTCTATTTTCAAAATTAATTCACATATTCGTGTTTCTTTTTTCCGCATACGATTCCACACAATATTTGATATATTTTACATAATATATCAATTTTTAATTAAAAAGGCATATATTGTATCAAAATATAATTTATTTTACCAATATTTCAGTTGGCTGAACGCAACCTTTATTGAGGTCTTGAAGGAATAATAATTTGAACCTTGTACAGAGTGTATGATAACAGGCAGACGAGACGTGTGTATTCTGAAATTGGAGAAAAATGATTATGAGAATAACAATGATAAATTTTGTTCTATCATAATCACACTAATACTACTCTACAACTATTCTTAATAATAATAAATTTAAACTATTTTTGCCGCGCATATATTCTTTTCGAAATAAAACTATTTTCTACTGCCCTTAATACTGCAATAATAAAATAATGAAAATTATACCGCATGTGTTTCCTTTGAACGAAAAATCGAAATTTATTTTAAGAAGAAATAACGATTATTTCTAACCTTAGGGATGAAGTATGAAAGGATGAATTGTGAAAAGTAATGATAAACGGAAAAATAAAGTGTCCAGGGATGGGAATCGAACCCACAGTGTTCCGCTTACAGGGCAGATGTCATGTCCACTAGATTACCCTGGACATGTATTTTTCCGTTCGTAAATATTATATAAAATATATTATATATAAAAAAAATCGATTTTTCGTTCAAAAGAAACACATGCGGGATAATTTTCAAATGTCGTTTTACAATCATAAGCCGCATTATATAGATTGTATAATAAAATATTGATTAAAAATATTACCACGTGGAAAATTAAGAAAGATAAACTTCAGGATAACACAGCAATTTATTTAAGGCAAGAACAAACTATGAATGATAAACAATAGATAAGAATTCGGGAAAGTTTACAGAGCAGTAAAATATAAACATCAAAAATGATACTCTGTTAATAAAATAATAAATACTTTGTTACAATAGTTTATATTTCTTATAAAAGATGGCGCTGTATATAATGTATCATAATAATCATAATATTAATAAAAATATAAAGGGACAAAGGTCGCCTCTCCCGTCAAAATAGACGTCAAAACTAGACGCCATCTATTGACCGTCACCGCAAACTAGCGGCCTCGGGATCGTTGACAAAGCCACAACACCATCTTTGACGTCTATTTTGACGGGAGAGGCGACCTTTGTCTCTTTAGATCAATATCCTACCGGCAAAATTTCCATTAATAAAAATGTTTGTTTCAGACTATTGACTTTGCAAATATCTACTCATGGCTGAAATCGAAACTAAAAACAAACCCCTGAACACTTTCTGATATATAAACTGTCCATTAACTTCTGATCTAAGGGAAGAAAACCAACTTTACCTGACTAATAAAAAACAAGCTGCTTACAATAAAGACCAATACATCAAGTTTAATAGATTCTGCAGGCTGTATGTTTTAAGGCGAAAGTGTTGACTGTACATATTTCCAGCTACTATTTCTAATTACTATATGCAAAACGTTCGATTGTGTTAATTGTATATAATTTAAAATATACACGCAATTATCCTAATTGTGTATATGGCGTGTCTCTCCCAACTGTTAAATAAATAAATCGGTTGAATACGGGGGTTATTTGTTTAATACAAAATAAAACATTTAAATCTTCTTTTTATAACAATTAATCTATAAAATAAAACTCTAAAATCACTTTAGATTTAGCTAAATACTAACACAAGTCTTAATTAAAAAGTTGGAAGCGTTGAAATTCACGGTATAGGGGAAGAAACAATTGAAATAACGGAGCTAACAAAGACCTGTATTTAGTTGAGAGAAATAAGTAAAATTCCAGCAGTTAATTAAATTGACTTTATCACTTGGAGTTCTTAAACAAACGATTGGTTTCATCGTATGCTAACAAATACTTCTTTTTTAATCATTTATCCGTTAGTTAGAGAACTACAGAAATCGGGAAAACATTGAATACAAGGATCTTTTTTATGTTTATAAATAGTAAGGACTCATATTTTAAATTTTGAAAATTCTGCAAATATATCTATGATTGATATATATGGAGATATAGATAGACATTTTGCCGGGAGGAAATTGATCTAAAGAGACAAGACTCGCCTCTCCCGTCAAAATAGACGTCTAAAACCAGACACCATCTATTGACCGTCGCCGCAACTAGCGGCCTCGGGTCGGTGACAAAGCCACAACACCAGCTTTGGCAAACTGAAAAGCGTCCACCTAGAGACCATGGTTTCGGGCTAATGGCCCTCGTCAGTCTAGGACGGACTTTAAGATGATGGATAGATGGCGTCTGGTTTTAGACGTCTATTTTGACGGAGAAGCGACCCTTGTCTCTTTAGATATATGGAGATATACAGTTTTTTTTACCAATATTTGGTGTGTCCTTCTTTAGCATGTATACAAGCAGATACACTATGAGGTCTTACTATCATATGGCTTCCTTATATTAATGCATTTTAAAATGGAGAGGTGCTTTTTTTTGGTATATATATTTATTTTTTTGCTTATCCCTAGTACACGTGATACAGGCCATGATAATCATGGTGGGTAGAAGTAGGCGACTGCTTTTACTGTAAATGCATCACATGTCTAAACATGTGAAAAGCAGTTCGACTTTGCACTTACAAATATGCCAGAGCCCCTTTTGGTTACTAGCTCTCGCTGGTGGGGTTTGGACTTTGCAAAATCAGT
>CP092873.1:75826848-75839078 GCA_030710605.1 Cordylochernes scorpioides
CCGATTATACATGCTAAAAGGTACAACTTCCTTAAGTTTTGTCCATGAGTGTTCACACTTGGTTATCTTGTGTGTCTTCGACAAAGATCACTGTAATATCTTTCAGAGTTATTGTCTGAATCCCGATATACATGGTAAAAGGTACAACTTCCTTAAGTTTTGTCCATGAGTGTTCACACTTGGTTATCTTGTGTGTCTTCGACAAAGATCACTGTAATATCTTTCAGAGTTATTGTCTGAATCCCGATATACATGCTAAAAGGTACAACTTCCTTAAGTTTTGTCCATGAGTGTTCACACTTGGTTATCTTGTGTGTCTTCGACAAAGATCACTGTAATATCTTTCAGAGTTATTGTCTGAATCCCGATATACATGGTAAAAGGTACAACTTCCTTAAGTTTTGTCCATGAGTGTTCACACTTGGTTATCTTGTGTGTCTTCGACAAAGATCACTGTAATATCTTTCAGAGTTATTGTCTGAATCCCGATATACATGGTAAAAGGTACAACTTCCTTAAGTTTTGTCCATGAGTGTTCACACTTGGTTATCTTGTGTGTCTTCGACAAAGATCACTGTAATATCTTTCAGAGTTATTGTCTGAATCCCGATATACATGGTAAAAGGTACAACTTCCTTAAGTTTTGTCCATGAGTGTTCACACTTGGTTATCTTGTGTGTCTTCGACAAAGATCACTGTAATATCTTTCAGAGTTATTGTCTGAATCCCAATATACATGGTGAAAGGTACAACTTCCTTAAGTATTGTTCATTAGTGTTTACACTTGGTTATCTCGTGTGTCTTCAAAAAAGGTCACTGTAATATCTTTCAGAGTTATTGTCTGAATACCGATATACATGCTAAAAGGTACAATGAGTGTATTAAATGAATGCATTTCTTGCTTGTAGCTTGCACCACGTTGACGAGGGCCAACAGCCCGAAATGCGTACATGGTTAGCTTTTCTTGATAAATCAAGAAAGGGTATTTGGCCAATTCTGGAATAATTAAAAATCAGCGAATAGTTGATATTTATTCCGATAGAAGGCGCAAGCCATCAGCAACTTTCAGTTGCACGATAAGGAGATGCCTTTCCCCCCCCTTTTAATGCTTTTCTGTTTATCACCCCTGTACAGAACATAAGGGTCGTTATAAAAAAAATGTGACCCTATAGGATTATTTTTTAATTTAGATATTATTTTTTTATTAATAGATAGCGCTCTAATAACTTATAGTCAAATTTATCTTCCAAAATGTGTGGTTATAGAATTTTGGTGTTTATTTAATATTTGCACCGTGGGGTGTAATGATGATAATTGGTATGTTTATTTCACTGTTTGATGATGAAACATGTTTGTATGTATAAATTTGTTTAATTATATATAATTTTGTTATATCTTTGAAGAATATTTGTCTTGCATTTATTAATAATCGAATATCCCGCATTGGGTACTTTTTTATATTTAAAAAGAGTACTCCAATGGCCCCCGATTCTTGCAAAAGTTCAATCTCTTCAGCGATTGCAAGTAACCAAACGGGGCTCTGGCACATTTGTAAGTGCAAAGGTCGAGCTGCTTTTCACCTGGGTAGACTTGTGGTGCACTTCAGTTAAAGCAGCCACTTACTATGCCTGCCATGATTATCATGGCCTGTACCATATATACAGGGTGATCCAAAAGTCCCGCACAACTTTAAAAATTAATAACTCCGCGAATATTTGCGCTAGAGCAATGCGGTAAACACCATTGTGTTCAGGATGCAATGGGATTTTTTATGGCAAATAATGAAAAATTCGAAATTGATTTTAGTTAAAATTTTAGTCGCTAGATGGCGCTCTACCAGAATCTGGTATTAAGCGGCTAAATTGTTTGATAAATTGAAAAATATAACTGATCGACACGTATTTTTCTTTTTGAATACCAGGAAAGAACCCTAATAATATCAAATGATAAATTAATAAAACACCATTTCGCCAAAAGTTAGAAGAAATGGTTAACGATTTTTAAATACAATCTGAGATATGTAAAATAGGTATATGCAAATTTAAACATGTAGCAAAAAAATATATATATATATATATTTTAGATGCGGTTTGCTGGAATCCTCTCAGCTTTTTAAATTTCGAAAATAATAATTTTCTATCGATTATATTTATTTTAATTCATTTGAAAAATATTTATCTATCTCTGATGATTTATTTTACTCTGGAATGCCGTTGTTGTTTTTGTCGTGTCCAATAAAGAGCCTCAGATTGTCCATGCATCTCTCTATCACTGCAGCAGCAGCATTGTCCACTATCTTGGGTGTGTAAAGCAGCTGCTCTGGGTCTATGTCAATTTTCTGCAAGGCTGCGGGCATGATAATATGTGGATAGGTGTTAGTTCCACACCAGGACAGTTGTTGCATGTTCTATAGGTTCTTGTGCCATCTGGATGTATTGTCATCCTTTATAATGTTTTGTTCTAAATCTTGTTATAGTTTTGTCATTTTTCTCTTGGAGTTTATTTCACATTTTGATCTTTTATTTTTTTTTTTGTTTAATTATCTTGTATTTTGCAAAAGCATTAGCGTCAAATAATGACATTTGTTCTTTCCTTCGGCTCAACTTTCTGGCTTCTTTTGCAAATTCAACTGTCATTTCATTACCCCCGATCCAAACACTGGCAGGAATCCATTGTAGAATGCAGTTATTCTCCAATGATATCAGTTGAGTAAGTAACGAGTCTATTTTCTGTGTGATTATAGTATTGCCCTTCTGAATTGCTTCTAGATCGGATATGAAGTCGTTGTACGGTATATTATAATTCCTTCTGCTTGATGCAGGGATGGTTGGTTCAGGCATACATCAAGAGCTTTCCAGATAGCTGTCAGTTCACAAGTGAAGTTTGACGAAATCTTTCTTGCTCCTTCTTTGATTTTGATGTATGTTCCATCTTGCAGTATTATGTTAATTCCAGCCCCTCCATTACTTATGGTAAGGTCTGATGATCCATCTGTATATGCTGTTAAATAATTTATCTGATCGCATAAACCAATTGTGTCAAGTCCTTTCTTCTTAAGTATGTTTTTGTTCTCTTTTTTTTATTGCAGGGTTCATTCAGGTTAAGATTGATGATTACATTTGATGGCAATGGGGTAGGAAATATTGGTTATTCTCGAATTTGAAATTCATTATGTTTATTTTTATGCTCTTTCTAATATTGTTGTTGTACTGAAGTGTTGAAGATCTTTTGAGCCTTTCTTTTTGTGTCCAGTTTAAATAGGGTCTATGGGATATGTGTTCAGTTTCTTTAGTAAATAGACAAAAGAATTGCTATAAAGTATGAAATAAAAATAAACGATAGCAATACGTTTCTTTATACGTGAAAATTTAATGCAAGCTTTCGGATCTTATCGATCCTTCCACAGGCCAAACTATAAGCTGAGAGAAAGAAAGAGTATATATAGATGTACAATATTATTTACATACACCTAACGAAGATAGAAAATAAAAATATAAAAAATAAAAATAAATATAAACACATTTACATAAAATAATATATAAATTTCGCCAGACTGCAGGACATCTACATGTTCGAAAATTAAGACGCAAGTAAAATTCTATCTGCATACGAACAAAACATGGTGTATGGGGCTATGGGTGTGAAGGTCAAACTGGGAAGATGAGGAAGGATCTGGTGAAAAGGAAGGGCTGGGCTGTTTTTTCCTGAATGAGTGGTACTGAGATGGTAGTTCTATACGCCTGTTGATACTGTTTAAATCATGAGAGACGAAGGATTCTATTAATAATCTTTGATATTTGGATTTGATGTTGTGGTAATGACAGGTTGGGTCGGAAAGGTTAAAGGCATGGCCGGTTTTTGAGGTGTGCTGAAAGATCAAAGATTTGGGATCTTTGTTTATTATATTTCTGTTGTGCTCGGAAATTCTGTTATAAATGAAGCGGCCAGTCTCACCCACATATTTTGCGTTGCAATCTTGGCAACCTATGTACCTGGACGACATTTTTTGCATATGTCACAAGGATGACGTCCTATTGGTGTTGGAAACCCTAAACTCTTACCATACACGCCTCACTTTTACAATAGAACATGAGTCCCACAAAGTTCTGCCATATTTGGACATTCTTTTTATCAAAACTGATGAATCATACCACACAACAGTTTATTACAAAAAATCCATAAAACCATCCTATCTCCTTTTTGATTCATATAACCCAATAGGCCACAAACTCACAGTCGTCAGAACACTCACGAAAAGAATACATACACACTGCTCCACCCCAGCCTTCAAAAAATAGAAAAGACAACCATCATCAGTAATCTAACATCAAGAGGCTATCCACTTCCCTTTATACTTAGACATAGTTTTAACCCTTCCAAACACACTCAGCCCGCAGTAAACCGTAACACCTGCATTATACCTTATTCCTTTGAAAATCAATCAATAGCCCACTCCCTCAAAAAATTTGGTTTAACAACCTTTTTCACCAACCACCTCTCAATAGGCCAAATACTCCGGAACCCCATCACCAAATCTAATATTAAGAAACGTCCCGACCAGCAACCATATGCCATTTACTCCATAGGTTGCCAAGATTGCAACGCAAAATATGTGGGTGAGACTGGCCGCTTCATTTATTACAGAATTTCCGAGCACAACAGAAATATAATAAACAAAGATCCCAAATCTTTGATCTTTCAGCACACCTCAAAAACCGGCCATGCCTTTAACCTTTCCGACCCAACCTGTCATTACCACAACATCAAATCCAAATATCAAAGATTATTAATAGAATCCTTCGTCTCTCATGATTTTAAACAGTATCAACAGGCGTATAGAACTACCATCTCAGTACCACTCATTCAGGAAAAAAACAGCCCAGCCCTTCCTTTTCACCAGATCCTTCCTCATCTTCCCCAGTTTGACCTTCACACCCATAGCCCCATACACCATGTTTTGTTCGTATGCAGATAGAATTTTACTTGCGTCTTAATTTTCGAACATGTAGATGTCCTGCAGTCTGGCGAAATTTATATATTATTTTATGTAAATGTGTTTATATTTATTTTATTTTTTATATTTTTATTTTCTATCTTCGTTAGGTGTATGTAAATAATATTGTACATCTATATATACTCTTTCTTTCTCTCAGCTTATAGCTTGGCCTGTGGAAGGATCGATAAGATCCGAAAGCTTGCATTAAATTTTCACGTATAAAGAAACGTATTGCTATCGTTTATTTTTATTTCACAGTTTCTTTAGTTTTTAAGCTATTGGTGAATTTTATTGTTTTTAATTGTCTTCTGCTTTCAAGTAGGTCTAGACCACATTCTCTCTGAATTTTCTAATTGTTGGTATTTGAAATAGAACCAGTGATTAATTTGGCCGCTTTTGCTTGAACACTGTCTAGTCTTCTTTTTAGTGATGAACTTGAGGGAGCCCAAACAGGTGTTGCATATTCCATTATTGGCCTTATTAAGGTGATATATGTTGTTCTGAGAATTTTGGGTTTTGCTCCCCAATTTGTTCCACATAGCCTTCTCAGAATGTTTAGGTTTCTGGTAGCTCTATTTGAGGTGCTAATTATGTGTTCTGTAAATCGCAATTCCTCATCAAGTATCACACCTAGGTAATTTGCAGATCAAATTTTATCAATTATATGATTGTTTATGCTTATTTTGGAGTTGAATTCATGCCTTTTTTCCTGTCAGTGAAGGAGACCTATAGGTTTGTGTTTATTGGGTTTATTGTCATTTTGAGTTTCATTGCCCACTTCTCCAGTCCTCTCATTGATGTGTTCAGTATTTTTCTGATATTTCTGTAATGCTACTTGTGTGCCATATGGCTATATAATCTGCATAACAGGCAACTTTTGTGTCTTCAGTGAGGATGGATGTTGTTAAGGTTGTGTCGTAATTAGATGTACAACAACTCAAACTTGACCATGACTCTTTTTTTAGCTCTTATTCTTTTCGTTTGACCAACAACAAATGTCCAATTTATATACACATATATTTTTTACATAATGAGGCTTTAAATAATACAAATAATATTCTTCTATTTACATAAACAACAGTTAATATATAGCGAGATGAGTAGAGGACTGAGCACAGATCCCTGAGGTACACCAGCCCATGTTCTTCGGTCCTTGGAAAATGTTCCATTGACCCGAAACTTTATCCTTCTTCCCCTTAAGAAGTCTGTAATCCAGATTATGGTCTTTCCTCTTACTCCGATGTTGTGCAGCCTTTCAAATAATTTCTACACTCGATAAAAAGCTGAGGTCTTATCCAGGAATACGGCCGTTGTCTTCTTTGGCGGTTTTTCCTAGAAATCTATTATTGATTGACAGAAGTAGAACAGTTTATCAGTTGTACAGTGTCTGGATCTTTAGGCATTTTGGTAGAAGTTTATTTTATTATTGTTAGTGAGCCAGACTATGAGCCTAGAGTGGATAATTCATTCTGTTATTTTACAAAATATGCTGGTGAGATCAATTGGCCGATAGTTCTTGTATTCCTTGGCATCTTTGTTTGGTTTCAGTATTGACACTATAATTGATATCTTCCAATTCTTTGGTAGTTTACCAGTTTGCCATGAAATGTTCAGCATTTGTAGGAGTTGATTTTTAGCTTTGTCTCCAAAGTGTTTAATCATTTAACCAAAAATTAGATTATCTCCTGGTGACCTCTTGGATTTAACTTTTCTATTGATGAGTTTAGCTCATTCAGTGTGAAGTCTCTCGAGTAAATATCTTGTTGATGGTAATTTCTTGCTTGTTTAACTAACCTGTTTATATTATTTTTTAGAGTCCTGCCTTCATTTGTATAGCTGAGTCTGGAAGTGCTTGAAAAATATTTAGCAATTATTTCAGCCATCTGTTTGTTTGTTCTCGCTATTCATATCGATTAGAGTATTGGAGAATCAGTGTTGGTTTTGATTGTTTTATAACACTAATTATATTCCAGTGATGGCTTTCCTTTTTTGGATCCATTTTTTTTTCGCAGAATTCTGCCCATTTTTCTCTCTCTCTCTTGTTTGAATATCCAAATTTCTTGTTCTATTTTGTGACTAATTTCAATGAGTTCCTTTATGATTTCTTCTATTTTATTTGTTTTAAAAGGTTCATTGATATTGTCTCTCTGAAATCATTGCCTCGATATTGTGGTCCTTCCAGTAAAGTATTCACAGGTCTTTACGTCTACCTCTAGGTGTCGATACTTTTGCAGCTTTGGATATGTTCGAAGAGAATTTTTCCAATTTTTTGTCAATCGTTCTGTGATTTAATTCTTCGTTGCACAGTTCTTCAAGCTTTTCTGTGAATTTTTTTCCAGTGTTCTTTTATTCTGTTGGAAATTCTCAATTTTGAATTTTAGGGTTGTTAAAATTGGTCTGTGGTCACTGATTGCACTTTTCAGAATTTTCCATTGTATTGTGGGTGCGATGTTGTAATTTATCGCTGTGATGTCTATTGCGGATTCTGTGCCTGTGGACTTGGATAGATAGGTGTTATTTTCGTTATTTAACGGTGTAAGGTCGAGGTCGGTTAGCATGTCCTCAACCTGCTGACCTTTGTTATCCTGGACAGGTGATCCCCAATTGGTCTTTCGGCGTTAAAATCACCAAGTATGATTGCGATATCCGAAGACGCTTCACTTAATGTCTCTATCAGGCCTGTATTGATGTTAGTATTATCGTGGTGATAAACATTTATGATTGGAATTGTTTTATCTGTAAGATAGATTCCTATTGACTGAGCCTCTGTCGTGATTTCTCTAGGCTTACTTTGATTATAGGCGATTTCCTTAAATTTGATTTCTAAGGTTTTAATCAAAACGGCAAGTCCTCCTCCGAATTTTCCCGGTCTGTCCTTTCGTAGTGTTGTATAATATTTGATATTGAATCTCAGAATCTTATTCAATTTTGTCCCCTGAGGACAAGAAATATGTACATTGAAGAGAAGACAAGTCAGCTCTTTATTTTACTCTGGGTACCATTTATATTGAGTTGTAGTAGATTGAATTGTGTCCTCGTAGTAGATTTCTCATCATGAGCTCAAGCTGCAGCCCCTGACGCGGCGGTTACCCCGGACGCGGTAGCATTACTGGAGATATCAGTTTTGCTCTTAATTTGAAAATGGGTGCCGTTGCAACGTTAGTCATCTTGGAAACGAACCAGAATTTGGTCAAATATTCCAAGGGTCCAGGGGGGACCGCAAGGAGGTGTGGTCGGACTTCTCCCCTTCCCCCTGGAATGCCGTCACTACAGGATAAAGCACTCTTGGTGAATTTTTTAAATTGTGACTCAGAATCTGCCACTGAAGCTTTACGAGCGTTTCGTTCCTTTAAAGATATTCGAAGCGGTAAAGGACCCATGAGTTGCTATTCTCTAAAGCGATTGATAAAAAGTTTTAGGAAACTGGATCTCTTGAAGCAAAACCTCGGAGTGGAAGACCATCGACATGCAAGTCAGTGGCTGTTACGGTTTTTCAGAATGATGAAGCTATTGAAACGTTATCCACGTATGGAGAAGTAAGTGCTAGACAAGTTTCTCGACAAACAGGGATTTCGTATGGAACAGTTTGGAGAGAACACACATTTAGGATTTTTCTATAAAAATACCCTAACAAAATTCAAAGTTTTCACGAGTTGAAAGTGTGCGATTTTGAGAAGCGTCAAGAATTCGCTGCATGGGTTTTCCGGCAAATTGATATTGATGAAAACTGGCTGTCAAATGTTCTAAGAACAGATGATGCTCACTTTTATCTAAAGGAGGAATTTAACATTCAAATCTGCCTCATTTTGACAACAGAAAACCCTAGGATTTTTACAGAAATACCACTTCATCAGCACATAGTTACAGTTTTGTGTGGGTTCACTTCTTCTTTTATTATTGGGCCATTTTTCTTTGAAAAAAATCAATGGAAGAATTTTAAAAACCGTTTTTTCTAACTTGGTGAACGTTATGTTCAACTTTTGAAAGAAAAGGGTATTCCCATATTGCAGGACAGACAAGCACTAAGCGAAATAACATTCATGCAAGTTGGAGGACCTCCTCATATCTCCCGCGGTGCCAAACAATTGCTGAAGGATACGTTCGGTGAAATTCGTTGATAAGTCGCCACTTTATATACCAGTGGCCTCCAATATCACCAGACTTGACGCCTTACAATTTCGGTTATGGGGGTACATTAAGTCGCGTTTTTATCGATGCCGGCTTACCACATTGGCCATGTTGAAGGCTTCTATCAGATGGCACGTTTTTTAAATTTCAAAATTTTATTTGTGACCATTCTGTCATCTATCGTCTGCAGGCGGTGTTTGAGAATGAAGGGCGCCACATTGAGCAAGGATTGTGACCTAATATAAGAGAGAAGGCAGTTACCTCATGTGTTATATTTTGCAGCTCTTTGTTTTGGGTTATGGAATAATAAATTCTGTCCTCACATCTTGAATCATTTTTTTCTGTGAACAGTAATTTTTTGTTTGTCATTTGCCCACATCTTATATTATGTCGTGCAGGCCAAAGTGTTATAACTTCTCGAATAACACTGGTATACACAATTTTATCCCTTATGTTTAGTTTATCGCTTTTCGCTCATTAGAAGAAATAGCATAAGGAATATTCTCTGTATCCCCCCCCCCAACTTTAGAAATTTTGCGCAAAAAATAATACAAAATGATTTTACTACCACTTTTTTCAACGCAAAAGGTCGATTTAAAAATGATTTTTTTTGAGGGGATACATTTTCAAAATTATGTACAGTATAATAAACAATGATAACATTTGACAAACCCATAGGATATTTGGAATAAAGTAACGACAAATATATTTTGTCACTCCCCTCTATATTTCATTTTTGGATCATGACAAATATCCAGTTAAATAGTCAAGTGTCGCCAATTAGTCAAGAAACTATACATTCCTTATAGCACGAAATCCTATTAGTAGTGCCATCATAATTTTTGGTACTATATTAACATTTCAAAAATCGTGTATTGATATCAGTAGTTATTTTCAAACATTCAATCTATTTCAAAAAACTCCATCTAAAATATAAATATTTTTTGCTACATGTTTTAATTTGCATATACCTATTTTACATATCTCAGATTGTATTTAAAAATCGTCAACCAATTCTTCTAACTTTTGGCGAAATGGTGTTTTATTAATTTATCATTTGATATTATTAGGGTTCTTTCCTGGTATTCAAAAAGAAAAAATACGTGTCGTTCAGTTATAGTTTTCAATTTATCAAACAATTTGGCCGCTGAATCTCTGATTCTGGTAGAGCGCCATCTAGCGAATAAAGTTGTAACTAAAATCAATTTCGAATTTTTCATTATTTGCCATAAAAAATCCCATTGCATCCGGAACACAATGGTGTTTACCGCATTGCTCTAGCGCAAATATTCGCGGAGTTATTAATTTTTAAAGTTGTGCGGGACTTTTGGATCACCCTGTATATATGTTTACTAAGGATAATTTAAAAATTAATAATTTCTAGTATGAATCTTCAGTTAAAAATATTTTTTCCCCCAAGAATTTATAAATCAATAAAAGAAAAAACTTTCAAGTTTTACAAAATATCGTTCAATATAAAAAAAAAACATTTTCAAATATAAGAAATTTAAACTAATTTTGTTTCTTTTGAAATCAAAACAATTTTCTACTGCCTTACTCCTTCTTCTTTCTTATCTTCACACTGGATGAAGTAGAATGCGTCTACCTTTGTCATTAAGACTGGAAGCACTACTCAGTGGCAGGCCGACTGAAATTATAAAATAATTATAAAATTTTAACATTGTAGTAAGGACAGTAGAAAATTGTTATATTTCAAAAAGAAACATACGCGTCAAAATTAGCTTAAAATTCTTATAATAGATGAGTGCTCTCTAAGGCATCATATTAATATTTAGTTATAAGAAAATATTGTGAGAGATATACTTCAGATATTTTATAAAAATAAATATATGATTTTATATATAAACAAAATATATATGTACCTTATATTTATCTATAACTATTTGTGACAAAAATCACACCTAAACACACCAATTATACAAATGGAAAAAAGTCATTTAGTAAAACAATTTCCTTAAGTGAAAAGTGCATCTACGCATTTCTCAAGCAGACGATGGTATTGACCTCTGTAACAAACGACATCCTCTCTACGCCATTTTTTAACCCCAGTTGACAAAACAAGTAAAAAAACACGAAACACTTCCTTTAGACAATTGGTCTCAACTTATTTAGAAAACAAAGAAAAATATAGTTCTTCGTAGAAAAAAAAGATTGGCAACACTGGATTCACAGAATATTAGTAATATTGAAGATAGAGGTTGTCTGATTAGCATTCATTGTTCTAAAAAATACAATTAAAATACAAATACTTGTAAAAGACCCTATATCCAGAAAATAAGAACGTCCTTGAAATCTCAGATACATTTATAACGCTTTGCTAAATGATTTTATTTTTTCCTGAGGAGGACAAAAGATTTTTGTCGAAACGTTGAGTAAATAAAAACAATTTCTATCCGAAGTGAATTTTTTAGAATTTTTTATTCTTCTATTTTAAGACTTTTTTTTGAAGCTTCGGGAGTCCGGGTTACACTTACAGTTACTAGTTACTTTTTGAACGAAATATACTCTAAATTTATATTTGCATATTCATTTAAAATTCGAGTATAAAAATGGTTTAAAATGAATCAAATATTTAAATTTTCTATGATATTTAAGAATTTGAATATGCAGTAGAACCTCTCTGTAAAGGACAACACATAATTGCAGAGTCAAAGTGTCCTTTAGGAAGAGATATTCTCTTACTGGAGAGTTGTTAAATAGTAAAAATGGTAATTTTGCAGTTAAAACTGTCTTTTGCAGAGAGGTGTCCGCTAAAAGGAGGTTCTACTGTATATATATATTATCTCAATATTTATATTAGTAAACACGACATTAATGTTAGTGAAATAAACTAAAAGGTAAATATGTAAATGGATATACTGAATCTAAAAATTTAGAACAATAGAAAAATGGTTTACAGAAATTTGATATAGTAAAAACTGGTAAAATGAATAATAATGAAGATATAAACTGAATTCTACACCAGGAATATGATTTAAAAATAAGTGAATCAATATTGTGTGTGGAACGAAACATTAAATATATAAAACGATATTTAAATAAAAACTATATAACAGTGTAAAAACAGGTTTGAAAAAACGCGGCA
>CP092873.1:75839178-75864850 GCA_030710605.1 Cordylochernes scorpioides
TCCCTTAATGTATTGTGTATGCACTCTCTAGATCAATTACCTCTGTTAACTACACATCCGGGGAGTTAACTATCCAGTAAGTGTAGTTAACTATCCAGACAGTGTAGTTAACTATCCAGACAGTAGTTAAGGGGAGAAAGAAGAGGGATCGAGGTCGGAGGTTTAAAAGTGTAATCACCTCGGGCAGCTGGCGGTAAAAATACTTCGCCGTCCCACATCCGCCACTTCCGCTGGGTGGCTTTGTCTTATCTCCCCCTGTCCCATCTCTTTATCGGTGCCCATCTCTCTACCTGTGCCCATCCCTGTCCCATCTCTCTACCTGTGCCCATCCCTGTCCTATCTCTCTACCTGGTCCTGTACCCATCCCTGTCCCATCTCTCTTCCAGGTCCTGTGCCCATCCCTGTCCCATCTCCCTACCTGGTCCTGTGCCCATCCCTGTCCTATCTCTCTACCTGATCCTGTACCCATCCCTGTCCCATCTCTCTTCCAGGTCCTGTGCCCATCCCTGTCCCATCTCCCTACCTGGTCCTGTGCCCATCCCCGTCCCATCTCCCTACCTGGTCCTGTGCCCATTCCTGTCCCATCTCTCTTCAGGTCCTGTGCCCATCCCCGCCCCATCTCCCTACCTGGTCCTGTGCCCATCCCTATCCCATATCTCTTCAGGTCCTGTGCCCATCCCTGTCCCATCTTTGCACATTTCTAGGCTCTCTTCTCCATTCTTGTGAACATTTCTAGGCTCTTTTCCCCATTCTTGTGCACATTTCTAGGCCCTCTTCTCCATTCTTGTGGACATTTCTAGGCTCTCTTCTCCATTCTTGTGAACATTTCTAGGCTCTTTTCCCCATTCTTGTGCACATTTCTAGGCTCTCTTCTCCATTCTTGTGGACATTTCTAGGCTCTCTTCTCCATTCTTGTGAACATTTCTAGGCTCTTTTCCCCATTCTTGTGCACATTTATAGGCTCTCTTCTTCATTCTTGTTCATATTTCTAGGCTCTCTTCTCCATTCTTGTGCACATTTATAGGCCTTCTCCCCCATTCTTGTGCACATTTCTAGGCTCTCTTCTCCATTCTTGTGCACATTTCTAGGCTCTCTTCTCCATTCTTGTGCACATTTCTAGGCTCTCTTCTCCATTCTTGTGCACATTTCTAGGCTCTCTTCTCCATTCTTTTGCACATTTCTAGGCTCTATTCTTCATTCTTGTGCACATTTCTAGGCTCTCTTCTCCATTCTTGTGCACATTTCTAGGCTCTCTTCTCCATTCTTGTGCACATTTCTAGGCTCTCTTCTCCATTCTTGTGCACATTTCTAGGCTCTCTTCTCCATTCTTGTGCACATTTCTAGGCTCTCTCCTCCATTCTTGTGCACATTTCTAGGCTCTCTTCTCCATTCTTGTGCACATTTCTAGGCTCTCTTCTCCATTCTTGTGCACATTTCTAGGCTCTCTCCTCCATTCTTGTGCACATTTCTAGGCTCTCTCCTCCATTCTTGTGCACATTTCTAGGCTCTCTTCTCCATTCTTGTGCACATTTCTAGGCTCTCTTCTCCATTCTTGTGCACATTTCTAGGCTCTCTTCTCCATTCTTGTGCACATTTCTAGGCTCTTTTCTCCATTCTTGTGCACATTTCTAGGCTCTCTTCTCCATTCTTGTGCACATTTCTAGGCTCTCTTCTCCATTCTTGTGCACATTTCTAGGCTCTCTTCTCCATTCTTGTGCACATTTCTAGGCTCTTTTCTCCATTCTTGTGCACATTTCTAGGCCCTCTTCTCCATTCTTGTGCACATTTCTAGGCTCTTTTCTCCATTCTTGTGCACATTTCTAGGCTCTCTTCTCCATTCTTGTGCACATTTCTAGGCTCTCTTCTCCATTCTTGTGCACATTTCTAGGATATCTTCTCCATTCTTGTGCACATTTCTAGGATATCTTCTCCATTCTTGTGCACATTTCTAGGCTCTCTTCTCCATTCTTGTGCACATTTCTAGGATATCTTCTCCATTCTTGTGCACATTTCTAGGCTCTTTTCTCCATTCTTGTGCACATTTCTAGGCTCTTTTCTCCATTCTTGTGCACATTTCTAGGCTCTTTTCTCCATTCTTGTGCACATTTCTAGGCTCTCTTCTCCATTCTTGTGCACATTTCTAGGCTCTCTTCTCCATTCTTGTGCACATTTCTAGGATATCTTCTCCATTCTTGTGCACATTTCTAGGCTCTCTTCTCCATTCTTGTGCACATTTCTAGGATATCTTCTCCATTCTTGTGCACATTTCTAGGCTCTCTTCTCCATTCTTGTGCACATTTCTAGGATATCTTCTCCATTCTTGTGCACATTTCTAGGCTCTCTTCTCCATTCTTGTGCACATTTCTAGGATATCTTCTCCATTCTTGTGCACATTTCTAGGCTCTCTTCTCCATTCTTGTGCACATTTCTAGGATATCTTCTCCATTCTTGTGCACATTTCTAGGATATCTTCTCCATTCTTGTGCACATTTCTAGGATATCTTCTCCATTCTTGTACCCATTGCTGTCCAGAACATCTTTGTACTCATCAATTACCTAGCCTGTACACATTTCTTTGCTCTCTACTCCCCTAACCTATTTCTATACCATCTTATCAATCTGTGTCTATTTCTCTCTACTATTTGCACATTTCTCCGAACTGTACCCAATTTTTACCTTTTGATATATTTTCACTCATCTTGGTTATCATTTTATTTATTTATATAACACACACTTCACCAATAATAAACTTATTTATCAAATTTATACCTATCAAGGTACCCATTCATATTTACATACCCTCCATTATCTCCCGTAACTCTGAACAATATCGCTAGCCTTTCCTTTGATTTATATTTCCTGATATTCTTATCTTGTATAGTTCTTTCAAATCTTTTTTATCTAATTCATTATAAATATAACAGTCAAGAATAAAATTTGTCATAGGCACGTATTTTTCTTATTCATAGATTCAGTATATAATATGGCTAAATATATATTTATATATATGGGAAAATATAAAAATTATTGTTAAAGTTTATCATCCTCCCTTGATTTTTTTTTTGGCAAAATTGTATTTTATATTTTAGGTAATTATGCTCAATATATGTTTATATGAAAATTTGAAACTATTATAGACACGTATGTTTCTTTTTAAAAATAAACAATTTCTACTGCCCTTACTGCAATGAAAATTTAATGGGAGTACCTGACCCATCAGCGATGAACCCTTCCAGTAATTCTTGATCGCAGTAGGGGCAGTAGAGTTGTTTAATTCTCAAAAAGAAACATACACGTCTATAATAGTTTCAAATTTTCATAACAGATGACACGCTAATGCATCATAATATGTAGGCGGAACACTGTGGGTTCGATTCCCATCCCTGGACACTTTTATTTTTCCGTTTATCATTACTTTTCACAATTCATCCTTTCATACTTCAATTCTAAGGTTAGAAACAATCGATATTTCTCCTTGGAATAAATTTTGATTTTTTGTTGAAAAGAAACTTATCCGGGATAATCTCAAATGTCGTTTTACAATCACAAGCCGCATTATATTGTATTATAAATTTTGAGGTTATACCAAGATATCCTTTTATATGATGTTAAAGAAGGAGATATATTCATTAAAAATATAGATATCAAAAGAGCACAAAATTACAAAATTTATTTTTACAATGAGTTTCTTTTTATTACAAAACGCTAGCTTTCAAGTGATAATCGCTCTTCAACGGGCTTAATAACACATCAACTATATCCTATAAGAAATATTTACAAAAACATACAGCGTGGATATTTACAACTGAAATTTTAAATTTATATGTAATTTAACAATATTATGGACTATAACATTGTTAAATTACACATCAATTTGAAATTTCAGTTGTAAATATCCACGCTGTATGTTTTTGTAAATATTTTATGTAAGATATAGTCGATGCTTTATTAAGCCCGTTGAAGAGCGATTATCACTTGAAAGCTAGCGTTTTGTAATAAAAGGAAACTCATTGTGAGAAAATATTTTGTAATTTTAAAACTTTTTTTACAACATTTTATCATGAATAGAGCACAATACGTTGTCAGATAGAAATATAGAAAATAACGTTTCCAGACGCCTTTCGTTTATATTATAATACATATTTTCATTGAAACATTAGTTAAATGATAGAAAATATTTAAATATAATTTTATTTAGTCTCAAATAAGAATGGACTAATATATATTTATCTTATTTCCCAATATAAATATATAAATCTTTAATTTAAAAGGCATATATTGGATCAAAATATCATTTATTTTACCAATATTTCAATAGGCGCTAAAATAAATGATATTTTGATCCAATATATGTCCTTTCTAATTAAAATCTATTTATGGATTGCTCTATTTTAAAAAATATATATAAAAATGTAAGACGATATATATTTGGGAATATATAATTTATTTTATTTATTTTTGACTGTCTTCCGCGTCATTAAGGCAAAGTGTGAGCCAATGAAAAACCTGCCTGCCCCACAATAACCACGTGATGGAAATAGATTAGGGCGATGTATTTATAAATAACATTGGAGAAGTCGAGATTGGCCTGTTGTGCAATGGGGGGAGGAGGCCGCCATTTTGTTACACACGGTCAAATATTATTATTCTCCTTTCATTGAATTAATAAGGATATTATATATAGTTTTTTTTTCTCTTGGGGCACTTATACTGTATTGTATGTATCTTACTAGAAAAATTTCCGAGCCACACCTATAGAAAAACTGTAAGGTTTTAAACCTAATGTTTTATCGATATAATAAAAAAGAAACATTTCCCTATTGTTTGGGGGATTTTTGCTAGAATAGTTAACTGCTAATCAGAGAGGTATGGCAGATTGACCTAACCTAACCTAACCAAACCCTCCCAAAGATTTCCATTGCAGTAACTACAGTAGAAAGTTTGTTTTATTAGAAAAAAAAATCGTTCAAATGTTTTTATTTCTTCATCTATAGAGGACGCACTAATATATTGCACTCAATACCAATGTAGCTTATACAATTAATAAGGGAACCAAATAGCCGCAATACAGAATCGCAGATGGCCTTCCCTTCTAGTTGAATATGCACAATTTTACATAATTACATCCTTAATTGGCAAAGAACCAAATTTTTCATCAGTTAGATATTAATTGTTAATGAGTTGGTCATCTAAAATTGATTCAAATCGCTTGAACAGTAAAATATATATCTTCAAAACTAACTACAGTTTAAGATTTGATTTGCATTATACCCTTATGGACAAAATCTGAGGAAGTTTCGTCTTTTACCATGTATATCGGGATTCATACAATAACTCTGAAAGATATTACAGTGGCCTTAATTGAAGACACACGAAATAACCAAGTGTGAACACTCATAAGAAAGTTTTAACATTCAGCATGTATATCGGGATTCAGACAATAACTCTGAAAGATATTACAGTGACCTTTATTGAAGACATACGAAATAACCAAGTGTGAACACTCATGGCCAAAACTTAAGGAAGTTGCGCCTTTTAGCATGTATATCAGGATTCAGATAATAACTCTTACTTTTGCACTTACAAATTTTCTAGAGCCAGAAAAACCTTAAGGAAGTTGTACATTTCAGCATGTATATCGGGATTCAAACAATAACTATGAAAGATATCACAGTGACCTTTATTGAAGACACACGAGATAACCAAGTGTGAACACTCATGGACAAAACTTAAGGAAGTTGTACATTTCAGCATGTATATCGGGATTCAAACAATAACTATGAAAGATATCACAGTGACCTTTATTGAAGACACACGAGATAACCAAGTGTGAACAAAATTGTCTTTTATCTATGAGTATGTTTATTCTAGTCCCGCACGAGATAAACGCTTTTAATGTTTACAAAGTTTATTTTTCGTCAATGAAAGGTAAAAGAAATCCAAAATATGGAATTAATTTATATAAAAATATGGCCTTGATAAATTATTCATATTTTTGCTTATCTCTAGTACACGTTGAACAGGCGATGATAATAATGGTGGGTAGATGTAGGCGACTACTTTTAATGTAAGTGCACCACATGTCTACGCATGTGAAAAGCAGTTAGACTTTGCACTTACAAATGTGACAGAGCCCCGTAAAGGATAATCCCTATATATATAAAAGTCAGTGTATGTATGTATGTCGGCTATACACGTTCACAATACGTAACTAATCTGACTGAAATTTTAACAGTATATAGAGTAGAATCTGGAAAAACTTATAGTGAAAATTCAGGTCTCTATCCCGAATATTCTTCGAGTTATTTGCAAATTGCGTTGCAAATGTGCCTTTTCGCTCGCAAGCAGCGCCTCTAGCGGTGAAGATGGGAAGTAATATCAGCTGACCTAATGTACATGTAAAACGTGTTTTAACAAGACATAGAGAAAAATCTGGAAAATATATTTATCGGATTTTTAGCCAATAAAAAATAAAATTGACAGGTTCTGGGCAAAAATAGTTGTTTTTTAGTCAGAAAATGATTATGACAATATTGCTGTATTATGTTTGATTATCAGATACAAAATTACATCGGGAAAAAAATCCAAAAAGCAGAGACCACGGGTGAAACCAGTTCATTTTTTTGTACGCAGGAACAAAATTCTAACAGAAAAACATTCATTCGAGCAGAAAACAAAAGCCAGATCATCTTTCTATAAAAATATCGCTTCTCAGACACAAAGTTTGGAGCGGGACATTTCACAAGAGTGACATCCACGGCGCCAATTTATAATTGTAACGAATAGTATTTGAAAATCAAAATAATATAATTTTAAAATATCGTTGTGAAAATTTACATTTTTATTTTTATATTTTAAAAACACACAAAGTTTGGAGCGGGACGTTTCACAAAAGTGACATCCACGGCGCCAATTTATAATTGTAACGAATAGTATTTGAAAATCAAAATAATATAATTTTCAAATATCGTTGTGAAAATTTACATTTTTATTTTTATATTTTAAAAACACACAAAGTTTGGAGCGGGACGTTTCACAAAAGTGACATCCACGGTGCCAATTTATAATTGTAACAAATAGTATTTGAATAAAAACATTTAATCGGGTAAAACACGGGCGTTGCCCGGGTCATTCGGCTAGTATATAATAAAGGAGTAAATAACGGGTAGATAAAATGTAGTGAAAGATATATATTTGTATATGTATATAAGTTTCTACATGTTTTATTTACTGTAAAAATTATCTATTATTTTGTCTCATAGTCTATAATAGATGGAAAGTAAAAAATATATATATTTTCCGAAAGCTTATCCTTTCTCATTTAGGAAGTAATAAAAGAATTTTACACGCATATGCTAATATGAAAATTCGAAACTATTTTAGATGCGTAAGATTATTTTTGAAATTAAACAATTTCTACTGCCCTTACTGCAATGGAAAAATTAATGGGAGGGCCTGGCTCATCAGTGGTGAACCCTCCCAGCGGTTTCGCCAGTAATTGTTTAATTTCAAAAATAATCTTACGCGTCTAAAATAGTTTAGAATATTCATAACAGATGGCGCGCTAGTGCATCATAATATGAAAATATATATTTAATTATTCATATATATAATCATAAATATATTTCTATATCTATATATATTATTTTAATAAAATGATATTTCTGTTGATTTTTGATTATCTTGAGGATTATGCTATGTTAACGCAGTCTTGGTTAAAATCTTGAAAGAATAATATAATAAAAATAGCGAAGATTAGAATTAGCTTCTAATTGAGCTTATGGAATATAGAAAACATAATTTGAGAAAAGTATGCCTGACTTAAGGTGTAAGAATAAAAAAAAATGAAAAACTTATTTACATAATGTACAAAAGATTTGAGCCGGCCATCGGGAAACAACAACAATGAGTTTATATAGGGGAAGCGTGATCTTTGGCAGTCGATTTAACAGAGTATTTGAATTTATGAAATGTAATTTTAAATAAAATATTATTTTAATATAACATATTTTTATGATATTAGTTTATATTTTGAAGATAGATAATTATATTGGGTTTTGTGAATGTTGTAAAATATATCTTAGCGGAGATTTTGTATCTAGCAGACGACACTAAGTCTTGTGACAATTTGTTAATGAAGATGGTGACATCTAGAGACTAATTGGACATTTTTGTTACCACATCGGTGTCAGATTGTTTCCGCATCTTTATTTTTAATTAACAGATTCTCTCATCGTCGATTTGCATGTCGACATAGGAGGTGTTGAGACAGCTTCCTTAAAGAGGCCGTAGGGATTTACACTTATGTAATAGGTTTTCTCATCTCTTTTCCTTTAGGGTCAATCTGGAGGATTACAGTCTCCTTCATTTGCATAGATGATTTGCATAGGGAATACACATTGATTAGGATGCAAAGTCGTGTAAAAGATAGAAAGATGAAAAAGTCAAATTTTCTCACTTTCATAAGATTGTTGGATTAAAAAAGGGTATCTATTATATATAAATTATAAATAAAAATATTTTCTTAGGTTGTTGAAGGGTACATGAGTATTTAACGATATTGTTTTGCAGTCGTGGTAATAATGCTAAAAATAGTTCAGATCATTATTGCTTTAATTTTTGCTTATCAAACATAATTAGAGAAAATTTCTGCCTGTCTTAAGGCGAGTAGAACAAGGAAAAAAAAAACTTATTTACATAATTACATATGGTTTGAGCCGGCCATCGGGAAACAACAACAAATGGTTATATCAACACAAAGCGTGACCTCTGGCGGTTGACGTAACAGAATATTTGAATCTATGAAATATATTTAAAATAACATAATTTTTAAATAATACCTTTATATAACATATATATATATATATATATATATATTAAAAATGGCATATCCTGACCAGGAGCACATGTGCTTTTCAGAAGGCAGAGCGCCATCTGGTGGAACAGAAATCAACTATTCATTGATTTAGCCTGTTCCCTGATATTTGGCCAACCCAATTTCTTGATAAATCAAGAAAAGCCATCCACGAACGCGTTTCGCGCTTTTGGCGCTCGTCAGCGTGGAGTAGGCTGAACCATTGCGACCAAAAAATAATTTTTGATCCCAATGGCTTCCTGAAAAACCAAGAAATGGGTATTTAAGGCCAAACTTGCGTAAATACGCTTAGCACATTAAAAAACGAAAGAAAAAAATAAAAGATAAAAAGATCAGGTGTTGATATCAGGTATATATATATATATATATATTGAGTTTAATTAATTGTTCCCACAGAGTATATATATAAGATCACAAGTAAATAAGCGCTAACCGTAAAAAGATAAGTTTCTCTTTGTTTACTATGTTATATTTTGTTTTCTCTCTTGTAAATCAATAATGTTTGATTAATCTTCTTGGAATCTGTATCTTTGAAAGGTCTAAGCAAAGTCAACAGTATCCTTTATTAATGTCTTGACTGAGATTATTCGGCTGAGATAATGTATACTGAACAAAGAGAATATGCAAATTAGTCTGTTAGCATAACCATTTGCATATTTACAGAGTGAAACTATCACAATAACGTCATACAGAAACTTACCTTTATTATTAGTCAGCTTGATTGATTAACTACTGGGGAAACGTATGCGGAAAACATAAATGGATTATGCAAATCAAATTGTTATCAGATATATTTGCATATTCCAGATTTTAAGCTAAGACAGTTTTCCTTCTGGCACATCTCTATATAGTGTCAAAGTTTCATATGGCTAGTTCGAGTATTGTGAAAACGTATAAGAAATAAAGTTATACATTTTTCTTATTTACAAAAGAATATTATTTATCTAGGCTATAGACCAATGAGTTGGCTTCGCCCGGGTTTTTCTTTGCTGAAGTTTGACCAATCATTACTATAAAGTTGTCCCAAAAATTCGTGTTTTTCTTATTAATTGACGAATAATATTATTACGGCGAATAAATAATAATACATAATACAAAGACATTATTAATAACGGCAAATAATATTGGTATTTCAATTTCTTGCAAGTGTTTACGAACTTTTGGGATAACCTTGTATTTGAACAAAAAAAGCTTATTATTGTTACTCCTCCTACTAATGACAATTATATTGAATGTAGAACTTCCTTAATTATATATTATTATACTTTTTTAACGCTCCGTTAATAATCAAATTAACATATTTTCTGAAGAATTTGCATAGATGGTTGATACTGTGACATTGATTCCTACTAGATATAAATTTATATGGAGTTTTATTAAGATAATTCTAATATTCTGGATATATATGGGTAAAGAAAACACATATACAAACACAAATATTCAATTTAATCTTATTACTGATGTCTTTTCTAGCAAAACCTCTTCTAAAAGTATATCTATGAATTCTATATTTTATATTTATTCATATATTTATCCTTATTTAATCTTATTTATTCATATTTATTCAATACTAGCGGACGTACCCGGCTTCGCCCGAGGTTTTACCCGAGTAAAGGTTTGTCTAACGAACATTTGTTAAAACAATTCTCTATAAACTTATATAAAAAAAGAGATATATTTTGATAATTTGAAACTCGTAAATGTGAATCTCTCGATAAAGTGAACATTTTTTCCCGGTCCCTGTGTGCCGTGTCATCCTGAATTTTGTCTTTCATAATTTTCTACATTACAAAATCATCGTTTTATCTAGTGAACATATTTTCCCGGTCCCTTGATAAATACTCGATAAGTTGAATAAAATCATGGTCGTGAATCTCTCGATAAAGTGATCATTTTTTCCCGGTCCCTGTGTGCCGTGTCATCCCGAATTTTGTATTTCCTCGATAAAGTGAACATTTTTTACCGTTCCCTGTGAGCCGTGTCATCGTGAATTTTGTCTTTCCTAATTCTATACATTACAAAATCATCGACACGGGATATCATTTAATGTTGTCTAAAGGGGGTTAAGAGAGCAGTCTCTTTCAAATGAAAAATGCTTTAATTAAGCAGATGTTTAAAGTATAATATATGAGAGAGGCAATCTTACAGGTTGTCGACGCTGTAAAATCCCCAGAGAGAGTGTTTTTGTAGCATCATGCTGTGACTCACACGATTACCCAAGGTCATCAGAAGCAGCAAACTAAGCCTATCTCCGTCTCAATGGCGGCGCTGCTTGCGAGTTAAATATACAAATCTGCAAATAACTCTAAAGATATTCAAGATATTCAAGAAATTATTTTTCGTAAACCTTTCCGGGGATACACCTAATAATATCCCAAATTTTCACGGCGATTGGATGTATGGTTTTTGAATCCATAGAGGACACACACACACACAGACAGACAGACATTCAATTTTATATATATATAGATTGTATTCAATCATATATATAAACTTATATGAACATTGAAATAACGTAGTTTCAATCTCAATCTCTTCTAAAAGTCTTTAGTAGACCTCTTCATCATTGAATCATAAAGAAGCGTTATGATAAGAATAATTCACATTTCCCTGTATTAAACTATATTGTCAAGGAGTTCCATCCAGATGGGACACCTGTCAATCATCCCTGGACCCTGGGGGGAACCACAGATGTGAGGGGTTCTCGGAATCTGATCTGCAAATAAGGAAAACGGGACCCCTTGGTGGCCGACGACGCTCATTAATTTTACCTTGGGGTAAGTTGTATTATTATCTGACTCTCTCTCTCCCTATAAATATCTATTGTAAATAATTTTATTGGAGAACTAGAAGGTGAATACCCTTTATAATAAATTATTTATTACCAAATTTGCCTTTGCTTTATTTATCTCCGCGACAATATTGATTTGTAGTAAGATTCTTGTTTGTATCTACTATACTATATAATATCTATATTTAGAGAGAAAATATGGTTTTACGGACTAATGACCAAAGTGTAGACTATATAGACGTTTATGATTCTTTTCTCATGGAATAGGGTGTAGGGGTGCAGCTTTCGTTGATCATGGTACCATGATCCAGGCACACTTTGGTGAAAGTCTGACTTTGCCTGTATTTTGAGGCCGTCCCTAACATGGAAGCAGACAAAGGCAAACAGGACCTTTGGAAGAGGCCACTGCTTATTATAAAACAGCTCGAGGAGCATGAACTCATGGAATTCGTGTAATCTTTACACAAGGAGATAAGAAACAACAACAACATATGATTATTTTTAAAATTAAATAATATCTACTGCCCTTACTGTAATGGAAATATTAATGGGAGAGCCTGGTTCATCAATGGTGAATCCTCCCATTAATTTTTTCATTGCAGTAAGGGCAGTAGAAATTGTTTAATTTTTAAAAGAATCATACGCATCTATAATAGTTTCGAATTTTCATAACAGATGGCGCGCTAATGCATTCTAGTATGCTATAGAATAACTGTATAAAGCAATATCGCGCCATCTATATATAGCAAATGAAAACATTAAGACGCTAATGGTTTTTTTACCACACATAAATTACATTTCTACTGTCCTTACTACTCCTCTACATTCCTATAAGCATTATTGCTTTGTATTATTTATGCCTAAAAGGCCTTGTCTTTATTGTTTACGGAAGAGCATTACTCGATGCAAACCTTTATATGTTATTCTACTGTCCTAAAAGCTTATGTCCATAGTTTACTTAAATACCATTTCTGAGATTATACCATTCAGTATAACATATATAAGCAGAATGATCCAATACAGTATTAAAGATCTAAAGAAGCGGTCTGGTAGTAATCTACCGCTTTGGCGAAACCACTGGGAGGGTTCACCACTGATGAACCAAGCCCTCCCAATATTTTTTCATCGCAGTAAGGACAGTAGAAGTTTGATTTATTTGTGAAAGAAACATACGTGTCTTAATGTTTTCATTTGCTGTATATATAATTGATGGCTTGCTATTGGTTAAGAAGTGTTAATTGATCATAAGGATGGTGGTCAATGATTGGTGGAGAATAGTGATTGACGGTGTTCCACATTGATGATTGTTAGTTGATGACATTGATGCTAATTCACATCGCAAAAACGTTTTTTGATTTATCGCTGAAATATTTCACCTAAATTCTCCTGGATATATTAGCATTTGAATAATCTTTACCTAGTTACCACTATGCCTCTCTAAATTCAACTTTGCTCCTTATAAGAAGCTAAAAATATACATAATTTATACATATCTTTAAAATAGGTTCATTATATATATTATATAATCTAAAAACTCAAATTATTATATATTTAAAAAATATATATTTTATTTTTATTCGTTGATAATTCAACTTTTTGTTATCATCGTTTTTAGAATGACTTTCAATTTTGTTGTAAATATGCGTAGTTAACATATCTATATTTTTGAATCACTAATATAGGATTAACTTTATAAAATTCTATACAATGTGAAAATAACTAATGTGTAATATTTCCTCAAGTAATTGAAAATAAAAGCTACTTGATGGTAAATAATTTTTTTTTTTTATCACGACTGCACCTTCAACCCTTTATCTTATCGATCCTTTATCTAACAACAAACAAATTATTGATAATATATATATATATATAACTTTATGTACTATCAGTAAATTATAATAAAAAGCGTGTAGTAAAAGTGATATAATTTGAATTTTGTTTATAGTGTTTTTTACAATTTGAAATGAAAATTTATATAAAAGAGCTCTTTTTAAATTTATAGATTCTGTGAATCCAGAATAATTCTCTGATCAACTTATTATAATTTTATAACTAAGATTTCCATTTATTTTAAATTTCAAGGATTTATTGAAAATGAATAGAAAAAAAACTGCAACACATCTATTTTTATTGCTGAAATGTAAACTTTCAAACGACTCTCTTTCTCCTCTCTTCTTATTCAGATATTTGAAACAAATTCTTTAATAAATTAAACATTTGTTTGGATATCAGAATTTATTAAACAAATGTTTTTTTTTTTATCAAGAAAAAATATATTTTTAGAGTAACTAAAGGAAGATACTAATTATTACAGATATCTTCATTAAATCAACTTCCATCATTGCTTAACATACTGTAAATAACTACCTTGTGGTTTCTCTTCTATCTGCTTATGTTGTTGCTTATTTGTTTAATGGATATGTTTATTTAATGCTCTTTTTCTTAGTTGTTTATTTTTTTGACAATTCTTTTACCTACTCTACTACAATTATTGTAAATAGTTTCACGCGCAATTATCCAGTTCGGATATAGCGTGTCTTGTTTGCAACTGGTAATAAATAAAAAGGAAGATTGATGACACTAAATCTTACATTTTCAATAATTTGTATTTAAATATAAATGGGGACCAATAAATAAACATCAAACGATAGTTCATTGCCAATTTTTGTTCGTCTGTAAACATAGGTAATCCATCTTATAAATATAATCCGAAAATATTCATTAATGTCAATATTTTCTAATTGTTTACTTTCAATTTCAAACTTCAAGTTACCAAAATTATTTTAACAACAAAAATATTTGGTCAACAATTAATTTATAATAATAATAGTTTTGAAAATAGAGCAATCCATAAATAAATCTTTAAATAAAAAGGCATATATTGGATCAAAATATAATTTATTTTACCAATATTTCAGTTGGCTGAACGCCAACCTTTTATCAAGGTATTAAAACATTTTAATGTGTGTCACACATTAATATTTTATAACACATTTATAAAGGTTGGCGTTCAGCCAACTGAAATATTGGTAAAATAAATTATATTTTGATCCAATATATGCCTTTTTAATTAAATAATAATAGTATTATATATTTTATATACGAATAATATATATATGAAAACGATTAAAAATAATGTCAATTTAATACTATTAAACTGAATAAGAATAGACATTTTTCTGTAATAAAAAATACATTAATTGAATTTAAACTTTCATTAAAATATCAGTGAATATTTATAAACAGATGCAAGTTAAATTTGAATTAAACCACTTTCCTTTAATTAACAAACTTAGCTGACTCTTCCCACCGAGTTATAGCTCTGATTATTTAATCAATAGACAGCGTGGCCAATTCTCTTCGAATTAACGTCTAATTTAATCGGAGCTCCCGACACAAAAGGAGCATACCCGTTTGAGAACAACGCACCTCAAACAACCACTCAAAAGTTAATTGATATTTCTTTGTGCAAATGTTGCCCTCAAGCCTTTGGGTTAAGTACATTTTTAATTAATAATTAATTTAATATTTTGTGAAATTTTTTCTTATATTAAAAAAATTAATTATAATTTTTTTTACAAGCAAATGTTTATATAACTTAGCTTAATTTTCTCTATATGTACTTTAACAATTGAGAGAGTTCTTTGATAAAATCATAATGAAATTAGAAGTAAATATTTTAATTATCCTTTGTATTTATATTGTAACAAAGTATTTATTATTTTAGCAGAGTATTATTCTTTTATGTTTATATTTTACTATACTCTGTACACTTCACTCTTTTGCTTATCTTTTGTTTATCACTCATAGTTTGTTCTTGCCTAAAATAAATGGTTATCTCACCCCGAAGTAGGTATTCCTTAATTTTCCACGTGGCAATATTTATATAGTGACAATTAAATATCTATTTTTAAAATCTCCATAACTATATAATTCTTTGTTATAAAAACTTTAGACTGATTTTATATAATTTAGCATTGTACATTATATACACTCATGGATAAAATTTAAGGAAGTTGTACCTTTTAGCATGTATATCGGGATTCAGACAATAACTCTGAAAGATATTACAGTGACCTTTATTGAAGACACACGAGATAACCAAGTATGAATAACCTCCGTCTCCTTCAAAAAAAAAAAAAAAAGCAAACGGTGACATTGAAATAAGAAAATTTCTTAAGTTTTTGTCTCCAAAAGGGTATATTTATATAGCGAAAAAAAAAATTAAAGCCTAAATATAAATCTTTGTTATATAAACATTCGACTATTTTTATATTTTATAATTGTATTATAAATCTTTATAAAAACGACTTCTATAAAAATAGTTTTTGAACATGCTCATAGTACATTATTGGTATTAATCAAAACGATATATATAGGTTTATAAAATTAATAGTAATAGTAATTTTATATCGACATATATAATTATAGATATAAACTAATGAAAAAAAAAAAGTTTAAAACAACGTATATTTTATAAAATATAATATTATTTCTTAATTATAAATTATACATTGCAATGGAGATTGGTATTATTATATTGTTTTTTAGCTTTAGAATCAAAAGATACTTCTGTCTCTCTTTTTTTTTTTTTCTTTAACAGTAAATATTTTTATTATCTTGACGCTTTGACGAAAATCTTTGATACTCGTCAGGAGCAAAAGAATTAGAGCATTTGGCAAGGAGTTAAAATTTATTGAATAATTTTTAACGACTTGCCAAAATAATTTTATATATTTAATTTTCATTTTTTCCTGACAATGGCAAAAGATTTTTTCGAAACGTCGAGATAATAATAAGATTTACTTGACCGAAGTATCTTTAATTAAATATTTAAAAAAATGCCGGCCAGGCAAATTCTATTTTCATTATATTATTTTTTAATATATAATATTCTTTATTTTAGATCTATAGTTATGAATTCGTTTTATTTATTTAGTTTTTACCTGTGAATATTTATTTAATCCGTCTTATTCCGTTTTTACCTAAGTGTCGCCCTCAGCCTGAAGAAAAAGGTTATTTATTGAAATATTTTTAATCTTATTAAAATGTTTGTTGGTTTCTATTGTGTTTTGTGTGATTCTTCTATTTGCTTCAATGGTCTCTACTATTGGTGTTTTGGTGAAGCTTTCAGTTGTGAGTTATTTTCATTCTTTTGATACGTATATATTTCTTCAAAAGTGAGTTTGTTATTATTGATTGTGTGAAATAACGATGCTAATTTATGGTGGTATATTAAAATATTTTAATAAAGAATTCAGAAGACTGGTGTAGTTCTGAATCCGTTAATAAAACGTGCATCGTCCAATAAAAAATGATATAATTTTAAACAAACAAGCAAAAAAGGAAACATCCATATTTTCTATTTAATAAAAAAGCGACCATAAATAAATATTTATTTATGAAATAGTATCTAAGAAGGATATTGTATCCTAATTTGTTGCCTTAAATTACAAAATCGATTGTAAAAATATCATGTATCACTTTTGTCTTTTGATTATATATAAAAATTGTACCAAAATGTTTTTTTTTCTTCATATTATTATACATAAGAAAATAAAAGAGGAAAACAATATTTTATAAAAATAAAATACAACTATTATTTATACACAAAAACCATCTCAAAAAGTTAGAAAGTTATAATAAAAAAAGTTACACTAAACTTTGTCAGAAGCAGACGACTTTATGTGAAACTTTTATTTGAAAGGTAAAAATGGCGTTCAATCAAGAGGACGATTGTTGTTTCTTCACAGAGTAGAATTCTATGAAAAAATATCTGATTTATTGTCTCAATTGGCATATTATTTCTTTCGTTTTTCGTTTTTTTTACTGATGTAGTTCATTTATAAAAAGCTTTTGCTTTAAAGGAATTTATTATGTCGTTTGTGTGTATTGTGTTTTAAACTATATTTATAAAATTTCAAAAATTCTATTTTATTTTATTGTATTCTTTAAAGAATATATTTTCTTTTGTGTTTTACATGAAGAATATATAAATTTATTTGCAATATACGTGTTATTATTTATATATTTTCTCAATGTCTACCTATTATTTTATATTCCAAGATATATATAAAATTTTTACTGATATTAATAAATCTCTTTTATATTCCGAGAAAAATAAAAATTCAGTTTTTTCTTTCGAACTTTTGAGGAGCTGTAATTAAATAAGTCTGAAGTCAATAAATGCGAAAAATAAAAAAAGTCTTTCAACGTTTAAAAATGATTCCTTTTTGTTTTTAAAAGCAAATTTTCAGTCAATTTATAAAAAAATATATTCCTATTTATATCGAAATGAACACCCTTTTAATTGCTATTTACAATAACAACAAAGAGCCTTATTAAGACATTTTGGACTTATAGAGATTCTACAAGCACAGAAATGTAGGGTACATACAGGAATAATAGCAATAGTACCATATACCATGTTATTATTATTATTTTTAAAGCTAATCACATTTAATGGTAATGGGAAATGTATATGCAGGAAAACTTAATTAGGAATTCTAGGTAATTAATTGTTATTTATATTTTCTTCGTTCTTTGAAATATATTTTTCGTCAATTTTTCGACGCTCTACAAATAACAAGTCCATTTTATTAAGAATTGCCTCATTTTTATTTTCTTACCAATTTCTCCTATATATCTGTTTTTATTCTCATGCAAGTTTTTCCATTTACTCTTTGATTTCACTTTGTACGAGTGATGGTTAATCATATTTATCTATGAATGCATAAAAATCCTTTTTCATTTAAATCAAAATTCTTTTATTATATTTCTTTTCAAAATTTTTTAAAATCTTAGCATCCCACTTCTTTAACAAAATAAATTTATTTATTTTTGTATCATGATATTTATGTATAAATTCTCTCATTTAATTAAATAGGTATATGATTATAATTTGTTATATTTTTAAATAATATATTTGATTTTTATTTTGATCATATACTTGGATAATTCGTCTTTTTAATTCGAAAACATCTTTAATTCCAATATGTATCTTGGTCCCTAGAATTTCCTATAAATACAATTTTCGTTTTTATAATTCGAATTTTTGGATAATTGGAAATTTTTGTTGGTCCCATGAGCTTCGAATTATCCAAGTTTGGCTGTATTTTATTTTTTTTCTGTTTGAGTATATTAATTAATATAAATAAATGAATTCAATCAATATTCAAAGAAATATAGACATAGTAATACATATTAACACGATGTTGTAAATATAATAATAATATACATAGTTAAATTTTGAAACTATTAGTAATTAAGTTAACTATAAAGAAACAAAAATATCCAGCGCTAATAATTTTGAAATAATAGTATTCACGAATATTTTTTAGATTAAATGGATATATAAACGCACAAAATTTAATTATAAAAATCAATTTATGCTATTTATATTTAGTTTATCATTTTTAAATATTTAAAAGAAACAAATATATTCTTTCTATATATATATATCTATATATATATATCATAAATATATTAAATTTAAATTTATTAACTAATAAATAATCAAAATAATATTATAATGGTAGCCTTCTTTTCTTTTATAAACTTAATAAAAATCAAATTATAAAACATATATTTTAATTAATTTTTGTTTCAATCGATTTCTAAAGGTCAGTAAAAATATTCATATGAGGTTGTATAGTGCAAAAAGTCAAATTATAAAAATATTTTTAGATAAATCGAAATCTTTTCGAATAATAATATATTCTCGGCATATAATAGAAAAGAAAAGAACGACAATATACAAGGATACTGTGTAATGAAAAAAACAACCAGAATAATAATAATAAACATCAAGTATAATTTGGTCAGAAATGACTACAAATAATTAGGATTCCGCGCAGATACCTTCCCAGAGTATATTATCTGTGATGGTTAATTACGCCAAGAAATGGCTGGCAGTGCTGCCGAACTTCTTCGATCCAACCTGCCGCCGTCTAGGCTGGGGATCTTCTGCAGATTTTTACCTTCCATCCGATTCGTTTTTATTATCATTATATATATGTATATTTGTTCTGAAAATAGATCAATCCATACTTAAATCATTAGATAATAAAAAATATTTAACTTATTCTGACTGTAACTTTTATAATAATTTTTTTTCATGCACAAATTTCCCCCACCTACCTTGTATTTTTTAAAAATGATTTCAACTGTGATATTATAACACTATACGGCGCTGAGTTTGTTTATACAAAAATGTAATGCCTCGATAAAGGTTGGCTTTCAGGCAGCCGAAATATTGGCAAATAAATATTTTATTCAATCCAATATTGCTATGAACAAATACATCTGTACTTTATATTAGATATAATTTTTAATATCGTTTGCTTTCTCTTATTTTTACCCGTTTTATTTCATATTTTGATAAATATATGTTTTTTTTAAAATAACGTTTCATATTGCAATGCATCGTCCTTTGTATATATATAAGTGTTTCATGTGCGTGTTTATGTCTATAAATTTAATGATTATTCCCATTCATTTTTAAAAACCCCTGTTTATCTTTTTAAATTCCCGTATGCATTCTTTCATGTCCATCGCCTTATAGCCACTAAATGTCTTAAATGACCACTTTTAAATTTGAAAATACATCAATCCATATAGTGATTATTATATTCGTTTTATAAATTACTCTTTAAATATATTAATATTTGACTGCATAAAAAATATTGTTATTTTTTTAAATTATCAAAAATATTCAGCAACTCTTCTAATAAAAGCAGACGACTTTTTAAAAAATATACAAAACAGAGAATATTCGCCTTTTTAAAGCTATATTAGAGTTTATATATCACAGGTATTTTATCTATAATATCTCTTTTTATTCAATTAATAAATTTTAAAACAGCGTGTGTTATTAATATGTTATCTTAAGAAAACACACACATAATATCATTGACTTAATATCAAAAGATACACATAGGAATAAAACAATATATCTAAATGAAATCTTTCACTTCACATTTTTCTATATATATCGAGTAGAAAAAAGAATAAGAGGAGGAAGGGGGGGGGGGGGGGGGGGGGGGTCAACAGGTCGTCTGTTTCCAATAGATCAATCAAAAGATCGATATGTAGGACATCGTCTGGCCACAAATTATCGAAGAATGGGTTTCAAGCTTGTCACACCATTTGCACATTAAATTACATAACCATTACCTACACGAATATTTACATATTTCACAATCGGTTGAAGATGTACTCTTGTGTTAATAAGCATTTACTATTGTGTGTTCTTTAATTACGTATTTACTTTTATATAGAAATTCTATTTATGTTATTTATTTATCAATTAGAGCACTTTCATAATATAAAAGTGGTGCTCAAAATCATTCAATTTTGATAAAAATCAGTGATTCTAAAAAAGCTATTTTCAGTAAAAGTTCTGCCGCTTAAGAGAGAAAAGGAAAATGAAATTTAATTATAGAAAGTTTTATTTTACAATCAATTTGCATGGGTCTTCTGATAGAATTTAAAAAAAAATCAAATAAATCAAGCAAAACTAAATTTTTCTCACAAATAAAACTGAATTAGAAGAGAATTTTTAAAACATAATTTCTATCATTATTTATTTTAAAATTCTCTCTCTCTCTTTTGGATAGAATCTTGAGGCAACAATCAAGATAAAGACGTATTTTAATCCACCAAAATATTGATAATACCAAATGAAACTATCAAACACGAAATTATATTTTTAAAAAGTCCTACTGACCTTACTGCAATGAAAAAATATTAGGGGGAGGGGGGCTTGGCTCATCAGTGGTGAATCCTCCCAGCGATAAGGACAGTAGAAAAATACATTCATAGATAAAACATAAGGAAGTTATACCTTTCAGCATGTATATTGGGATTTAGACAATAACTCTGAAAGATATTACAGTGACCTTTATTGAAAACATACGAGATAACCAAGTGTGAATACTCATGGACAAAACTTAAGGAAGTTGTACCTTTTAGCATGTATATCGGGATTCAGACAATAACTCTGAAAGATATTACAGTGACCTTTATTGAAGACACACGAGATAAAAAAGTGTGTTTCCTCTGTCTCCTTCAAAAATAAAAAGAGGGTATATACACTGCGTGACATTGAAAATGGAACACCAAGAAATAGTGGCCAGAAAATTATGCAAATTTCAGGGTAGACGCGCCTAACCGAGTTATGCAAATGATGTAAAATGCGCAGCTCTCGTGCGCACATGGAGTAAGATATAAGGGAAGGAACTTGCAGAAAGGACAGTATTCGTGTCGTTATTTCTTCAAGGAAAATCATTGTAGAAATTTTGTTCTTGTGTCAAAAGACACGTGTAATAACAGAGAATGCCAGGTCATCGTAAACGGAGGCAGTTCAAGCAGACAGACGCTTTTACGAGGGGCATGGTGATCGGACTGAAAAGGGCAGGTTGGTCCATACGTCAAATCGCAGCTGATACACACCTTGGTGCGTCCACGGTGCACCGACTGTGGAGAATATGGTTGGAACAAGGAAATGTGGCAATATATAGGAATACCTGTGCAACCAGAGTGACGTCAGCACGTGTGGATCGGCGTATCCTTCGACAAGCAGTGGCGGCCCCACAAGCCACTTGTACCGCCATCCTGCAACATGTGCAAGACACCCTAGATCATTCCATCTCGACCAGAACCATTTCCCGTCGATTGGTTGCTAATGGCTTGCACTCATGCCGTCCGCTAAGAAGACTGCCATTGACCCCACCGAATAGGCGCCAACGTTTGGAATGGTGCCGGGCTAGATCGACGTGGATGACGGAATGACACAGGGTCGTGTTCTCAGATGAGTCGCGTTTCTGCTTGTCCAGTGATAGTCGCCGTGTACGCGTGTGGCGTCGACGTGGAGAAAGGTCCAATCCGGCAGCAATTGTGGAACGCCCCACCGTGCGACAACGTGGAATCATGGTTTGGGGCGCAATCGCGTATGATTCCAGGTCACCTTTACTTCGTATTCAGGGCACTATGACGGCCCAACGATACGTTGATGATGTGCTGCGACCGGTGACACTCCCCTACCTTCAGGGGGTACCCAATGCCCTTTATCAGCAGGATAACGCCCGACCGCACACTGCTCGCATTAGCCAACAAGCTCTGCAAGATGTACAGATGCTTCCCTGGCCACCGTACTCTCCTGATCTCTCACCAATCGAGCACGTCTGGGACATCATTGGACGCCGTTTGCATGCCTTGCCACAGCCGCTTTCAGAAGACGAACTGTGGCAAATGGTTGAGAGGGAATGGAGAGCCATCCCTCAGGACGCCATCCGTACTCTGATTGACTCTCTACCTAGACGTGTTGCTGCGTGCATCGCTGTCCGCGGTGGTCCTACTTGCTACTAAGCCGACGCCGTTCTCGCTCAGTATTATGACTATCATTTTGAAATAAAGATCACTTATTGTTCGTCCCTGTCTCTCTCTGTCTGCCGAGTTTCATCACTTTCTGGCCACTATTTCTTGGTGTTCCATTTTCAATGTCACGCAGTGTATATATAAAAGACCTTCCATTCCCTTAAGTTTTGCCAATGAGTGTGTCTTAAAGAAAAGAATAGTGCCATAATAGTTTCATTCCTTACACATAAATAACGTGTAACAAATTAGTTCGTTTTTGATCAAATAGAAATCAAGGCACTGACCGTATTTCTGTTGCTGACAGGGGATCCTGAGGCTTCACTGATTCCAATGGTGCTCTGGGCTGATAATGTAGAAGAGATTCATACGGATGGGGATATTGGATTCTATCTAGAAATTTGAGGTGAAGAACTCTCATCATTGTCAAAGAGAGCGTTAAATACAGCTTTGAATAAATTAATTAATTCTTGAATTTTTAACTGTAGCTGTGGTACTGCCTTTATCATTTTCTTGAGCCTTCGCAACGTGCGGCGTCTAAAACCATCAGCCATATCTTGTAGCGGTAGTGCCGTCTTGATCAATTCCTTGAGCCTTCGCAACGTGCGGCCGTTTAAGCCACCAGCCATATCTTGTACCGGTAGTGACAACTTGATCAATTCCTTGAGTAATCTCAACATCCAGCCTCTAAAATGGCGGCCATATCTTGTAGCGGTACTGACAACTTGATCAATTCCTTGAGGCTTCTCAACATCCAGCCTCTAAAATGGCGGCCATATCTTGTAGCGGTAGTGCCGTCTTGATCAATTCCTTGAGGTTTCACAACATCCAGCCCCTAAAATGGCGGCCATATCTTGTAGCGGTAGTGCCGTCTTGATCAATTCCTTGAGGCTTCTCAACATCCAGCCTCTAAAATGGCGGCCATATCTTGTAGCGGTAGTGACAACTTGATCAATTCCTTGAGGCCTCTCAACATCCAGCCTCTAAAATGGCGGCCATATCTTGTAGCGGTAGTGCCGTCTTGATCAATTCCTTGAGGCTTCTCAACATCCAGCCTCTAAAATGGCGGCCATATCTTGTAGCGGTAGTGCCGTCTTGATCAAATTCTTGAAGCTTCTCAACATCCAGCCTCTAAAATGGCGGCCATATCTTGTAGCGGTAGTGCCGTCTTGATCAATTCCTTGAGCCTTCGCAACGTGCGGCCGTTTAAGCCACCAGCCATATCTTGTACCGGTAGTGACAACTTGATCAATTCCTAGAGTAATCTCAACATCCAGCCTCTAAAATGGCGGCCATATCTTGTAGCGGTACTGACAACTTGATCAATTCCTTGAGGCTTCTCAACATCCAGCCTCTAAAATGGCGGCCATATCTTGTAGCGGTAGTGCCGTCTTGATCAATTCCTTGAGGTTTCACAACATCCAGCCCCTAAAATGGCGGCCATATCTTGTAGCGGTAGTGCCGTCTTGATCAATTCCTTGAGGCTTCTCAACATCCAGCCTCTAAAATGGCGGCCATATCTTGTAGCGGTAGTGACAACTTGATCAATTCCTTGAGGCCTCTCAACATCCAGCCTCTAAAATGGCGGCCATATCTTGTAGCGGTAGTGCCGTCTTTATCAATTCCTTGAGGCTTCTCAACATCCAGCCTCTAAAATGGCGGCCATATCTTGTAGCGGTAGTGCCGTCTTGATCAAATTCTTGAGGCTTCTCAACATCCAGCCTCTAAAATGGCGGCCATATCTTGTAGCGGTAGTGACAACTTGATCAATTCCTTGAGGCTTCTCAACATCCAGCCTCTAAAATGGCGGCCATATCTTGTAGCGGTAGTGCCGTCTTGATCAATTCCTTGAGGCTTCTCAACATCCAGCCTCTAAAATGGCGGCCATATCTTGTAGCGGTAGTGACAACTTGATCAATTCCTTGAGGCTTCTCAACATCCAGCCTCTAAAATGGCGGCCATATCTTGTAGCGGTAGTGCCGTCTTGATCAAATTCTTGAGGCTTCTCAACATCCAGCCTCTAAAATGGCGGCCATATCTTGTAGCGGTAGTGACAACTTGATCAATTCCTTGAGGCTTCTCAACATCCAGCCTCTAAAATGGCGGCCATATCTTGTAGCGGTAGTGCCGTCTTGATCAATTCCTTGAGGCTTCTCAACATCCAGCCTCTAAAATGGCGGCCATATCTTGTAGCGGTAGTGACAACTTGATCAATTCCTTGAGGCTTTCAACATCCAGCCTCTAAAATGGCGGCCATATATTGTAGCGGTAGTGACAACTTGATCAATTCCTTGAGGCTTCTCAACATCCAGCCTCTAAAATGGCGGCCATATCTTGTAGCGGTAGTGACAACTTGAACAATTCCTTGAGGCTTCTCAACATCCAGCCTCTAAAATGGCGGCCATATATTGTAGCGGTAGTGACAACTTGAACAATTCCTTGAGGCTTCTCAACATCCAGCCTCTAAAATGGCGGCCATATATTGTAGCGGTAGTGACAACTTGATCAATTCCTTGAGCCATCTCAACATCCAGCCTCTCAAAAAGAATTTTGCATCTTCGGCCTTGTCTCGATCATTTTCTTGAGCCCTCCCAAATTGGAGCTTAATTCCAGTGTTTATTATTATATTGATC